>CM077441.1:23737654-24285173 GCA_039654765.1 Mylopharyngodon piceus
GAAGCTATTTTAATTAAAGATTTTTTTAAATATAATGTGCACGGATAAATAATTTATAATAAACTGCAATGTTCCATAAAAAAACAAAAACAAAAAAAAAAAACAGTAATTGTCAATTTTGATTTCATGGTGACTTTAAAGTGGTTTTTATAAAAGACTTGTGTAGTAGAAACGTTTAGCAATGAGTGTGAAAAATTCCTAAAATTCTTATCCAATGCTTGTCTAGTTAAAATCAATGCAGAATTAACTAATTCCCCTCATATATCCACAGCCTGAAAGAGAACAGATGCAGAGGTCAAACAAGGCCTGACACATGCTGAGAGTGACAGACACACTTAACTAATTGGTCCAAACTGAGAAGGTGACCATTACACATGCATGAGTCTTCACAGCCTGATGGGTTCACTTACAGAACCAGGATGAATGCGTTGCGAAGTTCAACCTACATGCCCTCTCTCTCTTTTACACGCACTTCTTTCTTCTCCCACCATTTCGTGTTAGTGTTTATGACCACACATACTAAAATGTAGGGCCAAGTTCCACAGGGCAAAGCTGTGTGTTTTATATAGAAAACACTAAAAGCGAAAACAAGTTGAGATCACGAAGGAGAGCTTCGTGGAGGAGAAGTGGAGGGTGTGCGTGTGAGAGTCTGGGCTCCTGCGGGTGTCCTGCAGAGATATCTTATACCTGCCAATCCTTCTCTGGCTTTTTTACTACTCGTGGTTTCTCCTTCCCAAACCCAAGACATTTACTGTTTTCTATTTTATGTTACTTGCTGTTGACCTTTTTTCCTCCTCCAAGCCAACTTTTATGTGACATTATGGTTTTTCACAGTGCGGTTGTCTGAGACAGATCGTTACTTTTTTTGCTGTTGTTGTTTTGGTTTGTTGAGCAAAAACTGAGGTCATTTAGAAGTCATGACACAAAGCAGGTTTTAGCATTGTGTGTAGCACCATCTCACTATTTCACTATGACCAACCAAATCACAAAGGAGTAACTTTATTAGCCGTGAAGCCATTACAGGAAGGTTCATGATCAACTTTGATGTGAAGGAGATTCCAGCGAATGTGAATTTACTAGTAGTGTTGTTGTGCCCCCTGCTGGTTAGTGAAACAAATTGCGGTTTCCACACTTTTCATATCGTGCCATGCTATGCTATATGTATATTTTAAAGATAATTTTGTAAAAACCAAATAAGCTGTATAGATCTTTATTGGAAAGGGTTTAAACAATGTTTTTCATGCTTGTTCAATAATAACACATGCACCTGTGGAAAAAAAAAATGGGCCAAGTCCAAAATGGCAAAATATTTAGGTAGTGGTCTTTTAATGGTCTTAAAGGGTTAGTTCACCCAAAAATGAAAATTCTGTCATTTATTACTCACCCTCATGTTGTTCTACACCCGTAAGACCTTCGTTTACCTTCGGAACACAAATTAACATATTTTTGATGACATCTGAGAGGTATATGACTCGTCCAAAGACAGAAATATAATCACCATTTTCAAGGTCCAGAAAGGTAATATTTGGGTGAACTAACCCTTTAACCATTTTAATCACAAATCACTGGTCAGGAAATGAGCAATAATTGCACAAATACTGTAGATAACGTAACTTAGTACGGAATAGCCTTCCCCAACTTGCATACAGCTTTTTACAGGAAGAGTGTTGTTCCACTCACTGTTAATGGCTTCAAACAGTTCATGGGTAGTTGAAAAATGTCTACCAGTTCGTTTGAGTTTAATGTGAGACCAAATATCTACTATAGGGTTCAAATCTAGACTCTGACCAAGGCCAAAACATGAACCTGATGGACTTGTTCTCAAGCCACTTCTTGGTTGGCTTTGCAGTTTGGGCAGGAGCATTGTCTTGTTGAAAAATCTTATCATTCCTCTTTAGATACCAACTTTTCATTTGCAGGAAGCAAATCATTCTGCAATATTCTCCTGTACTCCAGAGTACAGGAGAGGATATTGCAGAAAGACTTGCTTGCTTGGAGTCCAAAGCATTAAATGACTTTTCACAGTGAAGCAGCACCAATACCAGCAGCTAAAAAGGCTCCCCACACAATGACACCTCTTCCTCCATGCTTCACTGTGAAAGATGCATTTATTATTATAGTTCTCACCAGATTGTAAAAGACACCACCCTGGAGCATCACCATGCAACTTGTGTTTCATTGTGATTCATCACTCCACACACAACTTCCCATATTCTGCCAAAAACTTCATTCTGTCTTTGATGTTTTTCTGAGACAGCAATGCCTTTTTAAGTAGTGCAGTTGCTTAAATTTTGCTAATTTCCTGACCAATAATTTGTGGTTAAGACAACTAAAAGCTTAGTGTTTAGCTATAATGGGCTTGGCCCATGCCCAGGAATGTAGTCCTTAAGCCTAAATTCAAACTGTTCATCATATAAAGCGATCATATCTCTTCAGAAAATTTGGACTAAACCGCTCAATTCATATGGATTAGTTTTACGATCTCTTTATGAACTTTTTGAAGCGTCAGAATGGTAGTCGCGTAGCTGTCTATGGAGGGACAGAAAGCTCTCAGATTTCATCAAAAAGATCTTCATTTGTGTTCAGAAGATGAACAAAAGACTTTGGGGGTTTGGATTGGAACGACATGAGGGTGAGTAATTAATGAATTGCAATTAATTTTTGGGTGAACTAACCCTTTAAGAAACTAACAGTTTACAGGTGGTACACAATTAAGATCACAGTTACAATAACTGCTGCAGGAGGCATGAGAACTGCAGATGTGGCCAGAGCAATAAACTGCAATGTCCATAATGTAAAACAAAGTGCTACAGGGAGACAGGAAGGACAGCTGATTGTCCTTGCAGTGCCAAACCATGTGTGACCATATGTCCCTCTAGACATGTACAAGAACTAGCAAGTGCCTTGGTGGAAGAATGGAATTACAACTTACAGCAAGAATGGGCAGATCTGGTGCCATCCACGAGGATGAGATGAACTGTAGTATTTAAAGCAGCTAGTGGTGTACATGAATATACATATGTTAAACCACAGAGGGCCACAGAAGCTGTCAGAATGTGGAGAACGCTGTAGACAAGGAAGGATGAAGAAAATGTCTTAACTCTATACTCTATCATATTTAATAAGCAAATCTCTAAGGCCTCTAAATTATCAACATGATGAAAAAATCTTTGCTGAAAAACCTGTTGTACACAATCTAATACATAACTCTTTTATCATTTTTTAGCAAGTGAAATGCCTTTTAGTTTTACTTTTACTTTTAGTAGGCTATCATTCTAAAAGCATCCCCCTCCTTGACATGGGGTACACGTCTTTTTGCTGAAAACTTTACTGATTTTTATAAAGAAAATGTAATAAAATTTATATTGTTAGTAATATTTCAAGATGAACACTTACTGGACGGAAGCAACTTAGGTTTACTTGATTATCCATACATATATATATATATATACATATATATATATATATATATGGATGTTAGAAAAATCATATTTAAATGTGAGTATCAAATATGATACATCAAGCTTTTGAGGAATGTTTATTTGTACATCTCTCAATCGTCATTGTAAAGTTAAAGAAAATACATCCGCGTTACGTAAATCTGAACGTTGGAACTATTTTGACCCTCCGCGCTTTCCATAACCCCCAAAACAAACTTCAGAGTTATTCTGCTGTCAAGTTCAGTTGCGAGCTTTCTCGTATTTACAGATATCAAAAGCGGACAGCGATTCTCCCTTAAACTACTGCGGAATGTCATACATTTAACGTAAACCTGTGTGCAAAGTTTTGTAAATACACTTATTGAACTTAATCGAGCGTAACTACTTTTTGTTTGCTCTATAGGGCGGTTTTAATGTGTGACGAGCTTGATTTCGATAAAGATCTAGTAAATGTGTGAGTGAAGGCGTGTGTGTGTGTCAACTAACGTTACTTTCGCTTTTGAAGTCAGTTTAATTCACCATTTGACCTCAGTTGCTGGAGTGGCTGTCACACTGTCTAAAATGGATTAAATCATGCTCATGGAGGAACAGAGCAGGTGTGTACTCATTTCTGTTGTAAAATGTCACTATTTGAAAAGGTTCGTCTAAAAATTATCTTTCTGTCATTACTTGCTCTTTCTCGTGTCGTTTCAAACTAGTATGCTGTTATTTCCCCACCCAGTTGAACACAAAATTGATTTTGAAGGATGTTGACCTCTTTACATCAGTTGTTCATGCACATTAAAAATGAATGCGTTTGTTCCAGCTCTGGAGAAGAGGAGGGCTCTAGAGAGAAAGGTGTGCTCTACAGATGGCAGGGCTATTTCTGCGGTGTGACCCCAGAGAGACTGCTTCTGTCCAGGCCTGTGCTTCATGCTGCACTGGGGACTTTACATGGACTTCTGCTGACAGAAGGTCAGATCTCTTGACAAGTAAAGTAAGCTGTAAATGAGGATGAAATGACCTGATAATTCAGTTACAGTCATAAGTTTACACACACTTCGCAGAATCAGCAAAATGTTAATAATATGAACAAAATAAGAGGGATCATTAAAAAATTGCTTGTTTTTATTTTTAGTACTGCCTTCAATAAGCTATTTCACACAACAGATAGGCCACAAGACCAAAAGAATAACTAAATCTATAAAAAATGACCCATTCAAAAGTTTACACATGCTTGATTCTTAATACTGTCATTACCTGGATGATCATGACTGTTTACGTTTTGTGATTGTGAGTTGTTCATGAGTTCTTTGCTTTTCCTGAGCATTTAAAGCTGCAGTCCGTAACTTTTTGTGGTTAAAAATTATCCAAAATCAATTTTTGAGCACGTACATAACCAGCCAGTGTTCAAAACTATCTCCTTACCTTAGCCCGATTCACAACGGTAAGGTTGCAATAATAATAATTTTATAATAAAATCGCTACTGGTAGCTTTCCACGGGAAATTCGAGTATGCAGCCATTCGTCTTTGCGTCATTACGTCACATCTGTTTATATAGAGAAGGAGTCCCAGCTAGTAGCTGTATGGCTGGTGAGGATGCTGCAGGTAGCGCGATTTATTGTAATGCTTTTTACTCAGTTGGTCAGAAAAAAAGTGGCAGACATGTTACTTACTTGTTCAGATTAGGGCTGGACGATTAATCGAAAAGTAATCGAAACCGAAATTCAGAACCTCTAAACGACGTAATTTTCCCATGTCGGTTATTTCGGTTTTTAATCCTGTTAATACTTCCCCCTTAAAAACATACTACCGTGTGTGTAGCCACGTGACTCCGCCCCGTCCAGTCAGTGGCATAAAAGCAACACAGAGGTGAACGCCGGTTCAACACATAGTGATGGTGCGCGAGCGGTGAGCCTTGTGTCTTCACTAAACTTTGTCAGTTGTATTTGTTTTAAGGTTTGCCAGTTTGGACATTCAAGCGATTTTAGACGATTGGATGTGTATTATATCGAGCTACCGTGCTCGCGCAGCTGCATTGTGGCACGAACACTCATACAAACAGTAGCTGCGCAAAACGTGAAGATCACGCGCACTGAGAGGAGTAGAAACTAGTTGTCAGCGCTGTCCTGTGATTTATCACTAAAGTAGCTTAGTAGCTTTATTATAGCATATATTTTACTACTTTTGAAGGAACTATTTACAACCCACAGCTTCACAATTGATAAAGAGACGGTATGACTAATTCATACACATAATCGCTCTCATTACATACTAGTACTGTGCTAATTTATCTTTATCTGATTTACAACGAGCAGAAATCTGTAAGAAATGTTACAAACCATAGATAAAATAACTGCTGATAGTGAGCTATGTCAGATCACTCTTTCAATAGGAAAAAATATCCCACCTTTAATAGTCAATCATATTTACCGTACAAACATTGTCAGTGAACTATGAGGGCAAAAAAAAAAAAACAGAAACAAAATAATCATTTATTATTCGTAATCGAGGCGAAATGTTCAATTAATCGAGGTTTTGATTTTAGGCCATAATCGTCCAGCCCTTGTTCAGATGACATTTTCCAGTGAAAATTGTTATTTTAGTCATACTTCCAAGACTACAATCTGTGATTCCAAAGTACAGTATCCACACCGGTGCAGAGTGACTGACAGCAAACATAGATTCATCCGCGCTGAGGAGCCGTGCCGATGCACAACCCACGTAAAGATGATAATTACGCAAATAACTGCAATTGTAGGTTTCAAACAGAGATGGCGACAAAAAGGCAAAACTTACGGACTTCAGCTTTAAAGTGCCTTGAAATTAAAATGAACAATTCTTATGATGTGTTTAGACTCACATGAGATCACAGCAATGGCAAACGACAACCATCCAATCAATTCCCAAAATCAAGTCCCGCCCTACATTTTTTTCCTGTTTGAGGAGCCGTTTTACTCGGATATACCTCTCAATAGGGAAGAAAAGACTATCACAATGTCCTTTTCATGCTGTCTTTAAACTGCGCACAGTTCTTCAGAAATATTCTGCAAGTCCTGCACATTCTTTGCTTTTTCAGCATGTTCTGCATATTTGAACCCTTTTCAGCAGTGGTTGAATGATTTTTGAGATCCATGTTTTCACACTGAGGACATTTGATGGTCTTGATACATAACTATTACAAAAGGGTCACACATTCTTACTGATGCTCAATAAAGCAACACAATGAAATAGTAAGAGAAAACTTTTTGAACACAATGATCAGAGTAAATGATCCTTATTTTGTTTTCTGGGAACCAAAACCAAATAAGAAAATTGTGCACCTCTTAATCTTTTTCAAAAGCTTACAGATTCTGCAAGGTGTATGTAAACTTATGAAATAGGATAAAATTGATTACACACACACACGCATATTACATAATTTACTTTGTACAGTGCTAGTTGCGTTTTTGTTTGCAATAGTATTTTAAAATTTAATGGCTGTTTTCCACCCTGTCTCTGACCCCTTGAACATGTAATTTTTTTTCTGCAGTAATAATTTAAAACCATTTTTACTGCTTGGTTATAGTACACTTTTAGCACTTTAAGAATTGGAAGAACATTTTTGGGAGTTTTGAAAGTTAGAACTGTTATTTCAAAAGTATTCATAAATACCTATGTCAAAAAAATTGAGGATGGATAGAGATAAAGAGATTTCTCTTGAAATGATCTTTTGGACACATTGCCAAACAATTGTCAAACATATTCCTCTCTCAGATGGGCATGTGTATAGTATCGGCGAGCAGCCGTGGAAACGAGTCAGTTCTCAGCCTACTGGCCCTGTTTTAGAGAGCGCACTGAAGGAACAGCATGTGATCTCTGTGTCGGCGGGCAGCTTTCACTCTTCTGCTGTAACAGAGGATGGCCTCGTCCACATGTGGGGGGAGAATTCCCACGGCCAGTGTGGCATCTCTGGAATGGACCAAGTACCCAATCCCACTCCCGTTAGTGTGGTGGATGGTGAGACCCATCCTCCGCAGCTGGTCCAAGTCCTAAATGTGGCCTGCGGAGCGCAGCACACTCTGGCCCTGTCAAGAAAGCATGAGGTGTGGGCCTGGGGTAGTGGCTGCCAGCTGGGACTGGTTACCAACATATTCCCGGTATGGACACCCCAGAAGGTGGAGCATTTAGTGGGAAGATATGTGGTTCAGATCGCTTGTGGTGGGTTTCACAGCCTGGCTCTGGTTCAGTTTCTTCCTTCACAAGAGGCCAGTCAGCAAGCTCAGGATAGATGTGGGCAGTGTAAGCAGAACCTTTACAGCATGACTGAAAAGGATGACCATGTTATTATTTCCGATGAGCATTACTGTCCACTTGGAGTGGAACTGGCTGATTCTAAACAAGGTCGGAGGTCAGGACAAAGCTCTC
Source organism: Mylopharyngodon piceus (assembly GCA_039654765.1). Taxonomy (NCBI): domain Eukaryota; kingdom Metazoa; phylum Chordata; class Actinopteri; order Cypriniformes; family Xenocyprididae; genus Mylopharyngodon; species Mylopharyngodon piceus. The sequence continues at coordinate 23,745,482 of CM077441.1, forward strand.
CAGCTCAGACACCACAAACCAAAAACTCCTCGCCCAACTCCCAAGTATCCCCATTGACCTTGAAGAACACGTGTGCAGGTCAGGGATCCTCATTCGAATCTCAGCAAAGTACCACAAGGCAGGAGACTCAACTAGACCTTGCTGTATCTGAGGTTGGGCATGTACGTCTACGACGAACCAAAAGCACTCCCTACCCTGATGAGCAGGCTCTGAAAGACTACCTCAAAAGGATTTCGGACCAGACCCTCGCTGAGCAGGCCGACGCTACCTCTGTGGGAGGTTCCCATCCTCCGAGCCGCCAGTCATCTCTCACGTGTCCTTTCCGATCAAACCAAAGTGATGAGCTTACACTACGTCCCTCTTCACCAACACTGAGCAGACCTGATGGGATCACAGCTTCTGCCAGACAACGCAGTGCATCAGATACTGTCACAGACCGGAAGCACTCTCTCCATTTTTTACCAACACTGGATTCCACTTCTGATGATTCCTCACAGCACTCAAGTGTGGATGGAGGCATTTGCCTCAGTGAACTTTTAATCAGCAATGGATGTTTATTTGAGTCCGGTGAGGAGGGTGTAGAGACTGCTGGAATGGACTTCTGTCCAGCCGATTCTCTGCAAAGTAAGAAGAGCACCAGTCTGACGGACATCACATTAGTGGATGCTGAAGCACATGCTCGCAGAAGGTCTTTTCCTGGCTTCTCTCCAGGTATTGTAAACCTCATGGCTTTTTTAAAAATTGTTTTTATAAAATGTTATGCCAGTGGCTATACCATTTTATTTAATCAGCAATAAGTGTTTAATTTTTGTCAATCCAAATGAATCCAATCCAATTTCAGATTCGGAAAGTTCTGTTTATATAAATCCTAAACATTACATTCACATATGATTTTACATGTGCATTGTATGTATTCCAGTATGTCAGAAGAACTTTTTATTAAATATTTAGTAAATATTCAGTCTCCTCCACTGACTAGTTTGTAACATGTAAGATGTGAATATGTATAGATACTGTATGTACATCATGGCACTGTGCATGTGTATACATTATTTTTGGATCCAAATATGCAGATTCAAGCGTTTACATGCTTACTTTTTTCTATTGATCAGATTATTTCAGGTCTGCACCACCTCTTCGAAACTGATCAAAATTCTTTTGGATTGAGGCATTGAGTTCAGTTGGATCGAATGAGGTGTTTATTTGAAGGCTTTTCAGTTTGATTGAGCCTTTAATTAATGGCTCAATAATCCGTTAGTAATTAGATTAGGCTAATTACTAACTGATTATTTAGTTGCATGTAAACATCGGCATAAAGTGCGTTGTCTCAATCAACCAATCAAGGATTTTTTCTGATTGCTCAACAGTTGGGCCAGAAGTTCAGAATTTCACTTTGCCAGCTAATCTAATCATCACAAAAGAATGATACATTTTTTGTTTTTAGTAGTTTTTTTATTTATTTTTTTTAAATATTTGTTAGAAATCACAGAAATGATTCACAGAAAAAAAAACCTTTAAATTTGCAAGGCATGTATGAAAATGTAAACTTTTCAGCTGCAATGCAGCACTGGCCTAAAAAGGCCTAAAACTCTATCTCAGCGGGCCATCATTATTGTTGAGGCCAGCCGACATAGCAAAGCATGTCCTGTTGAATACTAGTACTTACTTTATGGAAACCCCCTTTTATGGAACACTTTCGCTTGCAGAAGAAATGAATCATGGCTGACTGCACAAAGGGTATTTCTACAATGGCATCGGTTACTGAATGCTTTTATTTTGCATGAATCTGCATCCACGTTGATGGTAGTACCAAGACCACTGTTGAAACAACAAATTACTTTAATAGTATAGTGCACTTTAAAATGTCATTCTGTCATATTTACTCACCCTTATGTTGTTCTAAACCTACATGACTGACTTTTTAATGGTCAGAAAATTAATGGTCACAAAACCAAATTTAAATTCTTCAAAATATCTTCAGGTTTGGAATGACATGAAGGTGAGTAATTGATGACAGAATTTTCATTTTCATTAACCCTTAAAGGATTAGTTCACTTTCAAGTGAAAATTAGCCCAAGCTTTACTCACCCTCAAGCCATCCTATGTGTATATGAATTTCTTCTTTCTGATGAACACAATTAGAGATATTTTAATAAATATCCTGACGCCTCCGAGCTTTATAATGGCAGTGAGCGGGATCAACGAGTATGAGCAGAAGAAAGTGCCTCCATCCACATCCATCCATCATAAACGTGTACTCCACACGGCTCCGGGGGGTTACTGAAGCAAAGCGATGCGTTTGTGTTAAAAAAAAAAAATCTATATTTAACAAGTTATGAAGTAAAATATCTAGCTTCCGCCAGACCGTCTTCCATATTCAACGTACGAAGAAAGTGTATCTTGACTGGACTTCGTAACTTGGATACGGAAGTGCAGAAGCTAGATATTTTATTTCATAACTTGTTAAATATGGATATTTTTTTTTACACAATCACATCGCTTCGCTTCAGAAGGACTTTATTAACCCCCCGGAGTCATGTGGAGTACACGTTTATGGTGGATGGATGCACTTTCTTCAGCTCATACTCGTGACCCCTGTTCACTGCCATTATAAAGCTCGGATGCGTCAGGATGTTTATTAATATTTCTATGATTGTGTTTGTCAGAAAGAAGAAAGTCATATACACCTAGGATGGCTTGAGGGTGAGTAAAGCTTGGGCTAATTTTCACTTGAAAGTGAACTAATCCTTTAAAGAACTTGTTGTAGAAATTCTACTTTTTTAGTAGAATTAAATTTTTAGTACACTGTCTTGTTGTATTACAGTGTCGCCTTCTGACAGTCATCGAACCAACAATTTGAGAGGTGCCGTGACAACTTCTTCTACCTCAGAATCCAGAAATCTCCTTCCTTCCCTCTACACTGAGGTGTGGAGTTGGGGGAGGGGCCAGGAAGGTCAGCTAGGTCATGGAGACTATTTGCCCAGGTACAATAGAGCCCTCATAAACACATAAGTGTTTGTTTATGTTTAACTGTTGGTTTCTTTGACCACAGTACATGACTGGAAACATTTTTGTTTTCTCCTTGCAGGTTACAGCCTCTCTGCATTAAGAGTATAAGTAAAAAGGAAGTTGTCAAGATCACTGCTGGAGCAAATCACTCTTTGGCACTGACAGCTCAGTGTCAGGTAAGGAGGGACTTCAGATTTGGATTTTTCCATTTAATTATAGTCTGCAACTGTGACTGCAGAATTCTTTTCAAAGAGATTTAAGCCTTGTTCCGAACATAATGTTTGATTCAGAGCAAAAATGTACATACATTATGAAAATCAATGAGGATATTATTATTTATATTCTTATTATTTATAAAGCATTGCAAATGATGTAACAGCAACCTGGGTTTTTGCTTCTTAAATTTTAATTATGATTTTCTTATGATTTCCATTGATTGTTTCCTTTATACAAACTTTTGCCTCAGTATTGTAGGGGCCGTTTACACGACACCATTTTCAACTGAAAACTTTTTATGCATTCAGGCCGTTCATTACACAACAACGGCATTTTGGGGGCCTGAAAACAAACTTTTGAAAACTGGTTTCAAAGTGCAAGTTTTTGAAAACGATTGTCTCAGTGTAAACTACAAAAATGCAGATTTGTGAAAACAGTAAAGTCATGCGCATGTGTATTACGTGTTCAGTCTGTAGGTACGTAGTGTTTCTTTACAAAGTGACATCGCCAACTACTGGTCTGGCAGCATAATACAGTGTTTTTAATCCTTTTCACGGATCCATGTGAATGGGGATCATTTTGATAATGTTGTCATTTGAATGCGCAAAACAGAGAAAAAAACTTTTCTGTATTTAATACATTGTTGTCGTGTAAACGTACCCTCAGTCATTTTTTTTTTTTTGTCATTTTTTTTTTTTTTTTATATTTCTATATGGTTTTTAATTTTTAATTTTTTTTTTTTTAAAGAAATTTTAGTACTTCCAGTTATTTCAGTTACTTTCCAAGGCAACATTTCAAATTTTCATCTATTTCATTTAATTTAAGCTTCATTTCAATTACTGAAAATGATTTTTAATAGTTTCAGTTTTAGTTCACGAAAAAAACACTGGTTTAATTAGTTCCTTGTCTGTTTATTTTTTATAGGATATTTTTCTTCCAGATCCCTACAGTTTGTTTTCGTCTGTCACTTTTTCTTCATAACAATCAGTGTTATTTTCCCTTCTCTCGCAGGTTTATTCCTGGGGAAGTGACAAATTTGGGCAGCTGGGTCATATGAATGCTCCCTGCATAGTTCCTAATCTCACCATGGTATACATCCTTTAATTTTTTATGATGTGCAGTCACCTTTTCTGCAACCCTTCCCTTTTAAGGCATACATATCCTTGTATAAAAATGTGTGGTTGTGCGTGTGTCGATAGGTCTCTGACGGTATCCGTGTGTGGGACGTGGCAGCAGGGCAAACGCACACTTTGCTGCTGGCTGATGGAGACTGTTATCAGCCCATTCTCTATTACAGCGGAGAGCAGGTGCTGGAGAACACTGACAGCGCTCATCCCCTCTCCGGGACCTACACCCAGACGCCCACCCTTCTGCCCTTCTGCATGAATGTTCGTATCGACTGTTGTAAATGTTTACTCTGTTGATGCAGTTAATTATTTTTGCTGCGGGTAGGCTGTTAGTAAAAAAACAATAAACTCTTAAATTAGCTGATGCCATTCTTCTTCAGTGAAAATTGTTATAAATACAGTACATCATTACAATACATACCACAAAATCAGTGACAAGGAAAGAGAAAACATTATATATTAATGATAAAAATGCAATAAGAATTAAATAAAAAATAAAAACTTAAAATGTAAAAATAAAATGTTCGAAATAAAAACTATAATATAAAAATGATACTAAAATAACACTGACAAAGAGGCATGCTCTAGAGTTGCTTTAAATAGGTATCAGTGATTGGTTGGTATGTATAATATACCTGTAGGTAATTGTGTTAGTTTTAATGTTTGTGATTCATTGTTTTATGTAAAGCAGTAATTTATTCTAATTTTGCTGTGTCCTTTGTTAAGATTGGCTATGTGAGCCAAGTGTTTGGAGGAGGATTGAATTGTTTGGCCTTGGCCGATCAGAACGCAATGGGTTTTATAGCGACAGTCCACGAGCTCGCTTCGGCAGAGAGGAAATTCTACTGCATCCTCAGCAAGGTGAAGAGCCAAATCCTAAGCCCCCTGCTAGCTCGTGGTATGTAACTGATTCTTTTTACTCATTTTTGTTTTGTTCTTGTGGATTGTTATTGGGTTTTTTAATTGGATATTGATTGTATCTGCTCTGTTGTAATGTAGCAAGTTTGGCCTTGTCTCTGGGTCAGTCCTCCATGTTGCTGTTTCAAGAGATGGCTGGTAGTTTCAGCAAGCTTTGCCATCTGACAGGACAGCACTCAGTATCCCTCACTAACTTCCTGCAGCGAGGCAAAGTGATCAAAACACTGGTCTTAATCAAGAACACAGCCATTTTCATTGACACCTATAAAGAGCAAGTATACTATTCATACTCAACAGCAACTTTTATATTTTAAAATCTCTATAATAACACCACCATTGATGATTTTTATTCTCAGGTACAGCGATCCAGTGGGAAACTTTCTTGTTATGGGAGGATTCCAGTCATTGCTGAAACCCTCACAGTGCGTTTTCATACTTGAGCCAGCTTACTCATTAATATATCATCTATGGGCATCACAATAATATATACGCTATCATTAATTGTCTGCTGTTCTAGTTGTACAATCACTTTGTTCATGCATGATCTGTTTCTTCAGAGAGTTATTTGGGAAGAAACTGGAGTTGATACAGTCTCTGCTAGAGTCCAAGGAGAAGAATCCATCACCCTGTGATCTGTTAGTCAACTTGTTTTATATGCCCTTGCAGCACCTGCATGGGTATAACAGATTACTTCTGAAACTAGCCCACTGCTTCGAAGTGGTAAGAAAATGATCCATTTCTCATTATTCTCTTAAATGGAATGAACGTGGCATGAAAATACTTCACATTAATCTTTTATTGTTTAGAACACTGAGGAATACCAGTGGATTCAAAATGGCTGCTCCAAATATGAAGCTTTAGCTCGCCTTGTCAGCAAGCAGAGAAAAGATGCTGAGGCCACTTTCAATTTCTGGAAGAACTTCAAAGGAAAGAATTCGGTATGGTACAGAATATGAATATGGACTTATGTTGCAGTCTCATAACTGTATAATTATAAAGCAGATAGATGCAGCCCTGGCTTCTGATTGGAAACAGCTATGATGCGCAATACTACCGTCCCATAGCTGCTATTTTTGTTGTATAGCACCATTTTTATATAGCAAGGACTACTTACACTACCGTTCAAATTTTGGGGTCGGTAACATTTTTCAAAATGTTTTTTGGAAGAAGTCTCTCACCAAGGCTGCATTTATTTGATCAAAAATATAATTAAACGGTGATATTGTGAAATATTGTTAGAATTTAAAATGACTGTCTTCTTTTTTAATATATTTTTATTATATTTTATTCCTGTGTTGGCAAAGCTGAATTTTCAGCATCATTACTCCAGTCTTTAGTGTTTCACATGATCCTTTAGAAATTATTCTAATATGCTGATTTGCACCTCAAAGAAACATTTTTTATTATCATTATCAATTATGAAAACAGTTCTGCTGCTTTATATCTTTGTGGAAATCGTAATGGACTTTTTTCAGGATTCTTTTATAAATAGACAGCATTTATTTTAAGTATAAATATTTTGTAACATTATTGATTAATTTAATGCATCCTTGCTGAATAAAAATATCTCTTTAAAAAAACCAACAAACAAAAAAAAAACGTACTGACCCCAAACTTTCGAACAGTAGTATTCATCTGTTAGCTGAAGTGAATTTGGTTCACATAATAAAAATTCAACAAGATGAACCTAATGTACTTGCTTAGTAAATTCCTGCTGCACGTGTAGCCCTTTAGCTAGATTCCCATTGTAGCACTGCCTTGCATGTTAATTTATTACAAACCTTTCTCTTACGATGCAGTCAGGTTGGAAAATTAGCTTATTTGCCCAGCAGCTATTATGTTTCAATTAAACTGTGTAAAAGAATTCATACGTGAATGAAACACACAAAGCATGAAGTTCTGACAGCTGATGCATCAATCATTCACATACTGTATATATAACAAAATTCTTGATCTGAGAAATATAGCAAACATATAGAAAACACCCTCATTAGCATGAGTGCGTGTGAAGAGTACTTGCATTGTGCATTTGAGCTGCAACAGTCTACTAAGATCCAAACAAATATAAAATAAGATGAACTTTTCATTCTCATCAAATATGTCATCATTACTAAGCTACAGTATTTCTTGTTCAAAGATAAATATGAGAATAGTTTTCAAAAACAAATAAGAAGAAGAAATGTTGGCCTGCTATAGTGGCTAGTACATAACACAGAACAATCCACCACATTGTTGGCTGGTGTTAATTTCGCTCTCTGGCAGCAGTACTTGTGAATGTATATTACTTCCCCTGTAAAATGTGGTTAAGTTGACCTACTTACTATTTCTTTTAATGAAATTGAATTGCTCAGCATGCTGCAAGGCTAAATACCCAGCAGATATGACCACATAAGTTTCAGATACGTTTCTGGTTAGTTTATGTGCAAACCTGTTGGTGGCTGGGCAGATGCATGTGCACATGTGATGTGTCTCCATGTGTGCAGTTCTCTTTATGTGACCATCTCTTTCTCAGGAATCCCTGCGTAAGCCATCTCGTCGTCTGGTTTGTGAAAGCAGTAATAAAGCTCTGACGTTACAGAACGCTGGAAGATTCTCTGCCAGCTGGTTTATCCTCTTCAGTGATGTCCTAGTTCATGCACAGGTTAATACATTTTTACCACAAATTTTACCACCCTGTAATTTTCATTACACTCATTTTTTCATGTTATTCATGTTCTTTTTTTTTATTGTCTTCACTCATTCAGGGCACTATTCCATCAAAGAAGCTTGTGAGTATTGTGTGTTTCAGTTCCTGCCTGCACAGAATCAGTGTAAACTTTAGGGCTTGACTTGAGGCATTGAATGCATTTTTGCACTTTATAAGCCTGATATGTCCATGTGGAAATTGTTGCATATTTAAAAACATGCTGATATAAGTGTCCCAAGCTAGTCATCCACTGGCATCTTTTACTATTTTTACTTTTAACTGAAGTGCATTATTCTGCTGAAAAGAAAAAAATACATGTAGAGTTATGCTATGATCTAATCTGATAAAAAAAAAAAAAAGAATGGGCGTCAGAGATGATATTGTGAATGTGAAACCTTGCTTTAACTTGGAATCTTTTTTATATACTTATTAATTTGCACCAAACTTTAAACTTTAAAAGAAGGTCAAAAATGGAATAATAATAAAAAAAAATCAAAACCTGTAAGACATCATTTGGTTACACTTTTTTAAAGGATAGATAGATAGATAGATAGATAATACTGAGTAATATTAATTAACTACATGTACTTACTATAGGGTTAGGTTAGGATTAGGGTTGCATGTAATTATGCATCATTTAGAGTTATTACTATAGTAAATACATGTAATGTGTAAAAAGCTCCATTAATTTAAACTTTAAAAAGATATCAGTTATTGTTTTCAGTGTGTGTGTGTGTGTGTGTGTTTATTTTCGAGTATGCTGGCTTATTGCTTTATATCGCTTTGTGGTTTTTGAAACTTGAAATCTGTTTGCTGTGACATTTTGCTTGGTTGGTCTGTATTTCTTCTTGGTGCAATGCCAGCAGCTTGAAAACATCAAACATTTAAATATTTCAATTCCCTCTTTGTCTGCACAAGCTTTTAATAACAGTTTTTTACAAAGTCTGTCAGAAGTAGTACCCCTCTGAGTTGTGCAACCGATTTATTCAAGTTAGACAAAGACCCACATACTATCATATCATGTCATAGCACATCATATAACATATCACATCATAATATATTGTGTCATTGCATACTTTTTATTTCTATAAAATGAAACTTTTTTTTTTTTTTTACTTTGTTGATTAATGCTTCAGTTGTTGTGAAATGTTTAAATATTGGGTGTGGTTTCCTATGTGCAAGAGAGCATGTCATTATTCTGTTGTAGGTACATGGGTGTGTGTTTGTGTGAATAGCTGGGTAAAGCTTCTTTGAGAAAGTCTTCAAAATGGCTAATGTGTTTCTTCTTACAGGCAAATCTGTTTTATTCACAAATTACTAGGTATATTTCCTGTTTAAATGTTCTTTCTTGACTCTGCAGCAGCACAGCATGCAAAAGCTTTAGTTTTATTCATGTAGAAGAGGGAGTGGTTTGCCTGTGTAACTGAATAAATTCTTTTTTTTTCTTTCAGTTCTCATCTCACTACGTCTACCCACTTGCTACACTCTGGGTGGAGCCTATCTCAGATGAAAGTTTGGGCCTGTAAGTTACTCATCTGAACATCTTTTATCTTTCATTTAAACAGTTCTAGTACATTTTAGCGTAGTTTAATTTTGCATGGCATTTCATTAAATATTAACCCGTTGAGAATGCTCTTTCACTTATTAAATGGGAGTTTCAAGGACACTGTTGTGCCTATACAAAAAAAAAAAAAAAAAAAAAAATTCTGCCCCAGTTTAACCTTTAACTGTCATTGCTAGACTTGCCCTTAAGCTGACCACACCTGAAGATAGCTTTGTTGTTCTGGCATCTTCTCCTCTGGAAAAGGTAATGCACTGATGCAGTCAGAGATTGGTTGAGAAGTTTCTCTGCTTTGCGTTAATTCTGCCGCCCTCTTCCTATCTGTTAGGGAAAGTGGCTGAGAGCCATTAACCAGGCCATTGATGACGTGCTTGCTGCAGGCCTTAACAGGAGGACACGTGGGTCTAGAAGTAGCCAGAATGGAGATCCTCCTGTGTCACGTACTTCCACCTACACTTTCAGCAAAGAGGGCCGACTTAAGGATGCTTTGTATGAGGGCCGCTGGCTATCAGGCAAACCTCACGGCAAGTGAGTGCATGCCCATGCTGACTGTTTGTATTCACACTCTATACAATAAAAATATTCTTCATATAATTGCTCTTAACAACTTTAAGAAGGGCTGTCATGCATTTATGTTTTTTTTTTAGTTAACTGCAATGGCAGTCCTGGCTAACTTGTTTTTTTTTCCTGAAATATTTGAATCCACTGTGGATTCACTTAGGGATGCACGATATATCGGCCACCATATCGGTATCGGCCGATATACGTTAATTTTTAATGTCATCGTTATTGGCCCAAAAAGAAAATTTGGCCTATATATTAAAACCGATAAATAATGGATTATTTCCTTCTGATGAGACACTTCAGATGCGCACTGTTCACCATGATGGTTTTGAATTGCTCAATATGATTGGAGTCACTTCAAAAAGGAAAATACAGTCAAGTACAACATGTGCAGTGCAAGTCTGTCAAATAGGCTACATAAAATTATAATGAGAACATTATAATTGTGTGCTTGGGACATGGCTTTTAAAGGATTAGTCCACTTTCAAATAAAAATTTTCCTGATAATTTACTCACCCCCATGTCATCCAAGATGTCCATGTCCTTCTTTCTTCAGTCGAAAAGAAATTAAGGTTTTTGATGTAAACATTCCAGGATTATTCTCCTTATAGTGGACTTCAGTTGGCCCCAAACAGTTGAAGGTCAAAATTACAGTTTCAGTGCAGCTTCAAAGGGCTTTAAACGATACCAGACGAGGAATAAGGGTCTTATCTAGCGAAACGATTGGTCATTTTCTAAAAAAAAAAAAAAAATTATATACGTTTTAACCATAGAGGCTCATCTTGAACTAGCGCTCTTCTTCTTCTCTATTAGAATTCCGGCAGTGTAGATGCTGCTAAGTGTATTACTGCCCTCCACAGGTCAAAGTTTGAACGTCTATGGTTAAAACGTATATAATTTTTTTTTTTTTTTTTAGAAAATGACCAATCATTTTGCTAGATAAGACGCTCAGAAATTTGGATTTAGATTTAATGGCCAATATATTGGTTATCGGCTTTCAAATATAAAGAATTATTGTTTATTGGTATCGGCCAAAATGTTCATATCTGTGCATCCCTAGATTCACTATGATACAGCATCATGTTGTAGCTCAGAATGAAAGTGGCTCTTGAGTGTTACTGTGGTTCATGTGTGATACATGTGCCTTCTGTTCTCCTTTTCCTTAAATAGGGGGATTCTGAAGTGGCCAGATGGGACAGTATACTGTGGGACATTCAAGAACGGGTTGGAGGATGGGTCAGTACACACACTGTTAAAGATGAACATACTTGTGCTTGCAGATTCTTTGGTATGTACACTGCCGTTCAAAAGATGGGGTCTGTAAGAATTTTTTTTTTTTTTTAAAGAAATTAATACTTTTATTCAGCAAGGACACATTAAATTGATCAAAATTGACAGTTAAGATATTTATAACGTTACCAAAAATACATTTTTAAATAAAGGCTGTTCTTTTGAACTTGCTATTCATCAAAGAATCCTGAAAAAATGTATCACAGTTTATACAAAAATATTAAGCAGCACAACTGTTTTCAACATTGATAATAAGAAATGCTTCTTGAGCAGCAAATCAGCATATTAGAATGATTTCTGAAGGATCATGTGACACTGAAGACTGCAGTAATGATGCTGAAAATTAAGATTTGCCATCACAGGAATAAATTACATTTTTAAATATATTAAAATAGAAAACAGTGAAATTGTAATAATATTTCTTAATATTATTGTTTTTTACTGTATTTTTGGTCAAATAAATGCAGCCTTGGTGAGTAAAAGAGACTTCTTTCAAAAACATTTACCAACCCCAAACTTTTGAACAGTAAAGTATATGCATTTTATACTCTTTTCTGTGCAGATTTGGAGATTATATGATGCCCAACACAACCCTCAACAAGTTTGAGCGTTACCAAGGTCACTGGAAGGAGGGGAAAATGCATGGCTTTGGCACATACTGGTAATAACTATATAAATGTGTGTGTGTTAAATCATATCTTTGGGTCATTATCAGTTTATCAAAGACCCTGAACATCTTAAATTGCTAGAATTGCCATCTAGTACCTTGCCCATGTTCTGATTGCTCTGTCTTTGCAGGCATGCTTCAGGTGAGGTATACGAGGGCTCGTTCAGGGAGAACATGCGTCATGGTCACGGCATGTTACGGAGTGGGAAGTTGGCCTCTCCTTCCTCCAGTAGTGTGTTTGTGGGCCAGTGGGTTCAAGGGAAGAGAACAGGCTATGGGGTGTGCGATGACTTCAGCAGGTATACACATTGTAGTTACCAAATTTGAGATTTTAAACATCCTCCTGCTATAAACAACTAATGAACATCTTTCTATATCTCCCAGAGGAGAGAAATACATGGGAATATGGCTTGATGACCAGCGACATGGAGACGGGGTCGTTATCACTCAGTTTGGATTGTATTATGAAGGAAACTTCTCTAATAACAAGATGATGGTCAGTTGAGCTGGGGTCACTAGAATATTACATAAATGCCTGCATTGAACAAAGTGCCTGTAAATTTGCTGACATCGAATATACACATACACTTGTTACACTAGGTACAGGGTGTACTATTATTTGAGCAACTTACTAAGTCTTTGTTTCTGATACAGGGCAATGGGACTCTTCTCTGTGATGATGACACAGTCTTTGAGGGCGAGTTTTCAGAAGACTGGACTCTGTGTGGAAAGGTGTAATTGAAATAATGTGACAGTTTTCTGTGACAGTATATCTGTTGAAACCATATTTGTGATTTGTGCATCTAAATGCTTGTGTGTCTGAATCTCCTGTGGTTTTCTGGATTTGAAGGGCGTTCTTTTCATGCCTAATGGTGACTCTTTGGATGGGGTCTTTGATGGTCACTGGGGAACCGGTCTGAGAGTGGCTGGAACTTTTACAAAACCCTTTGAAACTTTGAGGAGAGAAATCAAGATGCCGTAAGTGTGTCATGAATAATGCTTTGGCCTACTGTATATTTATTTGTACAGTATTTTTACATCTGTGTTTGTGTATAGTGTGGCTGGTCAACACGCAGTGCCTGCAGAAGAAAAGTGGAAAGCCGTGTTTGAGGAGTGCTGGGGCCGACTTGGCTGTGAAACTCCTGAGCAGGGAGCGTATGAGAAAGCCTGGGAGAACATCGCCATCTCCCTCACTGCCAGACGCAGACAACAGAGAGATCGGTATGTACGCACACATGATGAATGAGCAGAGGTCCAGTCACACTAGACTTGTAACACACAAAAATACTTTGTACCCTGCAACAAATAATGAAGGATATGATGTCTCTCTCTTTTTTAATTTTTTTTAATAAATATGAAATGACAAATACTGATTCAATAGTTCACCAAACTTGTCTTGAACTTTGGTACGCAAAAGAACTTCTTTGTTCATTTGCGCATGAATGTAAGTGTATCGAGCATCTTAATGTCTGAAGAAATCACCAGTGACATATGTATGTCTGTAGTCCAGAGGAGCTGAGCCGATCTCAGACTAAGATGCTGGAGAGTCTTGAGGTGATTCCTCAACATGTGGGCCCTGTTACTGCAGACTCCTACAACAACATCCGTCGTTATCTCATGAAGGTGAGACTTCCAAAGGCTCATTAACACCAAGTCTGCAGAACTGTAAAGATGCCTCAAAAAAGCATTTGGACACTCATTGGAAATTTGGACATGTCATTGCAATGGATACAAAATATCAAACCAAGAAACAGATGATGCTTGAGCTTTTTCAAAACTAATATACTTTTGTAAGCCATTTTTGCAATGACTTTTGAACTAACAAAGAGTAGAGGAGAACTGAGTTCATACATCGTGTTCTCACAGGTGTCCAAACAGAGCAACCACAGGTGGACATGTTCCACTAACATTTAATAGCTATTAATTGTCCAAATACTTTTTGATGCCTTGAAATATATTTGTCTTCAAAATAAATGCAATTTAGTTAAATATTTTGTTATACAATGCACTTGCACTACTGTTTTTTTTTTTTTCTTTCTGTTTTTACTATTTTTTTTGTTTTTGAACAAAGTTTCTTATGCTCACCAAGTAAAAACAGTAATATTGTGAAATATTGTTACAATTTGTAATTGTAAAATGTACAAAATGTAATTTATTCTTGTGATGGCAAAGCTGTATTTTCAGCAGTCTTCAGTGTCACATGATCCTTCAGAAATCATTCTAATATGCTGATTTGGTGCTCAAGAAATTTATTATTATCATTGTTGAAAACAGTTGTGCAATTTTTGTGGAAATGGTGATACATTTTTTTCAGGATTCCTTAATAAATGGAAAGTTCAAAAGTACAGCATTTATTTGAAATAGAAATCTTTTGTAACATTATAAATGTCTTTACTGTTACTTTTGATTAATTTAATGCATCCTTGCTGTATAAAAGTATTAACTTCTTTAAACAATAATACCCCAATCTTTTGAACAGTAGTGTACATTTATACATTTTAAAATGTCTGAATACCTCCCTTTAGGCCTGTGATACCCCTCTGCACCCACTGGGCTGGCTGCTGGAGACCCTCGTCACTGTGTACAGGATGACCTATGTTGGCGTGGGCTCCAATAGACGCCTCCTACAGCAGGCAGTGGAGGAGATCCAGTCATATCTAACACGCATATTCCAAATAGTCAGGTAAAAAGTTCAGGCTTTTCTGTGATTGCTTCACGACGAGCTCCCACATACCCCAGTGCTTGAAATGCTAGTGAAGCATTTTGCAAAGTTCACTTTCCTTGTAGTGAAGGCTCTGTTCTTCTTTCATTATTACTGCTTTATTACATAATGAACTCTGGCATGCCATTATTTTTATTACAATTCTCATAGACCACTGCATAATAATTGATTTTCCTGACAAAGTTGTTGTTTTTCAAGTATTATAATATAAATATTTGCCATAGGTTTCTGTTTCCTGGTCTTCCTGAGGATGGAGGTTTTATTCTGGATTCCTCCACTTCCTCAGATGAGGGCACAGACTCTCTTAACAGCAGTACACACTCAGAAACTCCACAGCATGGGTAAGAGAGGCACCACTATGACTGAACCACTGTTTTGCTTTACTGAGTTTTGCATCACTACTAGATTTATTCAGAACCTGTTAAACATAGAAATAGTGGATCTGTCCCAAACTTGGTAGGCTGCCCAACATCTGTTTGTGTATGTAGAATAGATAGTTAGATATTTAGATATAGATATATACTGTCGTAACAATTAAACAGGCTTGTGTGTGTTGTGTGTGCTGCAGTTGGATAGTGAGCAGCTCAAGTCTTCTCCTGCCGGTGTTGCTGCCGAGGCTTTACCCTCCTCTCTTCACCCTCTACACACTAGAGAAAGAGAGAGAGGAGGACGTGTACTGGAACTGTGTGTTAAGACTCAACAAACAACCTGATCTCGCCCTCCTAGCCTTCCTTGGAGTACAACAGTAAGTGACAAAAGTAACAGTACCATATAAAATATTACTCTATTACAGTGTGTATGATGCAATTATAGTGGCCCTAAAAAGTGTTTTGATGCTTAAGGGCCAATTCACACTACGCCAACAGAAAGTTGGTAGACAGTTTTGTAGTTTTTAATTGCTAAAACAACGGATATATTCTTTAAAATTAAGACCAAAAGTATTTGGACACGTGTCCTTCCTTGGTAATTAATTCAAAGTAGTAGTAGTCAGTTCAGTAACACTCTCTATGAAGCCTCTATATAGCCTCTATGTCTACGAAAATGTAATATTATATTTAATATTTTGTTTCTAATGCAATGAAATTGTTATATTTTATGCGTGGTTTAAGTGTTCAAATACTTTCTGTTGTCTCTGTATACAGTATAATGACTTAATCAAAGCCTCAGTCCAGGAAGGACGGTAGCTTTTTTTTTTTTTTTTTATTTTTTTTTTAAAGATTTATTTTTGGCATTTTTGCCTTTATTATGATAGGACAGTGATTAGACAGGAAGCGAAGTGGGAGAGAGAGAGGGGGACGGGATCGGGAAAGGACCACGAGCCGGGACTCGAACTCGGGTCGCCCGAAGCGCATTGGTGCTACATGTCGGCGCGCTGCCCATGAGGCCATCGGCGCCGACGACGGTAGCTTTTACAATATTGAAATGAATGTCTCTTTGTTTTCCAGAAAATTCTGGCCAGTTTCTATCTCTGTATTGGGAGAGATAAAGCAGGTGAACCTTTCTGCCATTTCTAAGAAAATAATCAGAGATGAAATGTTGGTAAAACAAATAACTTAAATGGTTCAATTGGATTTATTGGACAGGTCTTGCCTAGTACTAAAGATGCCTGCTTTGCTACTGCTGTTGAAACCCTGCAGCAGATCAGGTAAAGACAGTCTGTGTGTAACTTAGATAGAAAAACAACAACAACACTTTAGTGGCAACTTTCTTATAAATTTTTATTGTTGTCTTTGCTTCTACAGCACAGCATTCACTCCCTCAGACAAGTTACAGGTGATACAGCTGACCTTTGAGGAGGTCACCCAGGACGTGCAGGCTCTGCTTGGGCAGGAGTTTCTGTGGTGCATGGATGACCTCTTTCCAATTTTCCTCTATGTGGTGCTCCGCGCACGGTACTTTTCCAAACCTTTCACTGCATATAGACCTCATGGTAATGAAGTTATCAGTTGAAACATTCAGTCTGCCCACGTAAAAAAACTTTTACTTGTGAACGTGTAGGATCAGAAACCTGGGCTCTGAAGTCAGTCTGATAGAGGACCTTACAGACTCCAGTCTACAGCTGGGACAGCTTGGGTTCATGTTGACAACTCTCAAAGTAAGAATGAAATTACATTTTCTTTTCTTTTATTCACACACATTCAGGGACAAGAAACATTACTACTTTCTAAATTGTAAGATCATATCATTAGAAATCAATTTTACCTTGATAATTTAAGATTAAGCTTGATGTACCTGTGCAAGTTTTAGAACTCAAAAATGAATAATAAATGTATCATATGAGCCCTTTTAATATTGAGGGCTGGTTTTATGGACCAATTGTTTTATTTGGAAAGCTAAAGTCTTTAAGGATTTGAATGAATTTTAAAGATAATCTCATCACATACAATCACTAGTCCCCTTTCATTCTTTTCCAAATTTTTACTTTAATCTCTTTCTCTCTGTTTATCTCTGCCTTTAGGCCTGCTACAACCAGATTCAGCTTGAGAAGACTACATAGGATGGGTTGGTTTGTGAGCAGTGCAGCCGCAGCTTTGCCAACTTGCACACGTTCTTATGGAGCAGGTGCCATTTAAATAGACACGGATTACAGGTCAAGTCAAGATGTGCTCATTTATTTCAGGCCTCAAGAAGAGGCTCACATTCCACTCAAGCACTCCCTTAAGCACTGTGCTACAGAGATGACTTTGATTTTTATGTTTTGATACTCTCAAACTGACCATTTGACTGACAGTAAAGTTGCGCCTTGAAGAAAAATGTACATTTCAACATCCATATTAACTGGGCAGAAAAGAGACTTACTCTGTTTTATACAAAATCGTTATACAAACAGAATTATTCAAGCACTCACCGTGTGTCTATATTTTATACCAGTTTTGGTAATAACTGACACTCATTACTATATGACTATATATTATTCGGTATCAGTCTGTTACTGACTTATCTACTGATACTCCAACTAATGATAATGCACTGATGAATCAGATAAAACTATATAATTGTATCAGAGCAGTACCTATGTACTAAGGTATCTCTGGGTTTTGAGTGACAGCAACTTGAACAACATTTACACTATATAAAACTAATAAAACTTTAAAAAAAACAAAAAAAAAAACGTATTTATATAAGGAACACAGCAATGAACAAACAGCAGCATTTATAATATTTTGCTATAGAAAATGCATAAATAAACTACTGATGAAAAGTTTGAGTTCAGTAAGATTTTTTAGTGTTTTTGACAGAAGTCCCTTCTGCTCTCTAAGGTTGCATTTTTCTGATCAAAAATACAGTAAAAACTAATTTTGTCAATTTTTTATAATTTAAAATAACTATATTCTATTTCAGTATATCTTAAAATGTAATTTATTCCTGATGGCAAAGCTGAATTTTCAGCATCATTACTCCAGTCTTCAGTGTCACATGATCCTTCAGAAATCATTCTAATATGCTGATTTGCTGCTCAAGAAACATTTCTTATTATTAATATTGAAAACAGTTGTGCTGCTTTTTTTCTTCTTTGATTAATAGAAAGTGTAAAGAAAACAGCATTTATTTAAAATCAAAATCTTTTGTAACATAAATGCTGGATAAAACTATTAATTTCTTTAAAAAAAATCTTACTGACCCCAAACTTTTGAACAGTAGTGTATATAAAGTATCCATCTGAAGGAACTTAGTTCATTATCACTGGCTCTAGGAAATTCACTAAAATGAAATGAAGACTTTCCAATGCTTCTTAAGAAAAAGAGGACATTTCAAGTAGAGTATGTATGATTATTTTGTTAGCTTGCACAGTTGCAAAGCAGTGCCATTGGTTTTTGGGAAAAAAAAAATAGCTTGTTACTGCAAAAACTTTGAAAACAAGAGTTACTGTCACGTTACTGAAAAATGTAGGCAAATTAATAGTATCGCTACTTTTAACTTGTAAACAATCCTAAAAAATCTGATCGATGCATCCCTATTAACAACCAACTTCTGTTTGGGTTACTGGTTTTGTTGTGATTTTGCACATTATACAGGGTTGCTGTGTTTTTAAATACTTTTGAAGTCTTGTGATGCAGATATTATAAATTGCAAATAGAGACTGAACAATGTCATTGAAGCACCTACATGTAAAGATGGCTTGCAGTATTGAAGAAAAAATTGAAGTCAGATAATGTTGTGATGTATTTTAACTATATAATCTATGTATGTATATAATAATGTAACTCTGAAACAACATATAACAACAAATATTCTAAAAGAAATGGTTTCCATTTCAGCATATGACAGCACACTGACATGAAACACTATATGAAATTTGATTTAGTTGTAATTAGATCTGCTCTTATCAAAGTGTACCAGAGTGAATTTAAGATATATTTAGAGCTTATACACTGGAGTCTAAAGTAATTTTTTCAGTCCATGGCATTTTTACACTATGCACTATGCAACAATATGCAAAAAGGGAATAATATTTAAGGCAGTGCCCCTGAAGGACCTCAGAATGGAGTGATTTCCACTGGCAAAACTCAATACGCTTTACATTTTCAACTTTTTTCACGAGCAAACATATCAAGCACTGTGTGTGTGTGTGTGTGTGTGTGTGTGTGTGTGTGTGTGTTCTTGTATACATGGTTTATGAGGACACAAATGTGTATAATGACATGGGTATTACAACGTAAACATGGTTTATGAGGACACTTCCTGTGTCCTCGTAAACCAAATGGCTTAAAAAACATACTAAACGGTGTTTTTTTGAAATTCAAAAAATGCAGACAGTTTTCTGTGATGGGTAGGTTTAAGGGTAGGGGTAGTGTAGGGCGATAGAATATACAGTTTGTACAGTATAAAAACCATTACGCCTATGGAGAGTCCCCGTAAACCACATATACGTGTGTGTGTGTGTGTGTGTGTGTGTGTTTGTTTTAATGATTTATGAGGACACAAATTTGTATAATGCCATGGGTATTACACTGGTATTATGGCACAAACATGTTTTATGAGGACATTCATGAGTCCTCATATTAAAATAGCTTTAAAAACATACTAAACAATGTTTAATTAAAAATGTTAAAATGCAGACAGTTTTCTGTGATGGGTAGGTTTGGGAGTAGGGGTAGTGTAGGGGGATACAATGTACAGTTTGTACAGTATAAAAACCATTACGCCTATAGAATGTCCTCACTAAGATAGCAAAACAAACCTGTTGTGTGTGTTTTCTTTGTTTATGTGTGTGTGTGTGTGTTCCAGGTGTGTTTTCCTCTAAATGCATTTTTTTGTACATTTCAACATGCACTGAAAGAGTTTTGCTGATATGTCACACAGCCTAAGTGTGAGATCTAGTGATCAACCGATATATGTTTTTAATGACAGATTGCAGGATTTACAGTCATGTTAAAAAGAAAGTACACCCTTTTGAATTATATGGTTTACGTATCATGGCATAATAAAAATCATCTGGTCTTTAGCAAGTCTTAAAATTAGGTAAATACAACCTCAGATGAACAACAACACGTGACATATTACACCACGTCACTTATTTATTTAACAAAAATAAAGCCAAAATGGAGAAGCCATGTGTGACAATCTAAGTACACCCCATGATTTAATTGCATATAAAACCACCTTTTGCAGCAATAACTTGAAATAATCATTTTCTATATGACTCTCACATTGTTGTGGAGGAATTTTGACCCACTATTCTTTGCAACATTGCTTCAGTTCATTGATGTTTGTGGGCATTTGTTTATGCAAAGATCTCTTAAGGTCCCGCAACAGTATTTCAATCAGGCTGAGGTCTGGACTTTGACTAGGCCAGTGCAACACCTTGATTCTTTTCTTTTTCAGCCATTCTGTTGTAGATTTGCTGGTGTGCTTGGGATCATTGTCCTGTTGCGTGACCCAGTTTTGGCCAAGCTTTAGCTGTCAGACAGATGGCCTCACTTTTGACTCAAGAATATTTTGGTATACAGAGGAGTTCATGGTCAACTCAATGACTGCAAGGTGCCTAGGTTCTGTGGCTGCAAAACAAGCCCAAATCATCACCCCTCCACCATCGTGCTTGACAGTTGGTATGAGTATATGGTATTTGTGCTGATATGCTGTGTTTAGTTTTTGCTTAACTTGGCGCTGTGCATTATGGCCAAACATCTCAACTTTGGTCTCGCCTGTCCAAAGGACATTGTTCTAGAAGTCTTATGGTTTGTTCAGATTCAGCTTTGCAAACCTAAGCCATGCTGCCATGTTCTTTTTAGAGAGAAGAGGCTTTCTCCTGGCAACCCTTCCAAACAAGCCATACTTGTTCAGTCTTTTTCTAAGTGTACTCTCATGAACTTTAACATTTAATATGCTAACTGAGGCATGTAGAGACTGAGATGTTGATCTTGGGTTTTTTGCAGTTTCTCTGAGCATTGCTGTCTGATCTTGGGGTGAATTTGCTGGGACGTCCACTCCTAGGAAGATTGGCAGCTGTCTTGAATGTTTTCTATAATCTTCCTCACTGTAAAATGATTGACTTCAAATTGTTTGGAAATGGCTGCAACAGTTGCTTCTCTAAGATCATTGCTGATGTCTTTCCTCCTTGGCATTGTGTTAACACACACCTGAATGCTCCAGACCAGCGAACTGCCAAAACTTCTGCTTATATATAGATGATCACGCTTGATGATGATCAGTTAATAAAGGTCATTTGATTAGCAGTGCCTGACTGTTACTTACTCTCATAATTCCTATGGAAGCAGTAAGGGTGTACTTAATTTGTCACTCACGGCTTTTCCATTTTGGCCTAGTTTTTGTTAAATAAACCATGACACGATGTAGTGTTGTTGTTCATCTGAGTTTGTATTTACCTAATTTTAAGACTTGCCAAGGACCAGATGATCTTTTTTTATTACAGTATGTCTTGATATGTAAACCCATAGAATTCAAAAGGGTGTACTTTCTTTTTCACATGACTGTGTATACAGTATACACAGTATGACTTGCTAAGAAATGAAGCAATTACTTCACACAAGAAAAATTTGTTAAAAAATTCTCAAAAAAATCTAACATTGGGCAAATATTGAAAACCGACCAATTGTTGGCTGGTGCCGTTAATCACAAATTGGCGTAATATTGTCTGATTAATCGGCCTACCCAATATTTCGGTCTGTCACTAGTTAGGTCATTGTCATTCACTAGGCTGGTTAATAAGGCATTGCTTATGAAAATCATAAATACGACAGCAGCTTTACTGCTACACTGTATATATAAAGGCTGATTTTATTTTTGTTTTCAGAAGGTTACTGATTTTGATAAATTACTTGCACTGTCATTGTGTTTCTAATTATTACTGTCACCTTGAAAATGAATTTGTTCAACACATTTGAATTGAGGTCATATGAAATTTTTGTTAACAATTTTCAGAAAGACTACTTTAATAAATGTTGCATAACTGCGTGATGAAACTTATGTTGTGGTTTTTCCTCTCTGTCACCTAGCTTATATAGTTATAAATTGATTATAATATAGATAATGTAGAAAGGTTTCAATTTAAGAGCATTATCGTTGCATTTATCATTGGTGATGACCATCAGCAATGTGATATCCTGGCTTTTAGCTCTCACATTATTACAGTAAAAAAATCCACATTCATTAAATATGATTTGTTTTGTTTTTCCCTTATCTATTTGCTGTGCATTTATTTGATTGCAGTTTTTAAGTTGTTAAGTCTCTGGCATTGTCAAATGTGTTTATCTTTGTCTATTATGTAACGATAATATCGGTAGAAAATCTGTGGCACCGGCTGAGTTAAGTCTTGGATTTATGTGATGTTTTTCATGTGTCTTATTTTCCATTTTAGCTGTAAAGTTGGTAGGGCTGTATTGTGTAAGTGTGAGTGAGTCTGTCAAGCTCTAAAAGCAGACAGAGGTAAGAAGCTTTGAGTGGCATGCGGTCCTATTGAAGTGCTCACCGAGAAAGGCCGGCCCCTCGCAGGATTAAGTGGGATAGAAAAGGATTACAATCTGAGTTTCCAGAGACATTTTATAGTAAAATCACATGCATGTTGGCAGGCCAGAAGCAGAAGATCACCTTGATATAAAGCTCAACTGGCAAGATGCTCCATAGCCTCCTGGTCTAAATGTGGGATGTAGAAGTGACAGTGTGATTTGGAGGAAGACACAGAGGAGTGTAAGAAGGTAAGTGTGGCATCATACTCTAATCTTCAAATGACGGCCTCTTGACCTGCTTTCGTAATACTGAGTCATTCCAGTTCAGAGATCACAATCAATGTGAAATGTCGTTCTTAAATTGAGTAGACAATTAATTTTCTAGATGAATTCAATTTGAGATGTTTTAATTGTATTGTTGTAGATAATCTTTGTAACAAATGACACTGACTGACCATCGTATTGGATATATCTCCAGAATAAAGGTTATAAGATAACTATGTTTGTTTATAAGCGGGTGTATTATTTATTTTAGCATTATTTTTGTCTTAATTACTGCTTTCCTAACATTGGTTCTAATTTATTTATTCAAGTATTTTTATACATGGGTAATTTTTCAGTTAGGGGCACTTATAGGTTTTATGAATAAGTAATTAAAATGACAGGTTAAAGCTTTAACCTAGAATGTTTAAGCATTTTGTTTCTTTAAAACATTATAGCCAACTAAATGCGTGATGGTTCTACCAGTTTGGACTCATAATTCATGATTCATATTTCGGCTGCAGAAATGCGGATTATGCTCTTGTATTCTAGACAGTGATTTGTTTTATAGGGCTGCAGTGATCTGATGAACAGAAGCTTGTCATGCGCGAATCAATGGAGGAGGAGCCAATGACAGAACCTGGACATGATGACAATGGTGCGCCTTAGTTGGCACAACATCACTGTTAACTAGATTAAATGAGTGTATTTGCATGCACAAATTATAGCAGCAAATGAAATATTACAGAATTTTGAAAATTATGCAAGATCTGACATTTGAATGCCACTGCACGTTCTGTATAAATTTTCCATTCTTAGTTCAGTCTCGTTTTCTTTCTCAGATGTAGGTCTGGCTCAGATCTTGGCAGAAGTGGTAGAGGAAGTGAGACTGTCCATAGACAGAGATATTAACGGTGCCGATCTGCTGTACGGTCTCCTTAGTGCTCCCTGGCTCTACTCTCTTCTTAGGGTAAGACATGCTCATTCAGTACACCAATGACAATCCAGTTTTACACTAGATTTTCCCAATTTCCAGTTCTGACATTATACCAGGCAGATCATTGGACCAGATCATTTTGCATGTTAAGGATTTGTCCTTTCCCATAGGTATATGAGTGTCTGGTGCAGCACAGTCGAGATGCCCCAAGACCATACATGCCTTATTCCTCAAGACTATCTCAGGAGGTCAGTGTCTGCCTTTTATTACTGACTTTGCTTTAGACAGATATTTCATAGAGATGTGAAAATCTATGATCCTTCAGTTACCCTCGTCACATAAAATTTCTATTCACTATAATTTATTTATTCACTATAATTTATTGCGAAACCATTGATTTGAACTCTACAGTATATTAAGGTTTCTAAAGCTATACATGAGGGCGAGTAGATGATGATTTGAGCGCTTCAGTACATTAAAAGTCTTCTAGAGCCATATATAAGGGTGAGTAGATGATGATTTGAGCACTTCAGTACATTAAAAGTCTTCTAAAGCCATACATGAGGGTGAGTAGATGATGATTTGAGAACTACAGTATATTAAAAGTCTTTTAAAGCCATACATAAGGGTGAGTAAATGATGAAAGTATTTTCATTTCCGGGTGAAGTAATCCTATCATCCTCTATTCTCTTTTCATCAACGGTCTTCTCCTGTCCCACAGATTATGGCCAGTGTGCGAGGACTGGCTGCTCCCTCCTCTGAGGCACAAGAACTTTATATTTTGCTGAAATGCCCTCATATGCAGGTCAGAGTCTAATTCGGGTTGCATTCGTTGCTAATATGATACATTTAATATGCTACATTTATGTTAGTCCAGTCTTTTTGACCATTTATTATTTATTTCTCCCCAGGCTTTGCTCTCTGCCCATGATTCTGTGGCTCAGAGGGACTACGGTCCAGTGTTGCCGCCGCTTCCTGACAAACTGCCTGACAATGAGGAGGCCATGAGGATTGTTTGCCTTGTGAAGAACAAACAGCCTCTGGTGAGGATCAGATCATAAATAGCAATGCAATTTCAGATATGTTAGCGAACAGCTTAGCTGTAATCCCACTTAAATGTCCCTCATCGTACTATAATGCAGTATCATGTAAAGTGTATGTGGCATTAAATGTTTTTTGTCTCATAAATACAAATCCTACCAGTCCTACCCCTGATTTTGGACTTCACTGAGTTAATTCTTATGGTCGCAGTGGCATGTCATAATCTTCAGTGCTGCTTATTTTTCAGTGGACAGTGTAGTGAAAGGAAAAGGGATAGCACTTTATTTTACAGTGTCCTTGTTATGTTACATGTACTTGCTATAGTAATAACAGTAAATTTTGAAAGATTACATGCAACTAACCTTAAACCAAACCCTAATCCTAACCTTATAGTAAGTACGTTGTTAATAAATTCACACTGCACCGACAGACTCCAACAGATGGTAACAGTCACTTCGTCAGGTTTTGTTGGATCAGTGTGTTACCCCTGTCTGTAGCCGTCTGTTGAAGCTTGTTTTTGCCAATTGAACATGCTCAATCGGCACTTGTCGGGTTGTGGAATGTCTGAGAAGTGACTTACTGTAATCCGGTGATTTGTCCACATTTGTCGGCGTCTGTCAGTGCAGTGTGAATTGGCCTTTGCATGTATATTTACACTGCAACAAGGACACTTTAAAATAAAGATAATGTAATTCCAGGTGGTTGTTATTGCAAAATAAAGCCCTTTAGCCCTTTAAACAAGAAATTTTGTTTTAACTTCCGGTTTAAACCCTGCCCACATCCGGTTCCATCCAAATAAAGATACAGATCATTTTGTCATTGCAACAGATACAGATACAGATAATGGATTCCAATCACACCCCAGTGGGGTTTTTCTCGACTTTTATTTTGCTATTTTGTAAGATCCCCAAGCTTTTCCTGGTCTAATGTTTGTTGGTTAACACGTCAATCCTCCTTTCTTACTTATAAGTGTGTCAGAAAGGGGAAACCCAGTTACTGGAACAGCCTTAGGCGACTTACAGTGGAGAAACTGGCTTTAGCCAGGCGTATCGGCTCAGGGGAACAGGGGAGTCTTCTGGGGTCTGCAGACGGCCTATCGTCCTCCACAGGTCTGCTGTCCTCCATACCCTCTGGACAGCCACACTCACTGCCCAGGTATCAGTCCACCGGGAGCTGCAACCTTTGCTGCCAAACTGCCCATCTCTCGGGAGGAGGTCTGAACCTGTCAGCTCCGGCCGTTTATGACTCAGTGATTATGGGTAAGGGTCATCATGTCCCAGAGACATGTACTGTTGGCCTGACGAGGCCAAACACTGTGTTACTGTCTTTAATTCTGAAACCAAATTAATCTATCCTGTTTTGTCCTTCATAACTTGAAGAGAACTGTACAGATGGTGTAGAAACTCTAGTTGAAGATCAACACCATACATGCACAGCTTGTACCGCCTCATCTCTAGTGTACCCGCGCTCATGCTGCCCATCTGGATGTGGCCTCCATTCCCAGACAGCCCCCTCCAGCCCTCTGTTTCAACGCCACAATTCTATAGACGCCACCCGCTCTTCTCATCCAGCTCCGGTGTTCATGAAGCAACACAGCCTGGATGAGCTGAGGTCCACCGTCCATGCAGTTGCTAGCAGTATGGACTCTAATACTAGTGACGCTCAAGATCTCAGGCAGAAGATGGTGGCTGCAACAGAGAGAATGACGGACAGCATGGAAGAAAACGCCCAGGCATTGAGTCTGTTGGTGGAAGTGGTGGACAAACTGCAGGGTCTTATTATCACCAGCAAGTCTCTAGAAGTGAGACATGCTTCCAGACCCCAACACGTCTCAAAAACGGCTAGCACCTATTCGCCGATAGTGCCAACCAAGAAATCTTTCAGTACCACTCCTCTTGTCTCATCCTCTTTCTCGTCGTCTTCATCCTCAACCGCATCGTCGTTTTCCTCCTCTTCTCTAAGCTGTAACATAGATGTTCCTCATGTAGCACCACAATGCAACTCATCATGCAAGGCTTCATCAAGCCAGACCAGAAACAGGTCTGTAACACCAGGAAATAAAACCGGACAGACTTCCCTATCAAATGGTTTGACGGCCTCCAATCAAACCGATGACTGTGACACAATACTTTGCCTCTCTAGCAAAAAGAAAAAGTCAAAGATGAGGAAGTAAGAGTGACTGTGTTCCCACTTCTCTCTCCTAACATTACTCTTTGCTGAATTGTTGGTTCTCATTTTACTGAATGCGGCGATGAAATTGTTCACTACAATGGAACTACACAACAAACAGGCAATTATTTGATCTTTTTCTCATTTGTATCTCTTGTTCATCCCATCCACACTCAATTCATTCGTGTTTGTTAACATTGTTCAAGAGATTCCTTGCCTTCAAAGTAAAACACTTTGTTTCGACTTCATTCTTCATCTGAATCTCATTTATCAACCCATTTATCAGTCCTAAACTTTTGAAACTCTCAAGTTCCTCTTTGACCTCTATCACACTTTAGTTTAGGTCAAGTCAGGCATGTTTCTGTTTGAGATGACTGAATTCTGCAATCTCATTACTGTAGTGTCCATCTTTCTAATATTTCATCATAGCATGACCTCTATTGCACCCACAGCTTCCCTCCACTCATGTACAGCAGTACAATCCTCTGTGGGAATCACCATGTGATGCCTGCAGTCATAGACAACAAACTAGTTGACCATTCTTGTCGGTTTTCCCATTTTTAGGGGGCAACTATTAGGAAAGATGAGAAAACGGGGAACATCTTTATTGCAAGGGTGATACATGGAGGACTGGCAGATCGCAGTGGTGAGTAACCTGTTGGTAGTAGGGATGTAACGATGCACCGCGAGTCGGTTGAAAATCGATGAAAATATGTGACGATTCAAGTCAGTTGAGATGTTAAATGAATCGCGATACACATTTTAAACCGCAGGGGCACTGTCGCTGAAGCTGATTACTGTGACGCGCTTTACAGGCAGTGTTGCCAAGTCCGGGGTTTTCCCGCAGAATTGGGCTACTTTTACACTGTTGCTGCGGGTTGTTTTTCATGTCCGCAGGTTGAAACGACCCGAATAACATGATATTTAGCCCCTGAATAGCGAATTTTACCAGGGGAACCCCGCCAAAAACGCAGATTTTACCCCCTGGAACTAGATTTTTACTGGGGGACCCCCCTGAAACGCCATTGGGCTAGTTTTGAGTAGCAATTGGGCGGGTTTTGTTGTGAAAACCTGGCAACCCTGTTAACAGGCACGAGAGCAGCGAGCAAGTCGAGCATCAAGCGCAGCAGCGGTAAGCGCTGATGTTAAGGACGACCCATCCTCATTCAAATGCAGGATTGGCAGCATTTACAAAGACTAAAAATGAAAGCGTTAAGGTGCAGATACCGCAAGATGATGTTAATATACACTAATAACACACTAATACACACTAATAGCAGTCGGCGACGAATGCAAGATCTGTGTTTTCATGGCAAAAGAGACGGTCGTTTTCCGTCGTAGAAAGTTATTCTGGTCTGCCTCATCTAACGTTAGCGAAAATATGTCAATTTTCCACAGACTGAAGGAGAAAGCTGTGCTTGTGCAGGTATTGTATTTGTTGTACTCTTTCTAAATGTGTGCATAGAGTTTTGGTAACACTTTACAATAAGGTTCATTAGTTAACTACTTTAGTTAACATGAACTAAGAATGAACAACTCTTCTTTAGCATTTATTAATCTTTGTTATTGTTAATTTCATTTACTAATACATTATTAAAATCTTGTTAACATTAGTTAATTCACTGTGAACTAACATGAACAAATAATGAACAGCTGGATTTTTATTAACTAACATTAAGGAAAAGATTAATAAATACTGCAACAAATGTATTGCTCATTTTTAGTTCATGTTATGTAATATAATGTTAACATGACACCTTACTGTAAAATGCTACTGGATTTTTTAATAACGTAAATTATTATAGTATATTTTTCTAAATGTGTTCAAAAGTAATTCTTGAAAGTGTAAAGATACAAATTATAGCAAATATTAAAATCTTGCCTTTATAGCGATGTGAAACCTCTGTTACTGTTGTACTAAGATTTTATCTGCAGCCTCTCGACCAGACAGACACAGCAGGAGCTGAGCCGAAACAAACCTCCTCCCGAGAAAACAGCATTAGAAGATCTAATTGGAGGGACTTTTTTGAGATTAGTTCTAAAATTTAAACTTACTTTTGTTATTTGACCCAAGATATTTCAGTTTCACAAAGAAATATGCAGCATTTTGTCTTAGAAATAATAAAATAATACTTTATCATTTATAATTTGTCTTAAATTTCATTTTGTTAAAAAAATCGTGAGAAAATCGTATCGTGAAACAAGTATTGTGAATCGTATCGCATCGTGAGTTGAGTGAATCGTTACATCCCTAGTTGGTAGTCTTATACTTTTTGTTCTTTGAGCTCATACTTAGCAAGAGTTACAATTGGTTCAATCATGTAGTTAAATTGATGGAGAAAGCTAAAGTTGAGATGAAACAAAGTAGTGTCAGATAATTTCTTCCTTGTTGAGACGTACATCCGAGTGAAATGGATTATCAAAAAAATAAAAAAATGTATGGTGAGGACTTGGTTCTACCTATTGGCTGTTGATTGGATGGAGGCAGATCTGAATGCAAACTTGCAGTCGATTGTAAGAAAGGGGCGGAGTTTAAGTTGACTAAATAATTGGAGAAGTCTGGCATAGGTCACCTTTCGTTTCACCAGAAGGTCAAGTTGTTTAAATTGATGCTATTGATCTTATTGTGAACAATTCATCCATGCATGTTTCAATTTTAAAAAAATTTCTGACCTCATAATTTTTAATAGAATTTTCTTTTCATGCCGACTTTAAAGGGATAGTTCACTCAAACATGAAAATTTTATCATAATTTACTCACCCCCAAGCCATCCTAGGTGTACATGTCTTCTTTCAGCCAAACACAATCAGAGTTTGAGTTTATAAAGTTATTATGGATATTTTTCTTACAAAAACGCATTGCTTTGCTTCAGAAGGCCTTTATTAACCCCCTGGAGCCTTATGGATTACTTTTATGATGGATGGATGGATGCACTTTTTTTGGGCTTCAAAAAAATGGTACCATTCACTCCGATTATAAAGCTTGGAAGAGCCAGGATATTTTTTTAATACAACCAATTGTGTTTGGCTGAAAGAAAATAGTCATATACACCTAGGATGGCTTGAGGGTGAGTAAATTATGGGATAATTTTCATTTTTGGGTGAACTATCCCAAACTAAGTGAAGTGTGTATTTCTGAGCCATTATTGAAACCAAACAGTAGAGAAAGTGATACTTTTGATGTTGTATGAAAGTATTAGACTAGCAATAATAATCTCTGTGTGTGTGTGTGTGTGTGTGTGTGTGTGCGCGCACGCACTTGTCCTTTAGGACTTCTTCATCCTGGTGACAAGCTGGTGGAAGTGAATGGACAGAAAGTGCAGGGACTGCAGCCCGAGCACGTCATTCAGATTCTGGTAAACTCAAATCTTCTTTTGTTTTTTATAACCTTCCCCACTCTCCTCCCATTCCAGAATATCTAAGACTTAGATCTAAATCTGTGTATAAATCCTAAATCCTACTCTTATATTGATCGAATCCATTCATGCTGTGTCCCACACTTTCACAGGTGAGATCTCAGGGAAATATTCTTTTTAAAGTGATCCCTAATTCACCACAACCCATCAACAGCCGAGCAACAGTAAGTGCACCGTAAATATTTGCATTAAATATTCCCCAAAATCTCAGTATTATTTATAATAAATATATTTATAAAATTAAACAAATGGATATATAATTACTACTAGTCAAAAGTTTGGAATAATAATTTTTTTAATGTTTTTGAAAGAAGTCTCTTATGTTCATCAAGGCTGCATTTATTTGATCAAAAATACAGTAAAAACATTTTAAATATTTTATTTTAAATATAATATAATTTAAAAAAAAAAATTAATACTTTTATTAATCAAGGATGCATTAAATTAATCAAAAGTGACAATAAACACATGTATAATGCTACAAAAGATTTCTATTTCAAATATATGTTGTTAATTTAACTTTCTGTTATATAATAATTGAGCACCAAATCACCATATTAGAATGATTTCTGAAGGATCATGTGACACTGAAGGCTGGAGTAATGATGCTGAAAATTGAGCTTTGCATCACATGAATAAATTACATTTTAAAATATATTCAAATATAAAACTGTTATTTTAAATTGTAATTGTATTTCACAATATTACAATATTATTAGTTTTTACTGTATTTTTAATCAAATAAATTCAGCCTTGATGAGCATAAGAGACTTCAAAAACATGGGAATAAAAAGAAAAAAAAAAAAATCTTAATTATTCCAAACTTTTGACTGGCAGTGTAATGCATTTAATAAATACTCACTAGATACAGTATAGTGAGTTCCCTTTATTAATTGACTTATTAAAAAGGTTTAAAAAAAAAAAAAAAGTATGAAGTGATTGTCTCTGTCCATTAGCTGTATGTGAGAGCCATGGAGGATTACAGTCCTCTGCAGGACCCTGCAATCCCCTGCCCAGATGCAGGAATGGCCTTCAGTAAAGGAGACTTGCTGGAGATTGTAGACCAGAGGGACATCCGATGGTGGCAGGCCAGGAAACTCCACAGTGCCTCATTGTGTTGCGGCCTCATCCCTTCCACAAACCAGTTCAGATCGTCAGTTTTGAATTTTGCTAAAGTTCTTTCAAAATTATGTCATTGATCAATTTTTAAGCAGGAATAATTTTTTATTTCCTTTGTTTGCAGTAAGCAAAGGGAGTTGTGGTGGTCCCAACCTTATCAAGCTCACACCTGCATCAGACCCTGTACGTTAATAACACACAGACACACACACGCACAGATGTATGAACTTCTGTGCTCTCTTTAAGATGTTGTTGGCATCATAAGCCTCTTAACCCTGCCCTCTCTCCACCCTGATCTAATTACTGTAAAGAAGCTTGAAAGTGAGCTGTTCTTGGCATGATCCTTCCTTCATGACGATTGACTAGTCCTGTCCACCTTACACTCAACAATTAAGGAGAATTAAGAAGATGTATAGATACTATTATTTGTAAACACCAGATGTTAGGATTCTTCTTCATATCCTTCTGAGGAATCTGAAACAAGCATCTGAAGTTTACAAGGTCCCTGATAATTTCAGTCCATTTCAGGCACATTTCAGCACGGATTGCTCAGTATAATGCAGGCTTTGCAGTCCTGCATCTCATGACAGATGATGTTTAAACAGATGTTTTGAATGCACAGTAGCAAAAACAGCCTTTTTATATTATCTAAGGGTCAGAGAGAATCATCATCAAAAAAAAAAAAAAAAAAAGTCACGTTTACATAAATTAAATTGACCCCAGAGGAAAAAAAATAGCAGTGTTGGGGAAAGTTACTTTTAAAAGTAATGCATTACAATATTGAGTTACTCCCTAAAAAAGTAACTACTTGCGTTACTTAGTTACTTTTTATGGAAAGTAAAAAATGCGTTACATTACTTTTGCGTTACTTTTTCCTCACATGGGCTGGGCTTGCTTGTTTGTTTTTTAATAACAACAAAAAGGTTATATTTTTGTCAAATGTAAAAGCCCTTTCACACCAAAAGTGAAATGAATAAGCTTCAGGCTGATCACAAATGTGATGTTTATCTAAAGTCATTTTTGCTTATTAGTATGGTTGAAATGGATCATGAAGATCAGCAGCAAAGACATTGGTTAATAAAGTGAGATTAAATACATAAAGTATATTTGTTTAATTTAATATATTTCATTATTGCAGGTTTGTGCAATTTTCTGAGATTGCATTTCACCATTTTTATACATTTTGAGGAATACTGAGTCTGCTTTTGTGCAAGTGAGATGAGTAAATGCTCACATTTAGTCTAGAACTACAATATCTGTCATGTTTAGACACAACGTTTAGTTTTCTCTCAACATGACGACAGGAGAGCTGTCAGTCAATACATGGGAAAACTTGCTACTTGTTTGAAAAAGTAACTCAGATATTTTGTTGTAAATTTAAAGGTAATGTGTTACTTTACTAGTTACTTGAAAAAAGTAATCTGATTACATAACTCAAGTTACTTGTAATGCGTTACCCCCAACACTGGTTAAACAGTTATTCAAATTAGTTAAAATTGATTCACTTCATATTACATGTGTTAGACAAACACAGGTTAAAGGTAAAGAGGATATTTTATTTACACAGGAAATAGGTGAGGAGGGACGATGATCCGCATTAGAAGAAGCAGTAGTTGCGGTTGTGCTTGTTGATCCACAAGTGCTTCAGTTTCGGATCGTTCATGTAGCGTTCAAGCAGCAACTCTTTTTCTCGTCGCTCCTTCTCCTTGATTATTTTCTTCTCCTCCTTGTTCTTGGCCTTCTCCTCTGCCCAGGTGAACAGAAAAAGTGGCACTTTTCTTTTGCACTTTTCCTGGACATTCACAGTGTGCTGGGTCTCTTTCTTGGGAACGTCAGGAGAGGTTACACAGAAGAGCTTCATTGAGAGCTCATCGAGCTCTGTTTTCTGAGAGGCATGGCCTTGTATGGCACTGGAGTCTCCCATTTCACTGGGATCCTCTTCCTCAAATCCCTGGACCTCCACCACTTCACTCTCCCACGCTTCCTCCTGCACCTCGCTGTCCATCTCCAACCAAGCAACCATCTTTCTCGGTTTCATTTCAGCCTCTGGCATCTGGGGGCATTCAGACTTGAGAAAGTTGCTGGCCCGGAAGGTCTTTCCTGTGTACTCCACATACTCATTCTCCTCATCCTCTATATCAACCAGCATGAGTTCTGGAGGCGGCTCAAACAGGGAAGAAGTAAATGGCTGAGGCTTCCGGCTGGGAGGACGTCGCAGAGCAAAGACTTCATCAGGTGCAGGAGTCGGGCTCGGAGGAAGTCGTTTGGGATGACGCCCTTGGGATGAAGAAAACAGTTCATCAGGCGCTGGAGTGGGGCGCGGAGGAACCGCCAATGGTGGTTTGGAAGGACGCACTTGGGATGAAGAGCATTGGAGCGAAACAACTTCATCAGGACATGGAGGAACCGCCAACAGTTTGGGAGGATCCACTTGAGGTGCTGGAGCTGGTTTCTGAGGACTCTCAGGTGGTTTTGTCACCGGCGGCAGGGGGTTGAAGCGAGCAGCTGGTAGAGCGAGGTGTTCGGAGACACTTGGAGGCATTGGTAGTTCTCCCTCTATTGGCTTCAAGAAGGAAGATCTGACCGGAATATGCAGAGGTTTGACCTCCACAAGAAGTGGCGTTGGCTCTGTGGTCTTCCGTTGCTTCAGTTTTCTCTTCTTCCTTTTCTTTTCTCCAGCTTGCCTAAGCTCACTTCCTCCCTCCATCAACTTTTCCAGACTGTGCATCTCTCTTTTTTTCTGATGCACACGTCCATTCTTCTTTATCTTTATCTTTTCAAGTCTGAGTGGCTCTCTCTCCTCTTCAGCCTCATCGATTTTCACCTCTCTTTCCTCCTCTCTCTCTCCAAGCTGGCACTTCTCAGGTACCTTGCGGCATCTCTTCCTGCACTTCCTGTCATTGGCTGTGAAGTCGAAAGCCTCACAGTCCTCTGGAAGTTTGTCTACTGCCACAAATTCTTGCGCTGCACATGGCTGTGTCTCCCTTCTGCGCAAGAAGTGAGCGAAACGCTCAAACAGTCGTCTAAAAACACTGCTAAACAGCGCCATTAATGGACACTGAATGCTGCAAGCGAATTCAATATTTGTTATCGATATCTGCAGAAAGTCTCTCAAGTCTTTCGATCAGTTCACTCCTAACACACCAACAGCAGACCAGAGTCAGAGCTGCAGTTTAGAGCTGCCAGAACGGAATCTCCACTATGATGTCACAACAGTGAGAACTCTGAACAATGTGAGCTTTTAAAATAGCTTTTTTTTTTTTTTTTTATTATATAAAATAATATTAAATATATTTTAATGTTAATATATTAAAAATATATAAAATAATATTAAATACATTTTAATATTATATTAAATTGAAATTTATTGTAATGGCAAAGCTGAATTTTCAGCATCAATCATTCAGTGTCACTTGATCCTTCAGAAATCATTCTAATATGCTGATTTGCTGAAAAAAAAAAAAATGTTATCAATGTTGAAAAATATTTTGTATTATTATCATCACTGTTGTTCTGCTTAATATTTTTGTGACTCTGTTTGTGAAATGATGCTGTCCTGGTGTCTGTTTCCTCTGTATGCCCCGCAAAAACTACAACATTTCCCATCGAAGATGATTAGTTCAATTCTAAAGTTCAATTTACTTTGAACATTAGAAAAAAACGTTGTATTGTGAATTCCACACTTCTAGGCCTGGTTTCACAGACAGGGCTTAGACTAAACCAGGATTAGGCCTTAGTTCAATTAAGACATTTAAGTAGCTTTTATAAATGTACCCTAAAAAGAAACATTACTGGTGTGCATCGAGACAAAACAATAGTACTGGCATATTTTAAGATATGTCAGTGCAAGTTGCTTTCAGTTAAAACAGCTCAAACATGCATTTTAGTCTGAGACTAGCTTAAACCTTGTCTGTGAAACCGGGGGCTGGAGTTTTAAAATCCCTATTGTGAAATCTGGTTGCAGCACACACATAAGGAGAATCTTCACAGATTTTTTTTCTCGCAAATCTCAAACATGCACACACTACAAGATGTGAAAATTGTAGCGCAGCACACACTAAAAGGATATTATTAAGATTATCATACCCAGAAGAGCACCTCACGTGATCTCATGAGGAAGCGGATGTAAACATACGTAGCAGATCGTCGCTGACATCTAAACAGGTCATGTTTACATTTGCTAGCAGCTTTCTACACTCACCCGATATGTTCAAAACCATACCGATTTCTCCCCAGCTTTTCTCTTTGTCCGTACGGTTGTGTCATGTTTTCGAAGACGCGTTATTCAAGCAGTCGTGTTGCTGCAACACTTCCACGCGCCGTTCCGCCATCTCCGCTGTCCAACGAGCCCATACAGCATCTGGTTTCACGGTCGCGATTTCAAAAGCGCTCTCATTCACTTCTCTCATTGGCTGTTGTTAAAGAACTGACGTAATCTTCCCGATTTAAAATCCTAAATATCAAACATGTTTTCATTTCTATTCACATTTCATCTAGTGGAAACATTTGGTACTGCGCCCAAACAAAATCTTACTGAAAACAATTTTTTTGATATATCAACCTCAAATTTGGAATTGGAACACAACTTGTTTAGATTTATGGCTTTGATTTTCTCACAGTTTTAGAGTAAAATGTGTTTTGAAAAATAAATATTTCATATAAAAATTGAAAATAGTATTTTTGTGCATTTTTCATAACAATACATGTAAAATTCTATAACTTTTTTTAAAAGTTTTTTAAACTTAAGTCTGTGCTCCTAAACATTTAAGATTTACGACAGTTTAAGTTGGAAATTTCAGGTCTATGCTCAAAAAGTGAATAAATGGATTATAACTACTGGATAAATATAATTTAGTACCATGAAATCACCTAAAATACAAAACATTAAATAAAAAAAACATTATCCAATGTAATTTTTGACCACCACACAAAGAGCACCAGTGGGTTAAATAATATGTTTTGGATGGCTTGTTTGATCAATAACATGCTGCTTTGGAAAACATGCATAATTTAAAACCATAGAAATGTCTTTTGAATGGTAGTGTACTTGTTTTTAGCCAATGAGACTTACAGGACACATAGAGCTACTGTACATGGGGATGAATGAAAAAATGAATGAATGAATGTATGTTTGCGATTAAAGTCACCGTCCTTGTTAAAACAGTGTATGAATGGACATGTATTTGTTTTGAAGTACATGTATTATGTCTTAGTATGAAAGAATAGTATGATGCACTAATAGCGGTTATATATACTTTTCATATGATTACCCACCATGTTGCATTAATATTATTAATACACAATCTTTCTTTATTACGAGTCTAATTCTTTGTCATTTTCTTTGCTTTGACATCTACAGTGAGCGCAGCTGATGTTGGTATGTATCTTTTTCTGTCTTTCCCTTTGTTTTGTTTTTTTGTGTTAGTATGTTTTAAGCTCTTTGAAATGTGGTGCATATGTCACTGTTATTGCTCAAATCTTCACTTTGAGTACACAGTGTACATAACTGTTCAGTCAGTGTTCCATATGTGATGTATTTCTGCATGAAAAATAATTTCCAAAAAGGAAAAATCAAG
The DNA here is from genome assembly GCA_039654765.1 of Mylopharyngodon piceus. Lineage (NCBI taxonomy): Eukaryota > Metazoa > Chordata > Actinopteri > Cypriniformes > Xenocyprididae > Mylopharyngodon > Mylopharyngodon piceus. The sequence continues at coordinate 23,782,668 of CM077441.1, forward strand.
GATGTGACTTGTTTTTATCAATTGGGAATTGATTGGATTGTGTGAAATGGGTGTGCATGAAGTAAATGGGGCGAGTTGTGATTTCATGTTGATTATATTGGTTAACCACATGTAAACATTTGTATTAATTGTGTAGTGCTGGATGAGTGTGTTGAGTGTAACTCTCTTTGTTCTAAAGGAGAAGAAGAGGATGAGATCAAATGCATTGAAACAGGTGATTATTCCACCAATCCATGTCTTCATTTATTTAACTCCTTATGCTGTGTGGAAATATATGAAAGTCTGTTTCTGCCTTGAAATAAAAAATAAAAACTTTGATTGCGACTTTAATCTCACAATTCTGACTTTCTTTCTTGCCATTCCGAGTTTATATTTCACAGTTTTAGTTAAATAAATCAGAATTCTGAGATGTTATTAGAATTTTGCATTTACATTTCACAATTCTGAGTGCAAAACTGACTTTATTTCGGAATTGCAAGAAATAAAGTTAGAATTGTGAGAAGAAAGTTTTGTTTTTTTTATTCATTGGCGGAAATGGGTTGCCATAGTAAATAGTATGGGTTGTATGAGAAATTTTAGCACAACGTTTTATTTGTTTTTACAGATGAAGAAGATTTTGAGTTCGGTAGGTAAGTCTTTTCTGAAGAAAGAGCCTTTCATTGAATGTGAGAATGGCTACTTTTTATTTTGATAGTTCACTTTAGACATACTATTATATAAGTAACTTTTCAACTACATGTCAACTAACTCTAATTCATTTGCAACTACATGCCAACTAACTCTCATTAGAGTTTTAGTAGACTGTTAGGTTAGGGTTAGAATAAGTTGAATTGTACTTGCAAAGATACTTTTAGTCAGTAGAATGTCTGTTGGAGGACCATCATAATAAAGTGTTAGCAGATAATAAGCAGACAGTCTACTAATACTCTAATGACTGGTAGTTGACATGTAGTTGCAAAGTTACATAACTTTAGTAGAATGTCTTAAGTGGACCATCAAAATAAAGTGTTACCTTTTAAGGCTTCATGTCTACCATAAAGCTACCATATGTATTTACTGACATTGGCCCAGTAGTTGATAAAACTGACAAATAATGAAATGTGCTTATGATGAAATCACCTTTCTATGATCTATAATTTGTTTTTATGACGTGTAGTCCTTCTCTTTTGTCTTTTCATTGATCAACTGTATGTTTTGTCCAGTTTCAGAGGAGGGTGAGAATGGTGAACACATGCAGGGCTTATACATAGGTATGAAATCTAAATTAATTTACATGGTAAATTTCCATTTTGGATCATACAAACCCATACATGTATATGAAAAGTGTATTGTTTGAATCAGCGGGGTTCCGGCACAGTCTGCGCACGTGGAGGAGGAAGTCATACCGTAAACGAAAACCGTCGTGTTATTCCTGCGGAGTCAGCATCTGCCATAACACCTCAGCCAACGTCTATGAAGAGGTGGTCCACTACCAGCGCCACATAGACGATCCCCCTCGTCTCATCGTGCTCATTGGTATGGTCCCCTAAGTTATACACCAATCTTGATAGTTATATCCATAGATGAACTGACAATAACTATCATTTTGTATTGATTGATTACAGTTTGACCCATTAATGCCTTAATGCATTTCCATGTTTTCCACAGGTCCATCAGGAGTTGGTGTAAACGAATTACGCAGGAGGCTAATCAAAATCAACCCTAATACGTACCAGGGACCAATATCTCGTGTGTGCCCTATTTGATCCCTTTAACCTATGACTTAAAAGCAATAAGCTAGTTTTTTTACATTATTTAACAAAACACTATGACGTTACAACATGTCTCTTGTTTTTCTCCAGACACAACACGGCCTCAAAATATGGGTGAGAAGAATGGCCGTGAATATCACTATGTGACCAAGGAAATGTTTGCGTACATGGTGGTTAATCACAAGTAATCTTATCTTTTATGTTTTAAATACTTTAAAAACCATATGTAATTGATCATGTGGTCTTGTGATTTAACTTACTCTGGAGTGTTTTTTGTGTTTTTAGATTCCTGGAGTATGGAGAGCATAACGGACACATGTACGGCACCAGCTTAGACTCAATCAAAGATGTTTTGGACAATGGGAAAATATGTGTTATTGACCTTGAACCTCATGTAAGTGTCATTATGTTTATTAAAACCAAACTTCTTATGTTCTTATCATTAGTAAGATTGCAAACAGTGATGCTCATGCACACATCTGTTTATTCCAGTGCATTCATTCAGTCAGAACCAAGAAGCTGAAGCCTTACATCATATTTGTGCGGCCTCCGTCCCCTGAATGCATGAGGCAAACAAGAAAAGACCCACATTTTCTTGCCAGTAGCTACATTAAGAGATACTTTCATGTAAGATATGCATTTGATATTTCTTGTGGTACATTTCTTTATGATAATCGATCAATAAGTTGCTACAAACAGAAGGAAAAGAGTGTGTTCATGGATTTTGATAGATATGCAATATTTTCCCCATGGTTTTCACAGGATAACGACTTTGAGGAGATCGAGGAAGCAAGCAGGGCCATGGAGGGCAAGTACCGTCAGTTCTTTGACTGCGTGATTGTGAACGATGATCTGCAAGATTCATGCATGGATCTGTTCACAGCTATACAACATGCTCAAGAAGAACCACAGTGGGTTCCTGCCAGCTGGTTTGCTCCTGATGATCATTCATGACACACATAAGAACAAAGCAGGGAATTTCTGAATTGTTATAACGAATGTAAAATAACTGAATTTCAAAAAAACTAATGCCTTTGTGTGTAGTTTAGGGCAAATGGACTTGCATGTGAGTCCTTGAGTAAAATCCTTTTAATCATTCAATTTAATCTAGTAATCGTTTGGATTATCATGGTAAACATATTTAGGCCTTAATAGTTTCACTAGATCTAGATCTATCTTGAGATCTGTAGGTTTATTTCTGGTGATTTGAACTGTTTACACTGGCGTAGAAGACCTTTTTAAAAAAGTGTTAGCTACATGAAGAAATATAAATGTAATTTATTTTTGTCTAACAATTAAATTTGTCTAAAAATTAAAATCTCCAACTTTATATTTTTTTTTATCTAGATTAATCGTTAAACTTTTAACCTTTTCCAATAAACATTTTTGTGGTGTGGCATGCTGGTTAGATTACTCACAAACTGTAGTCAGTGCTGATTTCAAATTGACAAAAATTGTAGTTAGTAAAATTACTAATTTTAGGTAATGTTTTCTGACTACTTTTTAGATTAGTTTTAACCTAACTCGTTTATCACATTGATTTGAATAGGACAATCTTGTACCATATTTATATAAAAATACAAAGAGAAAGAAAATATATTCCATTCTTTGTTATTAACAATATGAAGTGCATTTAATATATTACAGTATGTCAGGGTTTCCCAGACTGGGGTTTGTTATGGAACTGCAGGGGTTCGTGAGTTTTATGAAGAGCTATTAAGTAATTAAATCATAAAAAAATGTAATAAAAATAAATAATTTAAAAATAAAAACAGGTTTTTAGCAAAATAAAACATTTACTAAAAAAGATTTTAAAAATATTTGTTTACCTGCATGTCATGTGACCATTAACCGACATCAGAGAACTGTGAACTTAATTTTATTATTATTTATTATTATTATTATTTTTATTGACTTAATTTTATTATTGACCTAACTTAACTTAAAATCTCAGGGAGTACTTCAAGTAAATATATTAGGGAAAAGAGGTTCAGCTGACAAAAAAGTTGGGGAATCCCTGCATTGCATGTAAATATGAAATGATGTGAATTTGTACAATTGAATGTGTTTGAAAGAAAAAAGCCTTCCAAAGACAGTAATACATTGTTAAATTACTCAGAGTGTTAATTCAAATAATAATTAATATGTTCATCAGGAGTTGATTAGATATACAATGTTGAAAAAACACTTTTTAAAAGTGAAATGATTTCTGTAAATCCACTGATCAAATGCTGTGGGTCTCAGTTTTCAGTGATCGGCTCATGACTAGTGGCTGGTCTCTGTGCAATTCCACAAACCTGGAAGACTTTCTAAACGTATATAAGCAGTAATCTTTTTTAGAAAGGAATATTTAAAATATAACAAGTACAATCAATGAATTATGAATAATTTACTGCCATTGTGAGAATAATATGTAATCATGTAATCAATAGAAAAGTAAATGTAGTCTGATTACATGTATTTTAAAATTTAATATAATCTAATTACAAGTACTTAATTTTTGGAATCTGTTTACGTAATCCAGATTACATGTAATCAGTTACTACCCAGTGTGTGTATATATATATATATTTATTTATTTATTTTTTTAAAGAATATACCAAAGACCTTTTAAAACTTAGACACACACTATCTTAGAGATATTTATGAATCTTCTCTTCCTGTCATTCATTAAGCATTTCTTATCATATTGTGTCATATCATATATAATATACATTATGTTGGCATGTCATCCTACCAGTTTATATATTGAGAAAATACCTTTTCAAAATAAATCTGTTTTAAAATTTAACACTGAGTGTACTTATTTGTTTCACTTTGTGTGTGTGTATGTTTTATTGTGCAAATTAAAAACATGCTGGATAAATGTACAAGATGTAACAGCTGTAGTTAATGGTGTGTAGATAAGGGGCTTTGTCACAGTGTGTAGGCTATGTGTGGTTGTCTCAGGGTGTCCTCACTCACTCACCGATCTATGCCACACTAATTCCCTTCTTGGCCGAAGCACGTCTGTGAGTGAGGCTTAAGCCCAGGATTAGACCGCCTGACGGCACAGCCAAGACTCTCCTCCTCTCACAGCAACAGCTCCTGCACCACGACTCCAGCCAGAGAAGAATGGGAAGAAAACAAACAGTAAGTTATGCCACCGAGGATTATAGCAGATCCTACCATCACTCATTAAAGATAGGCATCGTGAGATTTAAATGATATGGAGGCATGATAAAGACAAAGAGTAGCCTACTGGATAGTGTCGTGTGGTCCGTACTGAGCCTTATACTAAACCTAATGTGTAAAATTCGTGTCTCTTTATTTTGATTATTAGAGTAGCTGTGTAGGATTTATTTGGAAAATTATATTCATATAAGGTTTTGATAGTAAATATAAATCTGTCAGAATTAGTTTACTGGTCTGTTTACTTTTACACATGTAGCCTAATGGACTTAAAATACAGTCCCATTTCACACATCCTATTTAACAAATCTTGATTATTTGTTAACTGGACTCTGTGTATTTAATTTGTGGTTGTTGTGTTGACATGCTTATCGTGTGACCATGTGACCTGCTTATATTGTGGTATAATCCGACATTGCGCTGATTTGTGATCACAAATCGCCTGTTGAACATTGTCTGGATGTGTGTGTGGCGAGAAAGAGAGGAGTATATATAGACTAGTTTTTTTTTTTGTTTTTTTTTTGTTTTTTTAAGATATTTGAGATATAGATGTTATTTTTTCCTATAATGTTATTTATTATTCAGTTTAAAATTGAGAGAGAGAGAGAGAGGCATATCTATGTATTTTATTTTTTATTTTTGTTATTTACAATATTTATTATTTATAATATTATTTGGATTATAATATTTTTATTATTTTTATTGTGATTTAGCTTTAGTGTCATTGACTTGATAACTGGTTAAAAGTAAGAGCTTAAAGTCAGGCAGAAAGAAGCAGTTCAGTGTTTACCTAACTGGCCTCATAATCTTCTCTCGGTAAAGAGCTATATCCAGCAGGAGGCTAATTTAAAGCAACATGCTCACTGTACTCACACTGCACTACATATTGACTTCAATTGGAAGAAGTGAAATGAGTCTCATATTCTTTGTTTTATTTCCATTTAGTCCTGATTTTCGGATCTGTCACGTCAAGACACCAGAGGTCAGTTATCCTTTTTCAACAACATGTGAACAAAAAGTTTTATTAAAATCAATTCATTTATTTAGCCTTAGTAAATTTTCAAAGCCTGTACTCGTCAACAGTTTCTGTTGTACCTGACTCTAGATTTCTAATCTGATTACTATATAGGACTAGTGTAACTGTATGTGTGACTGTTAGTGTGACTAACCAGACTGTCCTATTTCTGCCCTTTACATAGACAAAATGCCAAGTGTCAAACACAAGAAAAAGAAAATCAAGAAGGAGATCAATGAAGTTGAGGAACCAGAAGGTACTTATAAACTCCTTATTCGATCTTAACAATATGGCATTTCTTATCATGAGTGATATCGTATCATATACTGTACATTTGTATGTACTTAATGCTGGGCAAATACATATTTTAATGAAAGCAATTTAAGTGTAGTCCATTGGTGTAACAGCGACCTCTTCAGGTAGGCAGTGGAATAGTTCAATTACCCCCGCAAAACATCCAGGTTTACTGTTGTTAGTACATTTTGTGGTCCCACTTAATATTAAGTGTCTTTAACTACTGCGTACTAACATTTAAATTAATAATTTGATGCAATGCACATACATGTTTTACATTGTACTCATATTTAAAAATGCCTGCCATTACAGCTGTAACTGTAATTACATCTTTAATTACAGTACACCAGTGGTGGACAGTAACGAAGTATTTTTATTTCGTTACTGTACTTAAGTACATTTTTCAAGTATCTGTACTTTACTCGAGTATTTTTATTTTGAGCAACTTTTACTTTTACTTCACTACATTCCAAAGCATAAGATCGTACTTTTTACTCCACTACATTTCATAAAACATATCGTTACTCATTATTTTAAAATGAAGAAATCGTCACATGCTCAGAAACGCAAAAGCGTTGTCCGATTCGTGCACGAACTGATTCTTTTCAATCATCCTGTTAAATCGGTTCACAAATCACATCAACCATTCATTCGCGAATTGGACTGATCGTATTGCAGCTGTTCTCGAGTCAACAAATCACTGATTCAATGATCCGTTCAGAGCGACTCTCCAGTGAATGAATTTACAAATCTGAAAATTAGCCAAGAACTGGAGAATCCTCAAGTGCGCGCACGACTGATGGCGAAAATTAAGTCAGCCTACTAATGTTGAATTTTAGGATTAATTATTGTAACTGAAAATCATATTTAGGTCAGATGTTTTTGAACTAAATCTGCTGTAAAGGGCGATCTGTTTAAGCCCACTGAAATGCTTTAATGCGGACACGTCCAGATCAATGTGTCTACAGATCGCGATCTCGATTCAAGCAGATCAAATCGCATTTTAAAACTAACTTGCCGCTTCAAATAACGGTTGTATCGATTACATCGTTACGCCACTAGGAGGCGCCAAAGTGACGTAAAATGTATTTGACATTGATTGATTCATTCAAAAGATTCATCCAGTAAGGAAACAAGTGAAGTAGTTATGAGTGAGTCATTAAATCATTCATTCAAACCCATTTTTTAAATAATTAAATTAAATTGAATATTTTTAAATAGACTGCAGCAATTAATATTTTGTCCTCTAGTAAATAATTATACACAGTTTTGTTTAGTTGTCTGTTCAGAATCATGGGAGAATCATGATCTCTATTTGAAACAAACAAACCAAAAAATCTTGATTCTCAATCGTGCAACTCTAACACAAATTAAAATAACACATGCACGTTCATCTTCCTCGCTGCTGTAGCAATTTTTTAAAATGTTATGTATTTAGCCCTATATGTTTCGTCAGTTTTTATATTGTTTGTCAATACACATTACATATTATGTATCTGCATCCACTAATCTTCCATCCATACTGACTAGTGCTGGCTATTTGACATATTTGGCATAATTATTTTGAGCAATAGGATTATATAAAATATATAATATAAAATTAAATTATATAAGTGGCCTATATAAATTACAAAATAAACATTCATCAATCAGTGCTTTTTTACTTAAGTACATTAAAAATCAAGTACTTTTGTATTTTCACTCAAGTAAAATTGAAAAGGAGCGCTAAATACTTTCACTTGAGTAATATTTTATAATACGTATCTGTACTTTTACTCAAGTACTTGATTTGTGTACTTCGTCCACCACTGCAGTACACTGTACACTGTCCCTTACATCTTAACCCACTCTTAAACCTACCCATACCACCAAACCTGTCCCTAACCTTACCAGTATCCCATCTCAATAGCAGCACAAGTGTTTTGCAATACAACATGAACTCAATAAGTACATTGTACCTAACAATTATTTTATTTTTATATAAGTAAAACTACTAAGTAGTTAAAGACACCTAATATAAAGTGAAAGGAATTTTGCTCCTTTTCTGTTTAGTATAAATTGCAGTTTCCTTACAGCATTTGTCTCCTTTATATTTGTATAATACCCAAATAAACAACAGCATGTCCCGAGGCAGCTATAGAAATGGAGGGTCTTGAGAGCCGCAGACAGTCTGAAAGCAGAGAGCCGCTGACCCCTGAGCCTCAGGACAATCCACCACAGAAGAAGAAGAAGAAAAAGAAGGCACATGCTTTGGGTAATTAATTCATGTTAATGATATTCACATTTCATTTAAGGGATGGATGTTATTTTCTTTTTTAGATGGATTGTTCTTGATTTCATTGTTTTAAAAGATCATGAGGGTGAACAGCAAGACCATCCAAATGGAGATGTTCAAGAGCCCCATACAGATGCTGAGGAAGTCACCAAAAAAAGCAAGAGAAAAAGGTGAGAGGCAAAATCTTTGAATAAAAAAGAAAGTGAATAGAACTAAAAGTGGCAGTAATTGTGATTACGTTTTCTAGTCTAGTAATGTCCACTTCTTTTTGAAGGAAGGCTAAGATGATGGAAAACCAGACTCATAACGAGCTAGGTGTGGAGGAAGATGACATTATCACTGATGTGCACGCACCGATATCTCAGCGCTCCCTATTCTCCGCCCCTCTGGGTCACAGTCATCCTATCGGAAAAGTGTTTGTCGAAAAGAACCGTGAGTTTCATTTTGAGATGGGGGAAATATCTGAAATATATACTATCATTAAACATTTATAAATAAATTATGACATCCAACCTAGGCCGCTTCCAGGCGACTGATCGTTTGGACCATCTGGAGGAGTACATGGAGGTCAGACCCATATGGAATACACGAGACGTCGCCATGAGGGTCCACACCGGCTTCAGGTGAGTTTGGTTGGGAGATGTCTTAAAGGGTTTAATAGCTCTTGTCAACGCCATTTCAACCAAATGTGTTTCAGTTTCCAAACAGCCTTTTATTTTATCATTTATCATTTAGTTACAGTTTGAGTTTGGTAGTTTGTCCAGTACTCACCATGAGCCTGTCTCTTCATTGTGTAGTGCTTAATGCTTCAGGTGCTTATTTATTTTTTCAACTTTCTTTAGTGTGTAATGTTGCTGTTTGAGCATGAAAAAAATCTGCAAAATTACAGAGCACAAAGTTCACGCCAAAGGGAGTTTTTCTCTATATTACTATGCACTGTTTCTAAACTCCCTGAAATACCTCGAAGAAGTTTTTCTTCCGGGAACGTATGTCACAATATCTCTCATTTAAAAAATTCCTGCCCAAGGCATGCGCAAAAAAGGGGCGTGACCTGGTTGAGTTGCATTAGTAGTGTGTTGAAACTCGCGGTTATGGTAAGTGCTGTGACATTTCTGTTCAAAGAGGTTTGACCAATCAGAGCTCACTGTGCTTTTTGTAAGGAGGGGCTTCACAGATACCAGAACTAAACAAACAGTTACTAACAGACTGGGAAAAGAGGTGCTGCAACATTGTAAAATATGTGAAAAATAATGTGTTTTTGAACATTCAAGCATTAAAACCTATTCTAGTAGACCCCAAAAAACAAACTCAAGACTTTGTAATACATCATAATATGGCCTCTTTAATTAAATGTAATGTTGTGCAAACCCCAATTACAAATCCAAGCTCAACTACTACAATTGCTGTTTTTTCTGTGGTACCTGTAGGATCATTGGACTCTTCTCTCATGGATTTCTGGCTGGATATGCAGTGTGGAATATCATTGTTGTGTATGTGTTAGCTGGAGAGCAGATGACCACACTACCCAACCTTCTCCAGCAGTACCACAGTCTGGCTTACCCAGCACAGTCTCTGCTCTACCTCCTGCTGGCCATCAGCACCGTGTCTGCCTTCGACAGGTGTGTGGACGTGTAGTAAGAGAAGTGTGTTTTTGTGTATGTACAATACATTAATACTTTCAATACTTTAACAACACTTTTTCATGTTCATGTTTCTCTGATGTCGGTTAATGGTCACATGATGCGCAGGTAAACAAATAAAATACTTTTAATTATACATTTTCATTATTTAATGATTTATTAGCCTTTCATCAATTCACATTCTTGTTTGGGAAAACCTGCAGATAGAATCTTTGAAATACAAGACAACTGATAAGAGAATATTTCAATATTTTTATTTTTTTTTATTTTTGAGTGTTTGAAAATATAGCTTATGGAATTTAAGTTGTGAATGTAAGTTGTCTGTACCATCTTCACATCAGGGTGAATCTGGCCAAAGCCTCTATGGCTCTACGAGGATTTCTTACTCTTGATCCAGCGGCTCTTGCTTCCTTCTGTGAGTGAAAATCAATAAACTTTGCTCATTGTTAGTTCATGTTAGTTAATGAATTAGTTAATGGTAACAAATGAGACCTAATTATAAAAAGTTACCATACACGTTATCTGAAATAAGTAAGGGAGAATCCACGGCTAGCTGTGTATAAACAATTTTAATGCATGACATGGAGGCAAAGAACCACCCGAAGTGTAATATCTTCCTTTGTGTACAGCAACACAAATACATTTATACAGGTTTGGAACAACTTGAGGGTGAGTAAATGATGACAGAGTTTTCATTTTTGGGTGAACTATCCCTTTAAGAGATGAGAGATGCGTGTGAATTACCTGCATCTGTGCAGCGTCTCTCTCTATTAATAATGATGAAGCTGCAAGTTTAATTACTTCAAAACCAGCGCTCTTACCTCCCTGTTGCTGAGAAATACAATGTAGCAATTCAATAACAAAGCTTTTTTTTATTTTTTTTATTTTATTATTAAAAATATTTTAGCACAGCGCGGTCTCCATTCTCTGCGTGCGAGTGAAGTATGTGTGTATATAGAATATTGATTAAACTGACTTGAAGCTACTTGTGCATTAAACGGTTTTATTGCACACCTTCCAGCCAATCAGAATCGAGTATTCAGACAGACCATAAAATATATTTCATCTAGTTGCCAAGGCAACATTTCTCATTTTCATTTAGTTTAAATTGAATTTAAAACTGAATGGGCTATTAAACTATTGTTTTTTTAAGTAAACCTCCTGTCTTTTTTTTTTTGTCCCAGTATACTTTGCTGCTCTCATTTTGTCTCTGAGCCAGCAGATGACCAGTGATCGTATACATCTCTACCCCACAGCCAATGAAACACTTTGGTGAGTCTGTCAATCTTAACGTGATGTAATCCAACATAATGTCCTTAAAAATGATTAAAACAATCACCATATCATTCTTTAAGTGGAATCGATTTGTAGCATAAGGTTGCGTACTTCACTAAATCACATGCAGTGATTGTTGTTTAGGCCCCCAGGTTCAGAGCATCAGATTCTACAGCCCTGGATCGTGGTAAACCTGGTCGTAGCTCTTCTGGTTGGACTGGCCTGGGTGTTTGTTGCTACACGACCAGACATGGACTACACTGAAGGTAGTAGACCTATATGAGTGTGTGTGCATTATCCTCTTCATGTGTCTATTGTCAATTATCTTATTCCCCTATAGTCCACATCCTAACATATGTACTAATATCTGTCTTTACTGTCAGAGTTTTTAATGGCAATGGAGGTGGAGGAGTATCCACGTCATGATGACAAAACTGAGTTGGCAGCCTGAGACACTGATACATGACTTTCTTTATCAATGATCAGAAATTAACAATGAACAGTGTTTTGTGTTAACTGTTTTGGCAATACTTTATTGTTGAGTTTATTATATAGATAATAACTGTGTAAACATAAATAAACTTTTTTCTTAAGTTTCCTGTTTCACTTTGTTTTGGATCTTAAGTGTATGTTTTAGATTAACTGATCACCATTTTAATCACGTTTTAGTTTTGTTGCAGTACACTTAAATAGTTCTATGGTGTGTGTGTGTGATTATTACATTTTTACAACACAAATATTCCATGTCTGCAAAAAATATGCACAAGAACTGTATGTATTCTGTTTATCTTAGGGCAAGCACTATACAGGGCATTAATATTGCACACTGAGTCAACTCGCAGATGATACTACATTGTTTTTACGTAACTCTACTCAGGTTTCTCTAGCTATTAATGTTATTAGATTATTCTCTCGGGCATCAGGCTTACACCTAAATATCCACAAATGTGAACTATTTTCAATTAAAAATTGTTGTTTGACAAACATAGACGGCATCCCAGTGAAAGATAAAGTCACTTACTTGGGTATAGTCGTTTCTAAGGATATGAAGAATAGATGTGTTGATCACTTTTCTCCGATTATGGAAAAGACCAAAAAGAAACTAAATCTGTGGTTACACAGAGATTTGTCTCTCAAGGGTAGAACTTTACTTTCTAAAGCAGAGGGTCTTTCATGTCTAGCTTATTCTGCTACATCTCTTTATGTTGATGCTCAGACTTCTAAGACAGTTGACCAATGTTTATTTAATTTCTTATGGAAAAATAAGAAACACTATATTAGAAAATCTGTATGAATTCTTATGAAAAAGGTGGTCTTAATTTCATCAGCTTCTCCACGCTCAATTATTGTCACAGACACGCCAGGCTCCACAGTCACCCAATCACAGCGCACTCCCTCTCCTGAGTACTGATCAGCCACACCTGTCACGCATCAGCACTCATCACCACTGCCACATAAAAGAGCACACTGAACACACACACACCGTCCGGTCTCGTTAATGCATACCTACATGCTATGCTTACCTTCAGGACTCCTACTGTGATCTACTTACCTGTCTCCTGTGTTCTCCGTGACTCCCTGTGTCTCCGTGTTCCAAGTGAGTTCAGTGTGCCTCGTCTGCTCCACGTCCGTCTGTCTCCACGCAACCTGCAACAACAACAACCTGCATCAGAAGCCAGCACGATCACCAAGCCACGTATCATCCTGTTTACACTCACCTGCATCACTCCAGCACGCTCAGTTGACTCTAATAAAACCCTGCTTGCACTTACCTGTGTCTCCGCTCCCTTCTGTACGTAACAATTATACATTTAAAATAAATTGGATTAAACAACACTTAAAAAATCCCACCTCATTATGGAACTTTATACCAAATTTTATTTTTTCTAAATTGGGTAGTCTACATTTTTTGCTCCTATGTAATTATAATCCTGACAAAATTCCTTCCAAATTATCTCACTTTCACAAACAATGTCTTCTATCATGGTCTTTAATTTACAAGCATAATTTTTCCACACACAGTTATATAATTTGGCACAACAGAGATTTGCTTTACAAGAATAAATCAATTTATTTTGATAATTGGGTTAAAAATAATATTATTTTGGTGAGTCAGTTATTTAATGACCAAGGAATTCCTTTAAAATATGAGGAGTTTTTGTCACATTATAAAATCCCAGTTATAGCAAAAGAATATGCTATTGTTTTTGGAGCTATCCCTTCTGGGATTGTTATGTTTATGAAAGGATTTTAATAACAAGCTCTCTCAGATTGTGCCATATCTCAATGTATTGGATACATATGTTGGTAAATTATCCCTTACCACCAAGTCAAAAAATAGGAGTATTCGTGTTCTGTTCCAGAATGAGGTTGTCTCTTGTCCGAATGCTATCTTTTATTGGAACAGAAATGTAGGTGAAATTAACTGGGCTAGAGTGTGGGTTTTGCCTCAAATTATTTTTGTAAGATAAAAGAAGCCTCTTATAAAATGATACATTGGTGCTATCCCACAAAATGTTTTTTACAAAGGTTTATTTCTGATGATTTTGATGTAAATTGCTCCTTCTGTGGTCTCCAAACTGAAGATTTGTCTCATTTATTTTAGTATTGTGAGTATACTAAGAATCTGTGGAAAAACATTTGAGTATTTTTTGTGGTATAATTCCTGAAATTTCATTGAAATACGAAAATGTTATTCTGGGTTATATACATTTTGAAAGAGAACAATCAGATGTTTTTTATTTACTCAATCTTATTTTGTTTCTCGCCAAATATTTTGTACACAAATGCAAATTTTGTAAGTGTAAGCCTTTCTTTAACCTTTTTCTGGAAGAGTTAAAATTGTATATGTATTTGATTTCTGACTCTTCCAATAAGAAAGCTGTAAAAACTGTGAATCTTTTTAAAAGGTACATTATTTTCCTGCTCCCTGGCATGTAGTATATTATTGTCATTCTGTGTTTCATGTTATTATAATTATAAAAAAAAGAAAAAAAAAAGAAAAGAAGAAAGAACTGTATGTATAATATACTTACACAATAATTAGTATTTATAATATTTACTGGAAGTATTGCACTGCATACTGCAGGTATAGGCTATCATACAATTTTTAAGTCAATTTGGATAGAAACGGATAAAAGGACACTGCTGTCACAACTTGACATTTCATTTTATTACTAATTATATCACAAAAGAGCATTCATACACAAACACAAGTCACAAACAGCACAAATTTACCTTTTAATACTGTCATAACTAGAGATGGAAAAATTCCAGTCAGCTCTCGATGATAACTGTGGCGTTAAAACAACACAGGGGGCGCAATTTCCAAAGGAATGTGAGAGAAAAGTGTATCTACCCTCTTAAAAATAAAGGATTCAAAAGACAACTTTCGCAGCAATCACATAGAAAAACCATTTTGGGCTCCCCGAAGAACCTTTCAGTGAACACTTGTACCATGTTTTTGTGTGTGTGAAGAACAATTTAATAATATAAAGAACCGTTTTCCACTAGAAAGAACCTTTTGTGCAATGAAAAGTTTCCATGGATGTTAAATATTTTTCATGGAATTATAGATGCCAATAAAGAGCCTTTATTTTTAAGAGTGTAGGCACATTTAATTCAGTTGATGAAGAGTAATGCATTCTTACAGGATTACTTACTTAAGACAGGATTACTTAAGTAAGAAACGTGCAGTTGGCATTATTTAAATAATAAAAAAAAAAAACATTAAAACAAGAAAAATGAGAGAAAAAAAATGCTTAGTGATACAGATTTGTTATACAGATCTGCTGTTTCATGTTCAGCGTATAGATAAATTAATGGAGATTAATGGTTCAGCGTATAGAAAACAAT
This sequence comes from Mylopharyngodon piceus, assembly GCA_039654765.1. Lineage (NCBI taxonomy): Eukaryota > Metazoa > Chordata > Actinopteri > Cypriniformes > Xenocyprididae > Mylopharyngodon > Mylopharyngodon piceus. The sequence goes on from CM077441.1 coordinate 23,797,944, forward strand.
GGAAAAAGATAGCATTTTGTTAACTTTCATGAATAACATTAACAAACGTTATTATACAATGCTTAGATCGTTGGTTAATGTAGCTACATCGAAATGTTTAACTCTTGATTCATATATGCCCATTTCGTCACATTTAAATGTAAATAAGATAGTTCTTGAACATGGTAGATATATTATATTATATTATATTATATTATATTATATTATATTATAACTAACATAAATACGCAAACTCTTCACCATAGTAGGATTCGTAAACGCGCTTCCCTGCTTTTCCCAAAACTCAGCGGGAGGTGAAGCCGCTGTACTTCCTGTCGCTAGTAGTTGTGCGAAGCGGGCGCGTGGAGAGATGTAAAGATGGCGGAGCTGCAGATGCTGCTGGAGGAGGAAATTCCAGCGGGTCGCAGAGCGTTATTGGACAGTTTCACCAACCTCGAAAGAGTCGCCGAATACTGCGAAAGTAACTACGTACAGGTGAGCGGGCGAAGCGTTACGAAGGAATGCACATACGCGGTGTTTTTGGAGTTGATGTGTGCTGAAGTGTAGGAGCTGGAAGTGTGTATGCGGTGGCTGTTGGTCATCTGTTGAAGCTGAGCACCAACTACTAAATACGTGCACGCAACTGCGGCTTCACCTTGTTGAGAAATACCATAAAAGTTTATAGCACTCGTAGCTGAGGCTATAAACAATGCGATTGCTACTTTTGCAAGAGATGCGCTCGGATTTGCAGTGATTTCAGAGCGTTGGTAGTAATGATTACATGATGATTACTGGAAAAACTTTGTTCTGTCTCTCCACGCTAGTAAAACATGCTGACAATACAGTTCAAAACAACTCAAATGGAGTTTATATCACCTACCCTTCGGTTTATACATTTATAGACAAGTGACACTTGATGGGAATGTTAGTCATGATCATAGCGATAGGACAAACAAGTGGTGGAGGAATCTGACAGACTGCTAGATGCTTACTGGATGTTTCCATACTGATGTGATTTATGTCATTATAGGTTTCTTTAACACTGATATCTGAAATAATAATAAAGTCAGTGTATAAGCCTCAATGTGTAATGACTTCTGGGATTTGAATTGTGCTTGAAAACATGTCTGTCTTGATAATGAATACTTGAGATTCTTATTATTAACGGGCACACTAGTCATATCTGTATTGTTGCATTATTTGTTGCTGTAACGATGTCATTGACATAGTAGTGTCATGTTTTAGGGCGGTGCTGCTTACTAGGGTTAGTTTTGGTGGTCGACCATTATGGATTTTTTTTTTAGATCGACAATATTTTAGCATGGTGACCAATGGCTGATATAGGCTGATATAACATATTCATTTAAAAGTGGTAAATAACACATGCGGAATGCTGCAATTTATATTTATTTTACATAATATTTACTAAATTAGACAAGTAATTTGAAAATTAATCGATATGAAAAAAATTAACTTGACTTAATTTAAACTCACCCTCAAGCCATCCTAGGTGTATATGACTTTCTTTTTTCTGATGAACACAATTGGAGATATATTAATAAATATCCTGACGTATCCGAGCTTTATAATGGCAGTGAGCGGGACCAATGAGTATGAGCTGAAGAAAGTGCCTCCATCCATCATAAACATACTCCACACAGCTTCGGGGGGTTAATAAAGGCCTTCTGAAGCGAATCGATGCGTTTGTGTAAAAAAAAAAAATCCATATTTAACAAGTTATGACGTAAAATATCTAGCTTCTGCCAGACCGCCTTCTGTATTCTATTTACGAAGAAAGAGTAAAACTCTCACAGTTCAAAAAGCTTACGCTACGTACTACGCCTTCCTTATTCAACTTACGGAAAAAGTGTAACTGACGTGACACCAGTTCCATTTTTTTTAATTTTTGTAATTTGAATTAACTTCAGAAGGCCTTTATTAACCCCCCGGAGCCGTGTGCAGTAAGTTTATGATGGATGGATGTGGATGGAGACACTTTCTTCAGCTCATACTTGTTGATCCTGCTCACTGCCATTATAAAGCTCGGATGCATCAGGATATTTATTAATGTATCTCCGATTGTGTTCATCAGAAAAAAGAAAGTCATATACACCTAGGATGGGTTGAGGGTGAATAAATCTTATTTTATAATCAATAGTTAAAATTCTAATTTTTTAACTATTGATTCTGTAGTCCTATTATAGTATTTTTCACGAAGTAAAAAATTGTTAGAAATATCAATAAAAAGGAAGTAAACACTAAACAGGGCACTCAGCAAACTGGCTAGTCTGTGTGAACTGGAAATCATATTTTCTGAAATAGAGACCAGATAACCTTGGAAATATTAGGGAAAAGTGTCATTTCTATGCATTGAAATGAAGAGAAAAAAAAAAAAAAACATTTATAAAGTGAATATTGTTGTCATGTTTAGATCTGCATTATTTCTTCTGCTATAAATTACTTTTTGTGAGTGTAATATTTTGGTTATACAGAATTTTGGTTGTACACACCTTGATGAAATTGCATGTAATCAGTTTATTTGCTTAGGAAAGCTGATTTGCTTAGTTTCCACTGTTCAAATAGGACAGACGAAAATCTAAAGACATCAAGATGCATTTAAAGGGATAGTGTTCGAAATGTTTCATCAAGGAATTCATTTAAAACGTGAACTATTTGCACATTGTTTTCTCAGCAAATCTTTACATATTATGTAGTACATGTTCACTTTCCAGCAGACTGATTTCCCCTAGAAATCTTGTTAGGTTCTGCAGTGTTAACCCAACTGTACATACTAACAAACATAAAGCACTGTCTCTGTCCCATTCCACCATGCTCTTCATCTGCTTAGTACCCTACATTTCTGAAGCTGTTTGCCACTTATGCTCGATAACCTAAAGCAGTTTTGCGATTCTCAGTACTGATACATCACTTAGCGGTTCATGGCAATATTTTTATAGTAGCAAGGCCCAGCTTTAAATATTTAGATTCTTGGCTTTTAGAACAGAGATGTGAATGAAACCAGGGTAATGTTCCTGATGGCTGTTTGAGTGGACCTGCTGTTGTATTTTCCATTTTACTTTCTGCTCTTGAAAACTGTGCTTGTGGACTATTCATAGACTTGAAATGGTTATTAGTGATCAGTGACTGTCTACATGGGTAACTGAACTGATTAGCCTAATTGAAATGGCACCTCATAAGTGACCGTTTGGAGCAATTCCGTGCCTCATACATATAACACTCCACAGACCACACACAAAGCACACTTGAGAGACTAGACTACTCATAACTGATTTCAGTAGTGGCATTTGAAAGGTTCCTATTTTTGTTTTGGGAGTCCCCAACAACAGGTTTACAAGCATGCAAGGTCAAAAAACACTTTCATTGTCTTATAATATGCATTTATTTTTACCTTATTTACTTAAGGACTCCCAAATGATTCGCTCAATGATTCATTTTTCCAAACCCCAGATGACTTCTGCTGGTTAACACGGAGTACAGTTTACAGTGCTTGCATCACTTACATTGTATTATAATAATGATGGTGCTCCGCTCTGTTCTAAAAATAAAGACTCAGAGAGGAGATAAGTTGTTTTGTGTTTATGTTAGCGAACCTAGCCCACAGCTCGGTGGTAAACACCCAAACAGTCATGGTATATGCGTTAGCCCAACGCAGAAATGTATTGATAAAGCACTGCAGTTGTACACCAACGTATTGCTCTATTCTTTATCATAACTCCAAGTAATAGCAACGACAAACATTTAACACATTTCTAGACAATTGTGAGCGAACACATATTGCTGTTAGCTGGTTAGTCAGAGACCTACAAGCTGCGCGGAGCGTACACAACACACACAGGCTAAATACTTGTGCATGCTACGGAGAACATAACAGCAACAATTATTAATCATACTTACAGGTTGTAATTCGGAGGAGGAAGAAGCTGGTCCAAATAAACTGGGTACTGACCCATCCTTCAATAACAACCGGCTTGCGAATCCCTCGTTGAATGCATTTAGGTTGAAGAAGCAGTCGTCAGTAAAATGACGGGAACACAGCACAAGGTTCGGGCTGTACTGCTGTGGTATCATTGTAAAGATGAACTTTAACCACTGATTCTTCACGTATTGGCAGTGTTTGAGGGGTTTCCTCAAAGTTTTCCCTGGTGTCTACGCGTGCAATAAGTGGGTGGGCAATATGCTAATGTTTCATTTTGATGTCACAACGAAATGGCTTGGATTTGTTTTACGAACGTCTCGTTTAATTGACTCAGAGTCGACTCTTACTTTTGAGAGACTATAACTTTATATACGGTGCACTTTCAGATTTAAAACTTTGCAGGATGTTTTCATTCACTTACAGGTATGTTACACACTACATGAAAGGTAATTTTCAAAAATCCTTAATAGGGGCACTTTAATTGCTGCAGTTTATTTCATATGTTTAAATATTTTGAATGAATTAGTAAAAAAATCAGTTTGAGTGAATACTTCACTTGTTTCATTGCTGAATGAATCAGCGTTTCTGAACTCATTCCCGCAGGTTTCGTGCTCACACCAAAATCGGGCCACTGATCTATATAAGTGGCGCTTTCATAAAGCCGCCTGTCAAACAGCTTGCGAGTACCAAATTTAGCCTACTTCTTTTTCGTGGCTTATTGCGCTTAAACGGTCAAATACATACAAATTGATGTCAAAATGCCCGTCTTGCCAAGTATTCAGGTAAATAGTCAGTTTTGGAACATAAATAGTTGAGAGAAAATGCATGTTGTGTACATTGGATCCGTGCATACACTTTTAAAGTGACAGCAGCCTAATAAACCTGCTGCTGTCATGTTAAGCAAAGAACAAAATACAAAGAGAAAATCACTTGCTGCTCTTGACTGAATAACTTCTATTACTTCAATTGGAAGCATTAGTCTATATTTAATTTTTCCAAACTATCTAGTGTTAATTTACACTTGATTACTGTCATTTCTGTAATATTTCTTACCTGAATAGTACTGTTAGACCCACCTGATAAACTTAAAAGCCATGTTCATTTTATTTGTCTGTATATTCTATTGTATTTATCTGTGCGTTCGTTTGCAATTTGTTTATTTGTTCTTATTTTATTACTTTTTTTTTTGTAAATGTAGTTTGATGATTCAAATAAAGCCTCCCTGTGCTGTGTGTAAGCTATTACAACAAAATTACCAAAATTATCAAAAAATTATGAGATGATAACAAATAAACTGTATGGAAGAAAGTATATATGGAACTTTTCCCTGTGGTATCAAAAATGGTATTGAATATCGATATTTTTCAAGGTATCGTATCGAAGTTGGAAATTCCAGTATCATGACAACACTTCTTTGTAACCAGTGTTACGCTCTACCTTTTGGAACAGTTGGGAACATGTCTAAAAATGCTGTCTTGGGTAGCTCATAGATTTTGGACCAGAATTAGAGAGTGAAGAATAGGAGGGGGAAAAGGAGTCAGGGTTATGTGCTTGTACAGATTATTAGCTCTGTTAATTAAAGAGATGTCAGACTGTTTGGCTTCATCATATCAGTTGCTTATCTTTATTAGATGAATCATATGCTTGATTTAATTCCCTCAATGAAGCTTTCTGGGCCTGCATGTCTGTGAACATCAGCCATTTCAGTGCTTGGATTATCAGAGAAAGATGGAGATAAAAGGCCTGTGGGCAAATTTTTACATATTTAAGGTGTTTGTGGTGGGTGTCGAATCCATTCCAGGTTGTTCCAGCTTGTTTTGATTATCTCTTGCTGAGAAGAGTCCAACTTTTAATTGGATCCATGTTTGGATGATGTGAGATGACTCAATGGTCCACTCTGAATCCTAATGGAATCTTGGAAGGTGGGGACGCCCTTCCAAAATGTTTGTTTTAATGGCAGCCATGGTAATAATGTAACACACACTTTTCTTTAGGTTTCTTTTCCAAGTTGAGAAGGCGCTGGAAAAATAGCAGTTTTTTTTTTTTTTTTTTTTTAAATTTCCCTAAGGAGAAGGGTTAGCAAATGACAGAATTTATTTATTTGGAGGAACTCATTAGATTTAGATTTTGATTCATTAAGGCTAAAGAGCACAGTGACTCAACACAGCATTCTTGACCAGGGATAATGAAGCCAATACTGTCAACTAGGCCATTTGCTGTTGCCTCCAAAATTATGTTCAGAAGCCGACTGGGTTACTCGCGCATATTTCCATGTAACTTAAATTTGGGGACAGAAAAACTGGAATAGCGATATAACCTAATGTGGTCATCAGGCTTTAATCAAAAGGAATAGTTCACCCAAAAATGAAAATTATCCCAAAATTTACTCATCCTCAAGCCATCCGAGGTGTATATGACTTTCTTCTTTCAGCCAAACACAATCAGAATTATATTAAATAATATCCTGTCTCTTCCCAACTTTGTAATGGCATTGAATAGTGCCCGAGTTTTTGAAGCTCCAAAAAGCGCATCCATCTGTCATAAAAGTAATCCATATGACTCCAGATGGTTAATAAATATCTTCTGAAGTGAAGTGAGTTTTTGTAAGAAATATATCCATATTTAAACTTTATAAACTATAATCACTGGCTTCTGGCAACGGCTGTACGCGCATTCATGAGAGAGTTGAGTTCCGGCGGAAGGGTGACCTCTGACCCAACGTAGGACATATGCGTAGCCTAAGCTTAGGTGAGAATTGATGAATGCGGAAGTAGGGCTGGACGATTATGACCTAAAATCAAAACCTCGATTAATTGAACATTTGACCTTGATTACGACTAATGAATGATTATTTTGTTTGTTTGTTTGTTTTTTGCCCTCATAGTTCACTTACAAGGTTTGTACTGTAAATTTACTTGACTATTAAAGGTGGGATATTTTTTCCTTTTTAAAGAGTGATCTGACATAACAGCTCACTTTCAGCAGTTATTTTATCTATGGTTCGTAACATTTCTTACAGATTTCTACTTCAAAAGTAGAAAAATATATGCTATAATAACTTTTGAGTTTCTAAGCTACTTTAGTGATAAATCACAGGACAGCGCTGACAGCTAGTTTCTGCTCCTCAGTGCACGCAATCTTCATGTTTTGTGCAGCTAACGTCACTGTTTGTATGAGTGTTTGTGCCACAGTGCAGCTGCGTGAGCACGGTACCTCGATATAATAATACACATCCGATCGTCTAAATCGCTTGAATGTCTAAACTGGCAAACCTTAAAACACATACAACTGACAAAGTTTAGTGAAGACGCAAGGCTCACCACTCGCGCGCCGTCTTGGTGTTGACTCTGCGTTCACCTGCGTGTTGACTGGACGGGGCGGAGTCACGTGGCTACACACGCGGTAGTATTTTTTTTTTTAAGGGGGAAGTATTAACAGGATTAAAAAAAACGAAATAACCGACATGGGAAAATTACGTCGGTTAGAGGTTCTGAATTTCGGTTTTGATTACTTTTCGATGAATCGTCCAGCCCTATGTGGAAGCGCAGAAGATGGAGCAAAACAAAACGCCGGTCACAAATTAGAAGTCTGAAATGAGAAGAAAAATGTCGAAGGATTTCGATATAAGAGAAGAGGAGCTACGTCCCACATCATACGTCAGGTCAGAGGTCACCCTTTCGTCGGAACTCGACTCTCTCATGAACGCACGTACGGCCGTTGCTGGAAGCCAGTGTTTTTTTCATCTGTCCATAGTCAAGCATTGCCATTTCAGATTACATTCCTTGTTACTACTGAAACTTGTTGTCACTCCCTAAACTTTGCCGTGTGTACTTAGCAGCATGAAAAATCTGTTGATTATGAATGGGTTATATCAGAAAGCGATCAAAGAATGCTGCCTTTATAATCAATGAAGCTGATAGCACTTCAGTTCGGCCACAGCGCAAGCTCACAGACTGAGTGAAAACTCCCGTTATATTAAAAAAAAACCTGTCTATACTGCGCAATGAATCTCTTATTTACAGCGTCTTCATACTTTGTTGGTTATGATGAAATAATTTGCTAACATGAAAAGTTTACGCTGAACAAACTTGAGCAGATTCTGACTAACTTATAAGCCTCTGATTAACCATTACGTTCACATGCTCAACAAACATGTCTGTGATTGGCTACAGTGCTCAACACTGCAAAAACACTTTGTAAATAGAAACCTTTGATGCTCTTCAGAGCGCTCGCACAAATACAGACAGGCACTGCTTTCAAACTCTCCTATCAGCATGTATCGAGCTGATACTACCGATACTGCAGAAAGACTGGTACCATTACCTTTTTTTTTTTTTTTTTACCATTTAGGCCTAAATATCGACTTAGTACCAAAGTACTGGTACTTTTGACAACCTTAATCCATATTTTATCTAATATTTTTGAATGAGCAGCTGGCAATAGTAAAGCAGCACAGACATTTATAAAAAAGAGAAAACGAGTCCCAGTGTATTTTGGGCTTGGTTATAATTAAAAGTCCTGCATTATGCAATAAATTATGCATGCATTTTTTCTGTTTGTTATTGTTGGTATTTTTGTTAGACCACAGAAAGTTCAATCTGATATTTTATTCCATTAAAACTTTTGTATCTTCTCTCTGGCCCGCCCCATCACAAGAAAGAAAGACTAAGAACATTAACACATTCATAGATTCAGTAGATAAAAGGCACAATAATCTGCATTTCTTTAATTTGATATATTGATATATTCTCATTGATATTGGTACACAAACCAATTTCTATACATCTGTATTTATTAAAACATGTCTGGAGTATTTTAAACTTGCAGTTTTGCAGTTGAATGTGTGCCCCAGCCTGTTTACTTAAATAGATTCATGATTTATTTTCAGATTGTATAGGTTTGATCTGTATGAACATAGATTATTGATTTTATTTGTGCATACCCTGTCCTTGATCTCAGTAATAACAGTCCTTCCAGTGGAGCCTTAGTAGTCTCTTTTCAGATGACAAAAAACTTGCCATTATTAGCTATAGCCGATAATTGTCAGTGCTATTCTTCTCAGAGTGTTTTGTACGGCGTATCATGCTGAGTTCGCTATAGATGGACAGTCCTTCCAGAAGAAGCCATTATTCAAGAATAAACATGATGGTGCTGCCTGACAACTGAACATTTATGAATGAAAGACATGTCAAAATGAAGTGTGCTAAAAGTGGTTTTCTGCCCATGCTGACTCTAGAGGAGGTGGACAATTTGAAACTGTCTGTAATGAACCCGTGGGTTTATCTTCTCGGAGTGTGTGATTGAATTGTTATTATTCAAAGAATGGGTTTGTATGTGTTGAACTGCACTGGCTGTACTCTGACCAGGACATTATCACAGAGGAACATTTGTCAAATCGATGTCAGCGTGAGTCTTCATGGAGAATGCTTCTCCTTTTATGGACAGGATGGCAGTTGGTTTCTTTCATCTCCTGGCACCAGGACTCTTTTCTGTGAGGGCAAACTCTGAGACTTACTGGAGAATAAATATTTGCTTTGTTGCTCTGCTTTCTTTCTTTTCTGTGTATTGTGTGTGTCTGTGTGCGCTGTTGGGGGCCAGAGTGCATTAAATCAGTCCATATGTTATGTAAGAGATAATATTCATCTGATCGTTATTCGGTCATTTCGTGTCAAATCAACCAAATTTCAGATTTTGTTAATATTTTTGTAAGACTTAAAATTACACTATTGTTACACTATTTATGTAAGAAAGAAAACATAAATAGTGATGAAAGCCAAAATGTTAAATGTCATGGATGTATATTTACTGAGTAATCCACTATTTTGTAGAGGGGGTCAAAATAAACAATGATCTCAATATGGCTCTAAGAGTAAATTGTTAAATTGTACACAATGGTCAAAAACCAAATGTGTGTCACTTTTCATACAGCTGATACTTTTTTTTTTCTTTCAAAGAAGAACAGCTGAAGAACAAATAATGTTGAAACTAGAATGTATCTTTTTTTTTTTTTTTTTTTTTTCAAAACAATTGCATAGAACATACCTGTTTGAGTGCCATAAATATTGTTTTTCCAAAGTCTGCCTGTAACTCAAAAAGTATTAAAGATATCTCAACATGATTTTTAGATTCTAATTATGAACAAACTTTTCTTTTGAAATCTTCATTTTCAAGGCACTATATGATTCAATTTAGGGCTGTAACGATTCCTCGATTAAATTCGAATACTCGATTTTAAAAAGTCCTCGATTTCAATTTGCCAGTGTCGAGTAACCGGTAAAATACCGGAAGTGGTGCTTTCCACGGACGAGAATCCATGAAACGCATTATTAGACCGTTTTCTAAGGCTGCACGATATTAAACCCGTTTAAAAATCATAATAAAGCATAATTCTATTGTGACTTTACAAAGGCTGTAAATTAATTAAATAAATGTATGTGCTGCAGGTTTAATATGCGCTGTAATTATTTACGTGTAGGTTATCCACGTGCGTCTCATGCGGCTCCGTTCACAGTAAATGCAGCTTCACGTGAACTGTTATTTACATGAGTGGCGCGTTTCAAACTCCATCTCTGCATATGCTGTGAGTTTGGATTGCTTTTAATTCATCTGGAAACGCAATGTGCAACATTTAATCAGATTTGTAAGGTAAGTCATCTATAAACCTTAGCAAACGCAGGAGAATACATTATACAGTATGTTTCTACTGTGCTAACTGCTCGTCACGATTTCAAAATATAAGTTTAAGCCCTCGTTTAAGTCCACATGTTCTTGTTCAAGAAATTACAGTGGTTGTAGCATTTCTGTCGTAAAGAAATGGCCAAATATTAAAAATTAATTGGACAGTTGAAATAAATGTTGTAAGCCAATATTAAACAAGGATTAGATCGCGTTTAGAGTGTAAAAACAATCGTCAGGCCACTGGCGCCCTCTGCAGGCATTTGTTATAATACATAAAGAACATTAGTTGTACAATTTAATACATTATGTGTTTTGACAGTTTTGTTCAATAAATCCATACGATTACTTGTTTTTCATACTTAACTTGAATCAATTTTATTGTGTTATTGCTATTATATATTTATTTTTAAGCCATATGTGTAAGTGTTTGTGCAAGCACCTTTATAATGATCGCGTTAGTAGTTGAGCTATATGCGCGCGCCATGTTTGTCTGGCGCGATTACTCGAGGAATCGTTAGAATAATCGAACGATTACTCGATTACCAAAATAATCGTTAGCTACAGCCCTAATTCAATTCCATATATGGGGATCTCAATACGGGTCCATTTTGAAATTGTTGAATGTTACATTTCCAATGGTCGAAAACCAAATGTGAGTCACTTTGCATACAGCTGATACTTATTGCATTTAAAGGGGAATTTATGAAGAATATATAATGTTGAAAATAGAAATGCATCTTGTTTCCCTCTATCAAAACAATTGCTTTTTTTGAACTGTCACCGTTGGCATTTAATGCAACAAAGATTGCTAAAGTCAACAGATTTTACTCATAGACCTACCAATCTCTGTGTAAAAATAAAATTATAAATTTGGCTTCAAATCTCAGGTGAAAAATTGTCATTTTGACCCCCTTTACAAAATAGTGGATTACTCTTTAAATATACAGGTGCTGGTCATATAATTAGAATATCATCAAAAAGTTTATTTATTTCACTAATTCCATTCAAAAAGTGAAACTTGTATATTATATTCATTCATTACACACAGACTGATATATTTCAAATGTTTATTTCTTTTAATTTTGATGATTATAACTGACAACTAAGGAAAATCCCAAATTCAGTATCTCAGAAAATTAGAATATTGTGAAAAGGTTCAATATTGAAGACACCTGGTGCCACACTCTAATCAGCTAATTAACTCAAAACACCTGCAAAGGCCTTTAAATGGTCTCTCAGTCTAGTTCTGTAGGCTACACAATCATGGGGAAGACTGCTGACTTGACAGTTGTCCAAAAGACGACCATTGACACCTTGCACAAGGAGGGCAAGACACAAAAGGTCATTGCAAAAGAGGCTGGCTGTTCACAGAGCTCTGTGTCCAAGCACATTAATAGAGAGGCGAAGGGAAGGAAAAGATGTGGTAGAAAAAAGTGTACAAGCAATAGGGATAACCGAACCCTGGAGAGGATTTTTAAACAAAACCCATTCAAAAATGTGGGGGAGATTCACAAAGAGTGGACTGCAGCTGGAGTCAGTGCTTCAAGAACCACTACGCACAGACGTATGCAAGACATGGGTTTCAGCTGTCGCATTCCTTGTGTCAAGCCACTCTTGAACAACAGACAGCGTCAGAAGCGTCTCGCCTGGGCTAAAGACAAAAAGGACTGGACTGCTGTTGAGTGGTCCAAAGTTATGTTCTCTGATGAAAGTAAATTTTGCATTTCCTTTGGAAATCAGGGTCCCAGAGTCTGGAGGAAGAGAGGAGAGGCACACAATCCTCGTTGCTTGAGGTCCAGTGTAAAGTTTCCACAGTCAGTGATGGTTTGGGGTGCCATGTCATCTGCTGGTGTTGGTCCACTGTGTTTTCTGAGGTCCAAGGTCAACGCAGCTGTATACCAGGAAGTTTTAGAGCACTTCATGCTTCCTGCTGCTGACCAACTTTATGGAGATGCAGATTTCATTTTCCAACAGGACTTGGCACCTGCACACAGTGCCAAAGCTACCAGTACCTGGTTTAAGGACCATGGTATCCCTGTTCTTAATTGGCCAGCAAACTCGCCTGACCTTAACCCCATAGAAAATCTATGGGGTATTGTGAAGAGGAAGATGCGATATGCCAGACCCAACAATGCAGAAGAGCTGAAGGCCACTATCAGAGCAACCTGGGCTCTTATAACACCTGAGCAGTGTCACAGACTGATCGACTCCATGCCATGCCGCATCGCTGCAGTAATTCAGGCAAAAGGATCCCCAACTAAGTATTGAGTGCTGTACATGCTCATACTTTTCATGTTCATACTTTTCAGTTGGCCAAGATTTCTAAAAATCCTTTCTTTGTATTGGTCTTAAGTAATATTCTAATTTTCTAAGATACTGAATTTGGGATTTTCCTTAGTTGTCAGTTATAATCATCAAAATTAAAAGAAATAAACATTTGAAATATATCAGTCTGTGTGTAATGAATGAATATAATATACAAGTTTCACTTTTTGAATGGAATTAGTGAAATAAATCAACTTTTTGATGATATTCTAATTATATGACCAGCACCTGTACATCCAGGACATTTAACATTTTGGCTTTCTTCTTCATTTATGTGTTCTTCAACCAGAAAAAATCAAAATTTTTAGCCAGGGACCTCTGGTTGAATTGACAGAATGACCCCATTGTAAAATTTACCAAAACACTGATTAGGACCCCATAGCAGAGCACCAGTTACTTCTATATGAAATGAGAGAGCGAGTCCGTGGAGTGATATGAGAGACAATTTTTTTTTTGTTAGCAAAACCAATGTCAAAGTTTTTATTTACCTGAAAACTGTAACCGAATATAAAATTTCAGTAATTAAAATTGGGTAATTGAACACTGTGCTGTTCAGGATGTCCTGTTATTAGATGGAAAATAAATCAGTCAAGTTTTCCGGGAATGAGCTGCCTTTTGATATTTCAGTCAAACAAATTTACATATTTCTACTCAAACATAATTTTTGGTCATGAAGTGTGTCCACACACTTCTGACATGTTTACCTGTTGTAGTTTATCCACGTTGTGTGCTTGAAATAGATGCTTGCACAGTTAAAATCCATCATTAGAGAAGTGCTAATTAAATATCAAGGTTTGTATTTTGGTCTAAACTATAAATTCATTTTTTACTGTTTTGGCCAAATATTTTCAGTTGCCAAAATTTCAACGCATCACTACTGGTTTTTATGTCTCTGCTATCACTTCCATGTGATAACAAAATAAATTAATTTGATTTTAGGTCACAACATTTATAATACACAGTATGAGTATTCATTTTGAGATTAGCTAAAGATTACTTTTAACAGTGTTATTAAATTTTAATGTTTTAAAGATTAACTTTATATGAGTGTTAGAGGGCAAGGTTAAAATGGGCAGGAACAATTAAACATCTAAGATTGGCCGTTAAATTTAAAACAAATGTTGAATACTGGCTGAAATGGTTACATTATATTGTGCAAAAATCACTGTAATATTCACATTGTTGCTCAGTATATCTGATATTGAGCAACACTGAATATTGAAGTGATTTTTAGTGTGCTGTTTTACACACAAGACTCTTTTGGGCTCCTAAACACCTTGTCATGGCTTATTTTGAATGTGTTGTCTTCATGCTGTGTGTTTTGAAGTCTGAATTATTATTTTTTTATTTAAGTAATGCTGTTTCACTTTGGTTAAGTAACTATTACTCTGATCAGATTATAATCACATACTAGAATAATTTGTTTATCTTTTTTTTTTTTTTTTAAATGGCTTCTTAGACATGCTTTTTAGTGCTTAGTCATCTTGATTGCATCATTAATGGCAATGAGACATTTAGAGTGTGAATCAGATGTATGTTGCCATTTGGAAAAAGGACATCGAGGCCCATGTTTCACATTTCACTGTGCAGTAATTCACCATCTGAGAGCGATTACAGCATAGGAGATGGAGCTGCTGCATCCAGACTCAGCAGTCAGGCCTTTCTGTCTTGTCCTCCTCCTCCACACTCTGTCCCTCAACCCTCTTGCGAATTTAGTGAGATGTAAAAGAGGCAAGCAGGCGTTTCGTTGTGAATTGTCCTCCAGCTTCATGATGCAGTGCTGCCCTCTCCTCAGGCCAGAGAAACCAGACGACCAACTAGGTCAGAGTGTCAGGAACAGGCAGGCAAAACACTGGCTAGAGAGCAAGAGACACACACAGAAAGAAAGAAACTGACAGAGATGGTAAGAAGGAGAGAAAGAGAGGGGGATGGAGGGAGTGCTGCTGAAGTGAAACTGTGTTGTCAGTATTTGTAAGAGTCCACAGTCAAGTCAAACTTTATTTATAGAGCACAATTTTACACAACCAAAGTTGATCCACATCAACTTGGAGTGCTTTACAGTGAGAAATTAGATATTTCTGTTTGATACAGCTGTTTGATGCGTGACCTTTTTGTTTAAAATGGAGATCACAATTCTCTTATGATTCTGAATAGACAACTAAATAAAATTTACTAGAGGTTCTGACAAAATGTTAATTGCTGCAGTCTATTTAATTAATTTGAATTTTTTTTTTTTTTAAATTGCTGAATGAATTCAATGACGCACTCATAAAGACTTCAGTTGTTTCATTACTGGTTGAATCAGCGTTTTTGAACAAATCTCGAATGAATGACTGATTCAATGACAAATAAAATTTTTTAATAGTCCCTTGTCACCACCTACTGGTGTAGTACTGGTGTACTTTCAAAAGGTGATTTACTCTATTTTGATCGCTAACGTAGACATCAGTGTTTACATCCGAACTATAAACTTTTGTCCCAGTACTTCTGTGATTATAATTTGAATTATTGTAACACAGTAATAATGATACTGTGTAGTTAAAATGGCAGCATGAATGCAGATTTAAATGTTCCGCTGTGAATATGACTTGTAAATATGAGTGCACTTAGACAGCAATTTTAAAAGTTTTTCTGATTTAAAGAGTGAGTGAGGTTTTTTTTTTTTTTTTTTTTTTTTTTTTTTTAAAAGCTGTTTAAGGAGTGTAATCTATAGGGCTGCCCCCTAATAGTCAACTTGGCCTAAACGTTAGCTGACGAGAAGAGGCTTGGTAGACTAAATTAATCAGTCGGTTAGTCGCAGAAGAAAAAAAAAATCCACAGGAATTGGCGAAGTCATGCAGTGACAGATCGTTAACACAACTGGTCCATGCTGTAACATGTCGGGCAGAAAATCCGAAGTGGGGGAACATTTCAAGAGGGTAAATAATGACCACAAATAGGTGACGTGAGACCTCAAACATGACTTGTCATTTAAAACATGTTAGTAGTAGCCTAAAGTTAGCCACTTAACATGACTGCTCGCTCTATAGTTAATGTGAACCATTTATATTATTTTGTATGCGTTCTGATCTCAGAAAAGTTAATGCGATGTTTGCTGGTGTCACTGCGGCAAGCTTTATCTAGTACTTCTTCCCCAGCTAATCAACAAGGTTTGTACAAGGTGCTTGAAGTGCTTAAAGTAATTGAATTTGACTTTTTGAAATTTAAGTCCTGGAAAACCCTCGAAAACAGTCATATTTATGAAGCACTTGAAAAGGGCTTGAATTATTATAAGACAATATATATGAAATTAGTGTTTAAGTTTTTTTCAGGGAAAAACACAAATACAATCTTTACACAAAAATTAACACTGCAATCCTTCTGATATATAGAGCCATTTCGCAAAATTATATTGCTCATATATTTCCATATATATGATAGAGATTTCATTCTTCAGGTCAGTTATATATTCATGGGGGAAAAAAATCAGCTTGAATGAGGAAAGCGATATCTATGTCATAGTGTCCTTTCAGTGGGATTTCCCATGACTGGGACAGCGCTGGTCAATGGATTGATCTCTTTGAAGTGAAGCGTGAAATTCAGCTTCACCCCGGAGTTGCTTTGCTTGTTGGTTGCACCTTATAAGGTGTTGTTCAAAGTTCTGTGATTTGAAAATCACACGGAAGTGTTTGAATTTGAAAGCGGGAGTGGGACTGGTCCGTGATAGACTGCCTCTTCCAAACGCTCCCGTGTGTATCTGTGTAAGTGCTTGGTGAAGAGCATCATTGATGACTATTTACAAAGTTTAAGCGTTGATCATTGAAGCCAATCACAGACATATCCGATGAGCCGTGGACACAATGGCCAATCAGAGGTGTTTAAGAATCCGCTCAACAGCGCTCAAAGCGTCACATTTTTAAAATTTCAGTACTGACTTGGTACCGAAGTGAAGTCGGTACTTTTGACAACTCTACATGACGGTTTGTGACGAATACATGTACCGCTACACCCCTAATATATACATACACAAAATAATTGTTTTTGTTAAAATGTATATATTGTGCATCCCTAGTTTTTATTTCTTAAAGAAATTTATTGAGAATGGTGTATGTGTGTGTGCACACAGTGCCATATATATCCTTTCAGCATGGCCAGTCTGTCTGCTCATGTGTAGCACAGGTCACTGTGTTCCATGTTCATTATCTGTGCTTAATGATGGTTTCATTAAATCTTTGTTTCCCCGACAACAGATGCAGTAATAACACTCAGACGGACATTCGCACTTCAAACAATTTGGGGCATTGAAGCCATATACCAAACCTGTAGTTCTGTGCATATATTTAAATCCCTGTGCTGTTCATGTCTCTTCTCTGTCTCTGAATGCTCATGCTTGGTTTTACAGTCATTTAAAAAGGACACAGATTGCCTATAAACTGTAGCCACTGAAGCCACACACTTGCTTTCCACATTTGGTTGCTGCTTCTCTCTTTCCGTGTGAGTCTTTGTCATCAGACCGGCTATAGTCTTGTATGTGGCTGACGTACTGACAGGCAGCAGTTATAGTGACATGAGCCATAATTCTCTTGCAGTACACAGAGAAACTCGTACTGGGAGACATGCTGATATTTTCTTGGCCAGTTCTGCATTCATATGCTGGTGAAGATGAAAGAGATGAGTCTGTGTGTGTAGGAGGAGAGACGGTGTGGGCTGCTTTGAGTCTCGGTTTAGTCTTCCACATCTGCGATACATCCTTGACTGCACGTTCACATGACAACGCATCAGTGTTGTGGGTGCTGCTTTCAAACTCTGGCAAACTCACAATTTATGTAGTCAAGCTATCCATTTGAAGCAGTTATACTGAAACAGTTGTCTTTCTAATTATACAGTTACAAGATTTTATTCATTTAACATATATATAACATTAGTATTCGTTCATTAACCATTTCAGTCGTATCCAATTCTTGGTGATTCTATGGACCATCTCCCACCATATGCGACAGACTGTCCATGAATTTTCTTGCCAATGATTTTTTTCCGGGGTAGGTTGCCAGGTCTTTCCCCAACCCTCTCCATTACATGGCTTGGGACTCACACGCTCATTCACACCTACGGACAATTTCCTAGTCTCCAATTCCCTTATACTGCATGTTTTTGGATTGTGGGGGAAACCGGAGCAACTGGAGGAAATCCACGCAGACACGGGCAACATGTGTGAGAACTCCACACAGAAGGGCTCAGCCGAGACTCGAACTGGGGACATCCTTGCTGTGAGGCGACAGTGCTACCCACTGAGCCACTGTGCTGCTCTAAGATTAGTATTAATCTGGCACAAAAACAGTGATCTCAATTAGGATGACAGCTTCAAACATACATGTGCAAAACTCACCGCCATCATGCTAGGCTGGTTGTACGGGCATTGCTTTGTGATTGCTAAAGTATTCTGAGTGGTTTTAGCGTGATGCTACACAGTTGCTGGGTGATTGTTAAGGTGTTCTGGGTGGTTGCTAGATACTTACTGGCCCAAATCTAGAGCTTACCCCTAGTCTCAGTAGCAATGTATACATACTGCTTCTAGATGATGATTCAATGTATGTCTATGGGTTTTCTTTTTCCTGTTTTATTGTCCACCAGGTAAAAAAAAAAAAAAAAAAAATTGCTTTCCAGTCACCTAAAAAAGTAAGTAAATGTGAGGGGTGTCCAATCCTGCTCCTGAAGTGTCCAACACGCTTGCTCGTTGATTTTTCTATTGATCCTGAAGACCTTAACCCTTTGACGCGTACGATCACACCGGTGTGATCAGTCTTGGCTGGTCCCTGGAGCGTACGATCACACCGGTGTGACCAGAGACGGACGCGCACAGCGCTTTTCATATATCACATATATGCAGTGTTTTCAACCACATAATGTTTATTTTAGGTTTCAGACATTTAAATACACGAGTACTAACAAAACAATATATTTAGAGTTTGTAAAATACACGATGTCTATAGAAGCGGAAATGACAACCCTTTCCATTATAATTAGACGACACGTTTTATTCATATCAGATACACATTGTGTAAGTAACTTTAAAGTTTACTTTATTCTTCCCCAGGTCACCGGCTCACTTTCATGTATTTCGGGAGAAGTGGATGAATTCACGTGTTGCAGATCCGATTCTCTGTGCGGCGCAAACTAACATGGCGGCGCCCACCGCGAGTATAGCTCAACTAACGCGATCATTATAAAGGTGTTTAAACAGCAAAACACATCCACTTGCACATATTTGACAATCGGAATATCAGATATTTCATGCTATAGTTAACAAATTTGTGAATATTTTGAATAAAAAAGGAAAAATTAAATAAAAGCAGATTATCAGTCATACAGCGCTGTGGTGAGTTACGTGACAAGCAATGACGTGTCACCATGGAAACAATAAAGTGATACTTTCTAAATAACAGTTGCCTTAAAAAAACTCACGCTGGGGGCTCAGCCAGTATATTTTAAACTTACATGCGAAAGGGTTAAGACCCCGATATACTCATAACGAAGTACTTTTTCGTTTTTCGCTTTGGGGTAAAAGAAGTTCGAAATACGTGAGGCATACTGCTAGCAAACATCCGATGCCACCCACACTGCTGAGAGCAGCGTTTAGATGAATATGTTAATACAGTGGGGAAAATAATTATTTGATCCCCTGCTGATTTTGTTAGTTTGCCCACTTATAAAGAAATGAGGGGACTATAATTTTTATGGTAGGCTTATTTTAATAGACAGAATATCAAGCAAAAAATCCAGAAAAAAACACATCATATAAAGGTTATAAATTGATTTGCATTTTAGTGAGTGAAATAAGTATTTGATCCCCAAGCAAAACATAACTTAGTACTTGGTGGAAAAAACCCTTGTTGGCAAGAAGAAGAGGTAAGACATTTCTTGTAGTTGGTCACCAGGTTTGCACACATCTCAGGAGGGATTTTGGTCCGTTCCTCTTTACAGATCCTCTCTAAATCTTTAAGGTTTCTTGGCTGTCGCTTGGCAACTCGAAGTTTCAGCTCCCTCCACAGATTTTCTGTAGGATTAAGGTCTGGGGACTGGCTAGGCCACTCCATGACCTTAATGTGCTTCTTCTTGAGCCACTCCTTTGTTGCCTTGGCAGAATGTTTTGGGTCATTGTCATGCTGGAAGACCTATCCATGACCCATCTTCAGTGTTCTGGCTGAAGGAAGGAGGTTCTCGTCCAAGATTTTACGGTACATGGCCCCGTTCATCGGCCCCTCAATGCGGTGAAGTCGTCCTGTACCCTTAGCAGAGAAACAGCCCCAAAGCGTAATGTTTCCACCTGGATGGTGTTCTTGGGGTCATAGTCAGCATTTCTCTCCCTCCAAACACGGCGAGTTGAGTTGATGCCAAAGAGCTCAATTTTGGTCTCCTCTGACCACAGCACTTTCTCCCAAGCCTTCTCTGAATCATTTAGATGTTCATTGGCAAACTTCAGACGGGCCTGTACGTGTCTTTTTGAGCAGGGGGACCTTGCGGGCACTGCAGGATTTCAATCCATTGCGGCGTAGTGTTACCAATTGTTTTCTTGGTGAATGTGGTCCCAACTGCCATCATTTACAAGCTCCTCCCATGTAGTTCTGGGCTGATCCCTCACCTTTCTCATCATCATCATCATCATCATCATCATCATCTTTACCCCATGAGGCGAGATCTTGCATTGAGCTCCAGACCGAGGGTGATTGATGGTTATTTTGTATTTCTTCCATTTTCGAATAATCGCACCAACAGTTGTCTCCTTCTCACCAAGCTTCTTGCTGATGGTCTTGTAGCCCATTCCAGCCTTGTGCAGGTCTACAATCTTGTCCCTGATGTTCTTTGACAGCCCTTTGGTCTTGCCCATGGTGGTGGAGAGGTTTGAATGGAGGATACAGCTTCTTTGGACAGGTGCCTTTTATACACATAACGAGCTGACATTAGGAGTACTTTCTTAAAGTGACGGGACTAATCTATGTTCGACATGGGCACATAAACAATCTGTAGGAGGCAGAATTCTTGCTGGTTGGTAGGGGATCAAATACTTATTTCACTTGATCAAATGCTAATCAATTTATAACCTTTATATAATGTATTTTTTCTGGATTTTTTTGGTTGATATTCTGTCTCTATCCATTAAAAAAAACCTACCATAAAAATTATAGACTCCTCGTTTTTTTGTAAGTGGGCAAACTTACAAAATCAGCAGGGGATCAAATAATTATTTTCCCCACTGTATGTGCTGAGCTCTTTCCTTTCAATAACAAAATAATCACACAACAAAAATGACAGCGATGAGAAAACCGTAGTTAAGAAAGCATCTGATCATAGCGACGCTAGCAATTCGGCACTCCAGTAAAGTCACGTCACGTTTATTTATATACCACCTTATAGATTGTTTAAAAGCAAGCAGCTAAACTTTTCTGGAAAGTTCGCTTTGACAAGCTGTTTCAAACTTTTAAAAAACACAAAACGAATTTTGATTTGGCCTGATTTTGTTCCAATTGGTGTCACACCAGTTCGTTCTTGGATTTCACTTGAAGCATATTGGGGCCTTTAATTAGCTGCTTCAGGGCTTGGATTCACAAAAAGTTAAAAAAGTTAAGAAGTTAAGAAACTGGACTAACAGAGCAATCGCACCAGAGTTCGTCTTAATCTAACCAAATCTCTCAAGTGTGAACGCACCCACGTTATTCAGTATGATTTTAGGAACATTCTTTTCAGGAGTTAAAATTTGAAGTTTACCCAGCCCAATGAGCTATAATGAGTAGTGATGCTTAAAAGAGCTGTACAGTGCTTTGCAGGGACTTCTGGGTACACTATTGAGCAATGACTTGTGGTTGACTACTATACATTTTTGAATGGCTGGTAGTGATGTATAAAAAGCAGTGTAAGGCCCATACATCATTCAATAAGACACATATCTTGCTGAAATGAAAAGGAAACTTTATTTTTGGAAAGCTTTATTGAAAAGAACCCTCTGAATGAACAGATTTGCTCAGTTGAATTGTACAGCACTACTTGAGACATCCTCTGACAGTATGATTATTGCTTCAGCTCATTTGTAAGGTTCATTGCTTTCAGTTGAGCTGAGCTACAGTCACACTTCTGAAAAGTGTAGTCACGTCAGTAACGTCACCAGCAGTCTGACACCGTTTGAAAAGCTGTTGCTGTTGAAAGAGGTCTCTGATGAGGTGAAAAGAGCTTTGAGCTCTGTGCATTAACATGAGGAACAAAAGTGTCATCAGCGTCTCTTGTTCTACCCACCTGTTCATTTTCAGGGTGTAATTATTTGAGTCATCACTGAAAAATCAGTGTCCTTCTGCTGTGGTCAGTGCTGTGAGCGTACAGCCGAGCAGTCATTAATGAGCACACTACCGTGTAATTACCCACGAGCCCTGCCTCCATTTGTGTGCGATTGAAACAGATGTATTTTGTTGGTGGGCTGAGCAGTAAATGACTCCTGTTATACCTGCTCTCTTTTCCAGTGTTGTTCAAATCAAAGCAGCTGAAACAATGAGCAGACGTTCACATCATGACAACACCTGATTGAGAAACGTCTAAATAATTGCTTCTTAAATTATTCCCTTTCTTTCTACCTGTATTTCTTTACAGGCAGTTGTGATGCAACATGTAGATACACTGTGATAATGTTTTTGTAAAAAATTAAAACAAATGTACACTACATTTTTCTGTAATATTGTGAAATATTATTAGAGTTTAAAATGTATTCAAATAGAAAACAGTTATTTTAAAATGTATTATTTTGTTCCTGTGATGGCAAAGTTGAATTCTCAGCATCATTACTATAGTCTTCAGTAGAGTTGTCAAAAGTACCAACTTCGGTATCACGTCGGTACTGAAATTTTAAAAATGTGACGCTTTGAGTGCTGTTGAGCGGATTCATAAACACCTCTGATTGGCCATTGTGTTGACATGCTCATCGGATATGTCTGTGATTGGCTTCAATGGTCAACGCTTCAAAAACATTGTAAACGTTTGGTACCGATTTGTACCGAAGTCGGTACTTTTGACAACTCTAGCTCAGTGTCACATGATCCTTCAGACATCATTCTAATATGCTGATTTATCAATGTTGAAAGCAGTTGTGCTGCTACATATATTTTGTGGAAACTGTGATGCACTTTTTTTCAGGATTCTTTGATAAATAGAAAAAAGTTCATTTATTTCATAAAAAATAAATATTTTGGAACATTATCAATGTCTTTACTGTCACTTTTGATCAATTTAACACATCCTTGCTGAAAAGTATTAACTTCTTAAAAAGAAAATCTTACCCCAAACTTATGAACGGTAGTGTATACTACAATCTATATACAACACTAAATAATAAATACACAACCTTCATTAAGAAAAGCATCTGCAACACCTATACACATAAACACAACTATAAAAATAGTTTGATTCTTTTCCTAATTTGTAGTGTTGTTGATTAAGAAAAATCTTTAGTACAAAAAAGTCACTAATTACCGACCTGAGATCTAGATCCTAACTCAAGATTGGTTCCATCTGGACTGCAAGTTATTCAAGCTATTATAAGTATAGACAGTGCTTTTGTTTATCTGAAGTGTCATATACCATAGAAATAGTGTACAGTATTTACACAAATCACTGGAAACAGTGAATCTGTGTTTCTGCACAGGGACCAACAAACAGAACACACATGCTAATGCTAATTGAATGTCACGATGACCACCCAGTGTGGAAATGCTCATAGTCATTTACTTCTGTTATCCAGTCGTCCAGATTCATGATGAATGAGCTTAGATTTGGAAAACTATTTGTATTGTGAAAAGTTCTGTGCAAATATATTTGGGATTTGGAAACTATTTGGAATTTATTTCTTTTACTAGGTATTATGGCTGCCAACCTGACAATATCTCACTTTGGTGAAAAATGGTTTTGGTTGGAACTTGTTCTGAGATGTTTTGATTTTCCTATTTGTGTTCTTACTGGGTTTTTTTAATGAGTTTCCCAGATCTCTACTGAAAAGTGTAGGTGTGATGATATATTCAGTAGTTGTCCTCAGTGTCTCTGTTACTTTGTTCACCTGAGCATCTCTACATGAGCGGTGCTGGTGCATCACGGCATTTGTGAGGGATGTGATTCCTCTCCAGACGCGGTTTCTCGTAGGTTCAGCTCTGTGTAGGAGGGTCTCTCCTCCCCCGCTCCCTCTGCTCAGATGCAGCTGTGATGTCATCAGCGTGGGTCAGCGCACTGCGTCTGCATATTAGTGTCAGTGTGTCGTTGCGTGTCCTGGGGGAGGACGGGCCTTCCTGGCCTACATGCCTGCCCACTGCAATCCCACAGCTTCTTCAGGGTCTGCAGTGTTTCAGTGCCGTTAATGCATGCAGTGGTGCAAATCTTTGTGAAAATAAGTTAATCCATGCGAATGAATGATTTCTTTTTTGTGTCATGCGTTTGGCTGCTTGTTAACTGCTCTGCTTTAGTGCAGCACAAGGGATGGTTCACATAGAACTTGTTGTTGCTGTTAAAAAAGCAAGACACAGGTCAGTGGAATGAAAAAAGTGCAATGTCTAGAATCTAGTGCAATGTCTTTTTTTTAAAAGTTGAACTTCTTTTAACTTGACCTCCGCATTTTTAGAGTGCTGCGTCATGAGTGAGAAACTGCAAAAGATGTGAGACTCGTGCGCAACGGTTAAAGACGTCCGTCTACCGTGTTTATTTTGAAAAACAAATCAAATCAAGCAGAGGTCCCCGGCTCAAATTTTTGATTTTCTTAATATTTTTTCTGTAAAAAGACAAACATAAATAGTGATGAAAGCCAAAATATTAAATGTCACAGATGTATATTTACTAAGTAATCCACTATTTTGTAGAGGGGGGTCAAAATGACAATTTTCACCTGAGATTTGGAGCCAAATTAGAGGGGTGTAAAAATGACTTTAGAAAAATGGCAGCATCGTTATTTTATTTTTGCACAGAGATTAGTAGGTCTATTAGCAAAATCCACTGACTTCAGTGATCTTTGTTTCATTATATGCCAACAGTGACAGTTCAAAAATGGCAAAAAGCACTTCTTGTGTTTTTTTGCCTCAAGTTTGCATGCCTGTAACTCAAGAAGTTTTAAAGATATCTAATATCCTTTTAGATTCTGGTTCTTAACAAACTTTCCTTTTGGCATCTTCATTTTAAAGGCTCTCGATGGTTCAATCCCAGAGATATGGTCATGTTAATGTGGCTCCATGAGAAAATTGGTAAATTGTACATATTTTAGTGGTCAAAAACCAAATGTGGGTCACTTTGCATACAGCTGATACTTTTTTCTTTTAAAGAGGAATATCTAAAGAACAAATAATGTTAAAACTATAAATGTATCTCATTTTTTACTATCATCTCCATTGCATAGAACATACCTGTCTGAGGGCCATAAATATTGTTTTTCTAATGTTGTCATGCCTGTAACTCTAAAAGTATTCAAGATATCCTTCTAGATTCTCATTATTAATAAACTTTCTTTTGGAATCTTCATTTTTCAGGCCCTATATAGTTTGAAATTTGGTTGATTTGACACGGAATGACCCATTAGCGATGGTAGCTGGCATTAAGTTACACTGTGGTTAATGTTGCTTATATACCTATCAATATATAACACCATTAGCAATGCTGATAATTTTTTATTAGTCAACCTAATTATTGTGTGCTTTTTTGGGGTTGTTTGGGTTCCACATTGGTCTCTTGTCATGTGGTCTGTTACAGTGGTTTGTATAATATAGAGCACAGTCAAAAGTATGTGAGGTGACTGTTCCCTCCTGGTACCGTCCTGGGACAAAGACAGGAATTGTGTACAGAGACACACACGCGTACACTTTCTCTCTGTCAGGGTTGGGATCAAAGCCCGGGTCATGTGACTGTGCAGCTTGATGTCACAGAAGAACTGCTTAGATCCTGACATTCCACACCAGGGGCGTCGCTAGACCCTTTTTACTGGGGCACAAGTCCCAGTAACATACCACTGTACCCCAGTGAAATATTACTGATAAATCCTTGTCTGACTGTGGAGATTACTGTATACTGACCTGACAATAATTGTCAGCTATGAAGCAGCTCTTTATTTATTTATTTATTTATTTATTTATTTATTTATTTTTATTTTTTTAAATCCATGATTTTGCTTAATTCTGACTCACAAGGTCTCAATTTAATTCTGATTTGGTTTCATTGAACATTAATTGATGTAAAGAATATTTTAGTTGCAATGGCAATTTTGCTTTGACAGGTTTTTGGACAACTGTTGTGAACAGCTCCTGCCATTTGTTCATTGTTTAAAAGAAAAGCTTCAGCAAAAGCTCAGTTCAAGTTAATCCACAGGAATGGAGGCATGCTACAAATATTTAGTGAAAGTCACAGATCCACTGAAGTAAGACGTTCAGACTCTGAGAGATTGCATTTAATGGAACAATGAATATTCTTTTAACCAGCACAAATCACTCAGGGTACTCCAATGGCACAGTCTGACTCTAAACATTGTTTTTATGGCTGAACAAATTTAATGGCACACTGACTGTTACTCTTTTGTTTCTCCCTCAGTCTCCAGACAAGCACGTCGCTCTAGAGGAAACCAAGAACTACACCACTCAGTCCCTGGCCAGCGTAGCCTACCTGATCAACACGCTCGCCAACAATGTGCTCCAAATGCTCGACATCCAGGCGTCCCAGCTGCGCCGCATGGAATCCTCCATCAACCACATCTCTCAGGTAACCTAGCAACATGCCACACCGCTTCTTACAGTCTCACTCTCTGGGCTATATTTACTGAAGGAAGACTGACAGCTCGAAGAGTCTATTAGGAGGTGACGGGTAAAGGACTGTGACCTAGTTACGTGAAAGGGAGTCTCAGCCTCAGACGTCAAGCCCATGGACTGTTGGCTGAACATCTGATGAATAAGGCACACAAAATGGGAAACACTTTGGGAGTTTCAAAGTCGTCATCTGATTGGCTGAATTCTACAGGAGTTCCTGGATACCTGTGTGTTGTGTGTGTTTTTTTTTGTTTTGTTTTTTTATGGTCCACCTGGAAACAAAGCTGTCGTGATGCCAAACCCTCTCATGGAAAAAGAAAGCCGTTGTGTTTACATCTGTGACAATGGCGCTTATCAGGATCAGATAAAAGCTGGAATTTTAAAAGTATGTGAAGTACACAGCGCCATTGTTGCAGTAAACTTGCACAACATTCTTGAATGAATCATTTATTAGATGCGGTCTGTTATCGTAGGGACATTGACTTTACATTTTCACACCCCTAAACATGACGCGGAACAAAGCAAACAGTGATTGGTTGCTTTACGTGTCAGTCAGGCGTCTTCCAATGAAAGCTGCGATGGAGTCCAGACCTTCTGCCGTCAGTCTGAAGGTCTGGCTACACGAGACACGAGGTAAATTATAAAACACTCGGTTATAAATGGTTCTGACACTAAAATAAGTGTAGAAATCTTTAGACTGTGGTAAATCCGCCTCATGTTGTGCAAATCACACTTGTTAACTATAGTAAAATCACTGTAACGTGGCTTACTGCTTTAATCAAACATTATGCTTTCATGAATGGCCACACATTTAATGTATAGTTATTAATGATCGTCTTGCTTTTGTTTGTAATTGTTCAAATCTTTGGTTTGATGATCAGACAGCACCCACGTCCAGTCAGTCATTCGATCTCACTGATTCTGTAATTAAACATCATCCCACAGAGTCACAGTCTGTATGGAGCTGTAATTCAGCTGCAGTGTAACTGCAGGGCTCTAGTGTGACTGCTGTAGTGTTTTGTGCCAACCAAAGATACGACAGAATGTTAGTCACACAGACTCATTAATGTGTTCAAGTTCCTGTCTTATTCTTCTCCCTCTCTCTCTATCTCTCTCCCATCTATCAACCCCTCCTCTCTCTCTTTCTCTGTCACTTCACTACCCCTTGTGGGAAATTCCTCCCTGTGGCGTCACATCTGTACCGTTACATTATATACAGCTCTGAGTTTGAACCTAATCTATTCATCAAAGAATCCTGAAATATCGTATAATATTGCACCGTTTACACAAAAATATTAAGCAGCACAACTGTTTTCAACATTGATAATAATAAGAAATGTTTCTTGTGCAGCAAATCAGCATATTAGAATGATTTCTGAAGGATCATGTGACACTGAAGACTGGAGTAATGATGCTGAAAATTCAGCTTTGCCATCACAGGAATAAATTACATTTTAAATATAAATATATTCAAATAGAAAACTGTTATTTAAAATGATTTTTATTGTATTTTTAATCAAATAAATGCAGCCTTGTTGAGCATGAGAGACTTCTTTTAAAAACATTAAAAAGTCTGACCCCAAACTTTTGAACGTTAGTGTATTTATTCTGTCACGATTTAAATAAATAGGTAAATGTGTGTGTGTGTGTGTGTGTGTGTGTGTGTGTGTATATATATATATAAAATAACAATACATGATAATAAACAGAAGTATTGTATTTTTTGTATTAAAACAATTTAATACATAAAAAATGCCAAACTAAAACTTCAATGAAAATTGAGTGATGAAGCAAATGAATCTTTGAATAAGTTCTCTTAAACTGTGACTTACACTCACTTAGACTGTTTAATATGACCAGTAAATTCATTGTGAATATAATCATAATTTGATGTCACCCAGACCTAGATGACATCTGCCATCCTGTGTTGACCAACAAGTTCTTTTCCCATCGACGCAAATCGCTGCTTAACTGCCAAAGTACTTCGCATTGTTGATGAAAGTAACTAGTCACCACAGTACTAACTTTCATGTTACATATCATGACCCTGGACCACAAAACCAGTCATAAGAAATTGAAATTGAGATTTATACACCATCTGAAAGCTGAATAAATAAGCTTTCCATTGATGTATGGATGTAGGATAGGACAATATTTGGCCGAGATACAACTATTTGAAAATCTGGAATCTGAGGGTACAAAAAAATCTAAATATTGAGAAAATTGCCTTTAAAGTTGTCCAAATGAAGTCCTTAGCAATGCATATTCACTCACGTTTTTTTTTTTATATATATATATATCTTTATGGTAGGAAATTTACAAAATATCTTCATGGAACATGATCTTTACTTATTATCCTAATGATTTTTGGCATAAAAGAAAAATCGATAATTTTGACCCCTACAATGTATTGTTGGCTGTTGCTACAAATAAACCAGTGCGACTTATGACTGGTTTTGTGGTCCAGGTCACAATAGTGTTTCGGGAAACAGTGAATCATTGAACTTGTTAGTAACAACGTAACTTGTGTCCATAGTTGGCTAACGATGCTTTTGGAAATGCATCCCAGGTCAACAGCAGCTGCCTAAGAGGACATTTCTCCATTTCTCATGGATGATTTCTCTCTTCCACTTTTCATGCTTTTTCTTTGTCTCCATTTCTCTGATCTGTCTTCTCTCCACTGCCCTCATCTGTGGACTCAGCTGCTGCTCTGGACTCAAGCCCTATTTACCATATCACTGTCACTTAATGCTGAAAATCATTTAGCCGTGTTTGAGATGCCAGCAGCAGAGGCTTATCCCCCCTCTGTGTTTCGTCTTATTTTTTTATTTAACAGCTGTCAACAGCATGGGCTCTAAAGCGATTAAACACAGCGGCACAACATCTAATGCAGCTCTTCTCATGAAGTGCTTTTGACACGATCCTCTCCCAAATTGCCGTGTGAAATGAAACAGAACTCCACTGACAGGGATTTCAGGCCTCTCACAACCGCACGCTTCAATACTCCACCTTATAATACTGTGTGTTTTGTGACCTGCTTCCACAAATATGAAGTGAAGTTGTTTCTTGCTCCAATGCAGTAATTTAATTTTTGCCACTGTAGCTTTAGGACTTCTGTACATGTAAATGACTTGTACATGTAAATGACCTGTACATGTAAATCAAAACTGATTTCTGAATGACCCAGTTTAGGTTTAGTACATCTCAAACCTTTTTCTTTGTTCTTCTGCTACTCCAATTCAGACGGTGGACATCCATAAAGAAAAAGTGGCGAGACGAGAGATCGGCATCCTCACCACCAATAAGAACACCTCCCGCACGCATAAAATCATTGCTCCAGCCAATCCCGAGAGGCCGGTGCGGTACATTCGCAAACCTATCGATTACAGCGCGCTGGACGATATTGGTCACGGTGTGAAGGTAGGACACAAGCTTACCAGCCACTGGAGGAAGGATTTTTCCAACTAACATGTTTGTTTTGAACTAACAAATGGCAAAATCTGACGTGGGTTTTCTTTGTGTCTGAGATGTGTCACTAACCTCTCTGTGCTTCCTCTCACCTCTGTTCTCTGCTTCGCTCTTGGTTTTAAGTGGTTGCTTAAGTTCAAGGTAAGGGCTTTTACAGCTGTCCTACGATCAGGTGACATGAATGGAGAAGGAATAAGGTTTGATTCCTTAGTTCATACTCAGTTATGACCTAAATGTGGACTAAGAATTCTGTATTTGATTCGTTTTAGGTATTAAGCCTCATCATGAAATACAAAAATACTAGTCAATGCTGATTTGGAGATTTTGTAGTCCTTTATATAGATACATTGAGAAGATGAAAAGGAGTAATCAATATTTGAGTTTGATTTAGTAAATTTTGCAAGTTAGAATTAGAAATTGAACAACCATTTGGCAATCATCCCTGTTTCTTCTTTCATCCTTACCATATCACATTTACATTTTATAATTGTTGCATGTGGCTCAGAAGTTTGTGTGTGTGTGATTGTTCTGGGCTTTTCTTTGTTTTCTCTAAAAAATAAATGAGATAAAACTCTCTCTCTCCCACTGCCTTTCTCTCTGTAGCTTTGTTTTTTTGTTTTTTTTTTACGGCTGTACTAGGCCATTGCCAACTTTGTTGCCTGTTTTTTTCTCCTCTACTGTGAAACTGAGATGTTATTGTTCACAGCTAAAGGCTGTTTATGATGTTGTTGATTTTGTCATAGGTCAACACCCAGAACATGAAGATGGGCAGCCTTCTTCGCACCACACCTCCCACACAGAAACCTCCCAGCCCGCCGATGCCAGGCAAAGGCACCATAGGGTATGTATACAGACCTTGTAGCTCAAGGGGTCACGACTGAAAGAATCGGCTTTGATTGTGGTGGTGAATCACTCATTTGAAGAATTTGTTTATTATCATTTACACTCCGATCTCCGAGGTCCTTTAATCTGATCAGATGATTTAATCATTGTGTATTTTATAATGATTTTTCTAGAGCAACATCAAGTGAGGCTTTCATTTCCTAGTAAAAGCCTGTTTTTCAGTGTAGGTCACACACAGCATGATGTGACGTGTTGTGTGGGTCATGTCTTTTGTTTTGTCCTCAGGGAGAATTCAGCCTCTGCCCCACAGATGACATTATCCTTCACATCCCTTGTTTTCTTTTATGCCAGTGAAGAGCCTGATTTACATTTGGGATCAGAAAAGAGGCGTGTTAAATGTGCTTTGGCATCTAAAATTGAGAAAGCGTGAAACTGTGATTATGAAACAGATCAGATATGCACAATCTTTAAAGCGTGTTCATTAAGCCAGAGCTTGATATTTATGAGCACTGAGGACAGAGGGTGTGTCCTGCCCTGTTTTCGGAACACTAGCTGTGCAGATTGGCGCTCCTTTTGGTTTCCTGTGTAGCCCCGTGATGGCTGGTCATTGCAGGCCAGATTGTGTGCTGCTTAATAGACAGGTCAGCAACATAACACTACTAAAGCTCATTCCCTCATTAAAGGGGGGGTATAATGCTATTTCATGTATTCTGACTTATTTACACTGTTAAAGAGTTGGATTCTCATGCTAAACATGGCCAAAGTTTCAAAACACGAGTTGGACGTATGACGGAGTATTTCTGTGCTAAAAATACTCTTCCAAATCCTCTTAAATTTCGGGATCTTTTTTTAAAGTATGTGCTTGTGTGACATCAGAAAGGTCGGAATTCCTTGTACGGGCACTTCTCCCGGAAGAGCGCGCACGCACACGTCGACCAGAGCGAGAGAGCAAGATCAACGCGCTTCGTTCGGCTTTACGGAAGTCATCACAGCCCTGCACAGGACTTGCTCGAGAAAGATTTGTCACTTTGTTTTTAGACCACGAAATCAACAATGTCATCAAAGAAGTGCGTTTTTGGTTGTGAGGGAAAGATAACATTGCTTCCCAAAGAACCCAGCGTTAAATGGAGCGGAGAGTTTTGTACTCATGCATTACATTGATGCGCTCTCGATATTTGTTATTAAAATAACCATAGAAACTGATAGTTGCAATCACTTGCAAGCCCTCAGGATCGGCGCTTATGGTTTCATAAACAAGGCCCAGTTCTACGCTGGATTTACAGATAGTTTGAAACTGAAAGATGGAGCGGTCACAGCGGTAATGATCCCGGTCATGAGTCGGAACCGCAGGTGGTAAGTAAAACTGCATCAAATGTCTGTTTTGTTGGCAATAGGCGCCTAAGTGCATATATTGTAAACAACACGAACGTAGTGAATTCATAAATTCATTATTCATCATTCACTATACGCTATATTCATTATAGTGATTCAAAAGTTATCCAGGGATAATGTGATGGTGTATTGTGTGTGTTTAAATACAGTTGTTTAGCTGACCATTGATAGGTTGCAGACGATCGCTACACAACGGCTGCGCGTGCTCGTCACTCTTTAGCTCCGCTCACACAGCACGCCTCCAGGCGCTCGGCTGTTTTCGGAAAGACTCGGTACAACATATGTATCTTTTATAAATATGATAAAACTAAAGAAATTTCGGCGATATGAAGGATGCTATACTATTCTATAGGTACTCAGGATTAACATGAGATTGGCAGAAACTGTGTGTGATACCCTCCCTTTAAATGCCTTGAGATATATGTAAAAATGACTTTACATTTTATGTAGTAATGGGAAACTGTAAATCTGTACATATTTGTTAACTTTTGGGTGAATCTCACAAAAACTGTCAAGAAATGTCAGTAAAAAATAAGGCATTTTTGTGTTAAAAAAGCCTATTTTTAAGACCATTAAGATTTTTTTGCATTGTGACATTTTTCATGGCAATTAAGCACATTTCTAAGTGGATTATTGTATTGTGTGGGGAAAAAGGTATTATTTGTTGTATTTCCTTTAATTTATGCTGATTAAAAAATTACAGTGTTTGGCTTATTGTTGTACAGTAAAAAAAAAAAAAAAAAAAAATATATATATATATATATATATTATTACAGTTGTGGAAATATTGTGAATTTTGATTACACTACAATTACACTAAAACACCTGCACACAACGTAATGAGAATCTGGTGAAATGACCTTTTATGAAAATGTCACTATGCAAATGCACTATGCTAATAAATATATATATATATATATATATATACACACATACAGTCAAACCAAAAATTATTTAGACATTTTTGA
This sequence comes from Mylopharyngodon piceus, assembly GCA_039654765.1. Taxonomy (NCBI): domain Eukaryota; kingdom Metazoa; phylum Chordata; class Actinopteri; order Cypriniformes; family Xenocyprididae; genus Mylopharyngodon; species Mylopharyngodon piceus. Next base: position 23,831,315 of record CM077441.1, read on the forward strand.
TATTTTTGATATATTTTTACTAGTGGGTGCAGGACACTATAGTTCATTTATGTAAGTGAGGATAGCAAAATAAAGTAAACTGACATATTATACCCAAATATTCTTCATACAGTGGACTACCAGTAAAATTGATACAATTTTGGAACCAAAAAATAATCTGACACTTTGACCTGACCATGTTTTGCTTAAGTGTTATTTGACATAATTAAGATTATTTTTTTCTGACACAGTTTAACTCTGAGAGCTTGTCATATTTTATTACCATTTTTTTTTTAAAAACTATAGTGAATAAACTGTATTAATGAATGAAATGTTCAAGGTGTCTGAATACATTTTGGTTTGACTGTGTGTGACTGTTTATGTATGTTTGTCTACTGTTGCTTTACTGTCATATGTATCATGCTCTGTCTCTGTTTCTTTCTTAATTTAATTTTTTTAATTGCTTAATTATTGCATATGTGCCATACCTGAGAAGCATAGCTTTGTGGCAAAATAAAAGTTTTAATTAAATTATTTCATAAAAAGTGTTTTTTTTTTTATGAAATAATTTAATAGAAAGCGAAGTTGAGCACTTTTAAGATTTTTTTTTTTTTTTTTTTTTTTCATTCCTTTCAGGTCAAAGATTCAGTGTTTCCTGTGATGAAAAGACAATTTAGTAGTTTGAAAGGTGCAGTGTGTAAAATTTAGGAGGATCAATTCACAGAAATGCAATATAATATACTATGTTTTCAGTGTTGTATAAAGACCTTACATAATGAACTGTTATGTATTTATTAATTTAGAATGAGCCATTTCTATCTACATACACCGCAGGTCCCCCCTCCATGTCAATTCCCCATTTTGCGCCTACATGTTTCTACAGTAACCCTAAACGGACAAACTGCTCTACAGAGCATGTTTTATCACTGTGTTCCTTGGTGTTTTTAGAGGCAGCTTGCATCGTCACTACGTTGAATATGCATGAAAAAGTAGTAGTATTAGTAGTAGTAGTCTGGTTTATTAGAAGCAGAGACTGTTCTTTGTTAGAAGTAAGAAGAAACCTCATTGCTTGACTGGCTACTCTCTTCTCACCCTCTCAAAAAAAAAAAAAAAAAAAAATGTAAATCTTGCTGTTGATGAATATTAACTTTTGCTTTGTAAAACTCTGTCCTGAATATATAATTTGAGAATAACAGCCATTAAGTAGATTTATATATAACATGGCAGCAGATATTTAAGTTTTCTAGGCTAATAATTGTCTGATCAAGTTTCCTCAAGGTTGATAAACTGCTGTCCCTCCTGACAGGAGACACTCCCCCTACAGAACACTTGAGCCAGTGCGGCCTCCTGTGGTACCTAATGACTATGTCCCAAGCCCCACACGCAATATGGCACCCATCCTGCAGCAAAGTCCTGTACGCACGGCATCTGTTAATCAGAGGAACCGCACTTACAGGTACCATTACCCACATCCTCTTCTCTCTGACGAAGCAGATCTCATGCCTCTCTCGCACTGCTCTCCATGTGCATGCATGTCTCGGCATTTACTGACCTAGGGACTTTTGTTTTTCATTTGTAGTGACTATGTACATGTATTTATTAGCTAAGATTGATTAGTTGGTTTTGCTGCAAAGCTCTTTCACACAGACATCGCTTCTCTCCAGCACTTCTAAAACAAGCATCGCTGATTGTCTGCACAATTGCATAATCTGAAACCTTGGCAACCAGTTGCGAGTGACGTTAGCAGTGCTCACATAAACGCATCATCAGTCATGGAGGATAAAGACGCCTGCAGATGCTCTCAAATGACTGCAGTGCCTCTCTTTCTCTGAGATGTCTCCCAGCTTCAACTTTCCTTTCTTCGTTTTATTTTTCCTGAGGATTTTTCAGATCCAGTCCAGTGCATTGCAGAACAAGTGCAAGATATTTCTCTCTTGGTTTTTCCTTTGAAGCTCCGACCTTTTCTTCTGTGTCTGAAATTATGTAACTGCTCTCACTTGTTCTCTTTTGATCTCTGTGCCATCTGCAGGGATGCCTGTAAAATCTTCATTTATGCATTTGGCTGACACTTTTAGCCGAAGTGTTTTTTTATAGTGTGTTTTTCCTGGGAGTCGAACCCCTGACCTTGTTGTTGTTGTTAGCAGCCCGTTCTGTACTTGTTGAGCTACAGGAACTCCCTTTAATACACTCCTAAGCATTTCTCAGGTTTTTATCCTGAGCAGTGAACGTATACGGACGTCCTCCCACATGCTCTGGATGATTGCCTTTTGTCACTCGGTGCAGCATCAGAAAAAGAGCATTTGGTGCTGTTTTTCCCAGCCCTCTCCCATCTGTCTGCTAGTTGGAAATGTTGTTGAACGTCTTGACAATGACAATGGTTGTGCCCTCCTAAAGTTCAGAGGGACTGATCATTTGAATCATATAAAAATTCATATTTGAGAGCATTTTAATATCATCAGATAAGTCTACCGTAACATTCAGAGTTCAGCCTTAATCTTGCAGAGACTACAGACAGTTGGAGTTGTCAGAGCCTTGGCAGAAAGGTAGCACACATGCTCTTGACACATTAGAGCTGTAGCACTTCCTACATTTAAAAAAAAAATAATGATGGGTGAATTTCCATTTCATGCCAACTTTAACAAAATAATTAATGCTGCTAGCTCTAAAGATGCTGACAATTCATTCTTCTCTTCAGCCATGTAATGTGTCTTGCTCCTTTTCTTCAGCTGCTTCAGCTCTATATCCGCCTGGCATTGCTCTGTCTCTCTTTGCTTTTCATCTCTCTTACAAAAAAGACATTCATCTCATTACTGATTGACTTGTGTAATTCTTCTTGCTCTTTTCTCTGCATCTCAAGCACATTATTTCATGCAGTCTGTGCTCCATGTGCTCAGCTTTTGCCTTTTCAGCTTTCTGGCCACAAAGTCTCTGCTGTTGCTTCTCCGTTCTTTCTTTATTTCACAAATTCTGCCATCTCATTCTCTTTGTCACTGAACCAACCTATCCTGCTGGTTTTTTTTTGTTTGTTTTTTTTGTTGTGTGTGTGTGAGCTGTTGGTCCATGTATGGAGCTGTGTGTGTGTCAATGTATGTGTATTTGAGGGCGCTTGCATGACATGAGTGTGCGAGTAGGTGTAACATGAGGCACATGTACACGTGGTGTATAATCTATAGCATGTGTTCAGCAGTGGGAGCAGTGGCGGCAGTCATCCCAGCAGCCGCAGCAGCAGTCGTGAAAACAGCGGGAGCGGCAGTGTGGGTGTTCCCATCGCTGTGCCCACACCCTCTCCACCCAGCGCCTTCCCAGGTGACATCTTCATCTCCTCCCTGACTTCACAGACAGCACACTTAATAACAGATATAACACATACATTCTCTGGCTGCAATTGTTTCTTTTTTGATCATTTATAAGAAGTTCTTGTTTAAGAAGTGTGATATGATCTTGTTAACATTTGACTTTATATCCAAGAACAAATACTAAAAAAACAATTCTTCATCCAAAAGATAAAAATGTTCATCCATTTACCTTCATGTTGTTCCAAACTTGTATGGATTTTTTGTGGAATACAAAAGAAGTTTAATTATATTTCCACTGAAAAACTTTACATTCAAAATCTAGTCTGTTGACGATACAAGCAGTAACTAATGAAAATTGTTTGCAGTTCTTGTTATCCAATGTGTCGACTGATAGAAAAGATGTTCACATGTATCGTGAATACAATAGTTTTAAATGGCTGGGTCAATATTTTCAGTGAATGAAATGTTGGTTTAATCATCACAAAACTAGCATATACAGTGCTCAGCGTAAATGAGTACACACCCTTTGAAAAGTAACATTTTAAACAATATCTCAATGAACACAAAAACAATTTCCAAAATGTTGACAAGACTAAGTTTTATATAACATCTGTTTAACTTATAACATGAAAGTAAGGTTAATAATATAACTTAGAGAACAAAATTATCAGTTTTACTCAAATTAGGGTGATGCAAAAATGAGTATACCCCACTGAAAGTCTCTGGAGCAAAGCTAAATTTTAGACTACAAATATCTAATTTAACAAGAATTCAACCACAGGTGAGTCTAATTATTCATTACACAGGTGTCCAGCAGACAGTTGACTATAAAAGGGTGTTAAAACCCCTTCCCATTTCATGCTGTCAGCAATGGCACCACGTGGAAGAGAAATGCCACAAGACCTGAGAAAGAAAATAATTTCTTTACACCAGAAAGGTGAAGGCTACAAGAAGACCAGCAAAGCTTTACTTATCAGTCAGAATACTGTAGCAAAAGTAGTACAAAAATTTAAAAAAGATGGAACTGCAACCATCTCACAGAGACGTCCAGGTCGTCCACGGAAGTTAACACCTCGACAGGAGTGTCTTCTGATGAGAAGGGTTGAAGAAAATCGGCATGCAAGTTCACTGCAGTTATCTAAAGAAGTAGAAAGTCAAACTGGGGTGACTATTTCCCGTGACACAATACGGCGTGCACTGCAGAGGAATGGCATGCATGGGTGCCGTCCACGAAAGAAGCCTCTCCTAAAGCCCAGGCACAAAAAAGCCCGCCTAGAGTTTGCCAGGGCCCATGCTGACAAAGATGAAGACTACTAGGACTCTAGACTCTGGAGTAATGAGACCTTGATAAATGTTTTTGGAACTGATGGCTTCAAAACTGTATGGCGTCGCAAAGGTGAGGAATACAAAGAAAAATGCATGGTGCCTACAGTGAAACATGGTGGTGGCAGTGTCCTTATGTGGGGCTGCATGAGTGCTGCTGGTGTCGGGGAGCTGCATTTCATTGATGGCATCATGAATTCACAGATGTACTGCTCTATACTGAAAGAGAAGATGCTACCATCACTCCGTGCCCTTGGTCGTCGTGCACTTTTCCAACATGACAATGATCCTAAACACACATCTAAGGCCACTGTTGGATTTCTGAAGAAGAACAGGGTGAAAGTGATTCAGTGGCTCCTGATCTGAACCCAATCGAACACCTATGGGGAATTCTGAAGAGACAAGTTGAGCATCACTCTCCATCCAGCATCCAGTCTCTAAAAGAGGTCATTCTTGAAGAATGGAAAAAGATAGATGTTGCAAAATGTTGCCAACTTGTTCATTCCATGCCTAGAAGACTTGGTGCTGTCATTAAAATTATGGAGGCCATACAAAGTACTAGATGTAGTAGTTTTTGTTGTGGGGTGTACTCATTTTTGCATCACCCTAATCTGAGTAAAACTGAAAAATGTGTAATCTAAGTTATATTATTAACCTTGCTTTCATGTTATAAGTTAAACAGATGTTATATTAAACTTGGTCTTGTCAACATTTTGGAAATTGTTTTTGTGTTCATTGAGATATTGTTTAAAATGTTACTTTTCAAAGGGGGTGTACTCATTTACACTGAGCACTGTAGCTTCAGAAGATTTAGAATATAACACATGTTGGTAGAATAACATATAATAGACTACTTTTATGGTACTTTTTGTCTTTTTCACTTTACCATTCACTTCAATGTATGGATAAAGCAGCTTGGATGACATGGGGTTGAATTCCTTTATTTTTATTTTATTTATTTATTTTTTGTGGTGAACTCTGAATTGGTGAATTTCAGCTATACACTGCCCTCCAAAAGTTTGGAGAAACCCCTGGCAAAGTGTGGTTTTGGACAATATCAGCATAAATCCTTATCATTTTTTGGTGCAAATACATTAAAGTAAGTTGACATTATCATTGAAGACCAGCAATAATAATTTTCATTTTGATTACATAATAATGGCAATATATACATGTCAAAGTCAGACATGCCCCTTTGCCAGCTGTGATGCCTGGTTACTGGTTTAAACTTGGCCCAGGTTTCTAAAAGATTTTTGGGTCAGCACACCTTAATAGCTTCAACAATTGATTGCCAATTAAGTTTAGAACACAATGAACCAATTAGAACCCAGTTTAGGTCAGATAGCTGCTAATGTTGGATATTTTGATGAATCGAAAATTTAATTTTTTTCTATGTATAAACTGTTTATGTAATAAAATGTTTTTGTAGTTTGTGTTGTCCCTTATCAGTGCAAAATTATCACAAATTAAAAAGGATTCATGCCAATATTGTCCAAAACCCCACTTTTCTAGGGCGTTTCCAAACTTTTGGAGGGCAGTGTACCTGTTTTTATTGTATTTCCTCTCAAATGACCGAAAAAAGGAATTTTCTGAATGAGACTAAAGGTGCATTCACACCATATCGTAATTACTGCAACTACGAGATTCTGGCTCATAAAAAGAGTTCACGTCCTCGTAGAGCTCGTAATTACAGCTTGAAAGCTGGGAGTTTTCTGAAAGCTCCCACATGTACCACGTGGACGCTGTACCACCTGACCGCTGTAGATTCATTTAGACATTGATAGTGGTGCCATAGAAACGCATAATTCCCAGTCAAAGGAAGTGAACAGCTCCGAATACAACGTCACGTGTTGTCATCTCAAGATTCTGGTAAATAAGAGGTGGCGTGAACACAGCATAAATGTTTCTAATGATCCTGAAGACCTTGATTAACTGGTTCAGGTGTTTAATTAGGGCTAGAGCTAAAATGTGCTGGAAGGTGTCCCTCAAAGAGCAGGATTGGACATCCATGATAATACATGGTCTTCACAAAAGCAGGACTGTGATTTTATGCTCAGCCTCTTCAATCATGTAAACAGCTCTCTGAGACTAAAGCAAGACTTCTGCCTGAAATGCCCCACATTACCTACCTTTTTGCGAAATGCAAAAGCATCTCATTTGGTTTCCTTCCTTTCTCCTCGTTTTACCCTCAAGCTGCTAGTGCCAGCACACCATCAGCTCCAACTAACTCCACTCAGCCTTCTTTCACTTCCTCTAATTTAACCCCCACACAACCCTCAGTCAACCCCACCTCAGTCCCTGAATCTCTCGACTCCACTGAGAGCTCTCTGACCCCAGATAAAGACTCTCCTACCTCCCAGCCACCCCTCACTACAGCTGCAGCTAGTGCTACATCCAACACCGACCCTGGGACAGGTGAGTCCGCCACTGTCCGAATCATCTCCAGTCCATCAGTCACACCTTCTACCCTCATGTCATTCCACACCCGCTGAAACATCATGCTATTCTGTGGTGAATTTTTGGTCTTTGTGTCCTGCTCATATTGTTTTCTCATGAGTCTCTCAGGATGTTTTCATAGTTTGTTCCGATACATTTGAGTCATCAACAAAAGTACCACTGTGACTTCTTCTAGCAGCACTTTTGCTTCTAGTTGCTTGATGACCCCCAAAGCTGTAGACTATGGGATCTTTTTGGAAATATTTTCACTGGCAGAGAAAAAAGATGCAAATATTTTATTTGTATACAAGTCTTTAACCCTCCTTTTTGTGTTAAAAATCTGGAAACTCTGTTGTGTTGACCAAGTTTGCCAAAAATTGATTCTGAAAAAACTAAAAATACATGTTAAAAAAAAAAAAATCCTTTCACAGATTTTTTTTACTATGAAGCGCAAGCAGATAAAGAAACAACTAATTCTCCTTAAATGATTCAGAAGACGAGTCTTCAATTTCAAGTAAAGTTCGAGTCTTAAATTTTTCTACTAAAGTTGTCATATATTTCATATTTTAGTGATTGACAAGCTACAATAAATGTTTTGTTTTTTACCTTGCTGTCAATGGGGGGTCAATTTAAACAAATGTAAACAAATGTAAACAAAATTTGCACCGCATTTTCAAAATGTATCTATAGAGATTGTGGACTGTCCTTGTTAAACTGTACTCCAGGGCCCATTGTCAAGCAGAAAATGTCTTTCACACCAATCAAATGAATCCAATTTTGGTCCACATCAAGCAGATCTAGTGTGAAAACCTCCTTAGTCCAGATCAGTTTAGATCATGACATTTTCATGACATTCACACTTGCTTTCGGACCATTGATCCACTTGATCTTTATGGAAAAATGCTTGTTCTCAAATGGTCTGCCTGTAGACCTCTAACATTCTTCTCATTTATTTATTTATTTTTAACTCTTATAAGGAATAAAGTTGGTATGTTTCTCAGAAATTAACATAAGTCTGCAGTCATTGTTTTGTCTCTCATGGCTGTGTTGTTCATGCAGGTGTCCCTCAGTTCTACAGCATGAACAGGCCCGTCCCCAGACAGATCACACCCACAGTGGGAGGTTCGCTGCCGTATCGCCGGCCGCCCTCAATCACGGGTCAGGCTTCCATGCCCTCCAGCCAGCAAAATGGAGGGCCGTATTACAATCAGAACCAAGGTACCACTCTCACTATTCATTCCTCACGTCCCTGAAAGGATCAAAACATCCAGTTCTGCTTATTCGTCAAAGGCAGTTTAAGGGTGTACTCACACTAGGCACGGTTGCCTTGAACTGAGCCCGAGCACGATTGCCTCCACTCCCCACTCCCCCGCTGGCCTGCACTCATATTGCACTTAATGTTCCGGACCGGAGCACGCTTGCGTCATATACGATGCAACTTTTTGTATGGAAGAAAACAGGAAGAAATGCACGTTCGCTAAGATACTGCCTAATAGATTTATCATTTATGCTACACAGCGATTTTCACTTATTTCCACTTAGAGTATCTCACAGAATTGAGTACACCCCTCACATTTTTGTAAATATTTTATTATATCTTTTCATGTGACAACACTGAAGAAATGACACTTTGCTACAATATAAAGTAGTGAGTGTACAGCTTGTATAACAGTGTAAATTTGCTGTCCCCTCAAAATAACACACAGCCATTAATGTCTAAACCGCTAGCCACAAAAGTGAGTACACCCCTAAATGAAAATGTCCAAATTGGGCCCAAAGTGTCAATATTTTGTGTGGCCACCATTATTTTCCAGCACTGCCTTAACCCTCTTGGGCATGGAGTTCACCAGAGCTTCACAGGTTGCCACTGGAGTCCTCTTCCACTCCTCCATGACGACATCATGGAGCTGGTGGATGTTAGAGACCTCGCGCTCCTCCACCTTCCGTTTGAGGATGCCCCACAGATGCTCAATAGGGTTTAGGTACCCTCAGCTTCTTTAGCAAGGCAGTGGTCATCTTGGAGGTGTGTTTGGGGTCTTTATCATGTTGGAATACTGCCTTGCGGCCCAGTCTCCGAAGGGAGGGGATCATGCTCTGCTTCAGTATGTCACAGTACATGTTGGCATTCATGGTTCCCTCAATGAACTGTAGCTCCCCAGTGCCGGCAGCACTCATGCAGCCCCAGACCATGACACTCCCACCACCATGCTTGACTGTAGGCAAGACACACTTGTCTTTGTACTCCTCACCTGGTTGCCGCCACACACGCTTGACACCATCTGAACCAAATAAGTTTATCTTGGTCTCATCAGACCACAGGACATGGTTCCAGTAATCCGTGTCCTTAGTCTGCTTGTCTTCAGCAAACTGTTTGCGGGCTTTCTTGTGCATCATCTTTAGAAGAGGCTTCCTTCTGGGACGACAGCCATGTAGACCAATTTGATGCAGTGTGCAGCAAATGGTCTGAGCACTGACAGGCTGACCCCCCCACCCCTTCAACCTCTGCATCAATGCTGGCAGCACTCATACGTCTATTTCCCAAACACAACTTTGGATATGACGCTGAGCACGTGCACTCAACTTCTTTGGTCGACCATGGCGAGGCCTGTTCTGAGTGGAATCTGTCCTGTTAAACCGCTGTATGGTCTTGGCCACCGTGCTGCAGCTCAGTTTCAGGGTCTTGGCAATCTTCTTATAGCCTACGCCATCTTTATGTAGAGCAACAATTCTTTTTTTCAGATCCTCAGAGAGTTCTTTGCCATGAGGTTCCATGTTGAACTTTCAGTGACCAGTATGAGAGAGTGAGAGCGATAACACCAAAGTTAACACACCTGCTCCCCATTCACACCGGAGACTTTGTAACACTAACGAGTCACATGACACCGGGGAGAGAAAATGGCTAATTGAGCCCAATTTGGACATTTTTATTTAGGGGTGTACTCACTTTTGTGGCCAGCGGTTTAGACATTAATGGCTGTGTGTTGAGTTATTTTGAGGGCACAGCAAATTTGCACTGTTATACAAGCTGTACACTCACTACTTTACATTGTAGCAAAGTGTCATTTCTTCAGTGTTGTCACATGAAAAGATATAATAAAATATTTACAAAAATGAGAGGGGTGTACTTACTTCTGTGAGATACTGTATTATCAGAGGATCATTACGAAGGCAGCTGACGTTAATGGAGGAATTTGCAGCTTTACTCACAAACTACAATTCCTGTTCATCAATAAGGTGAGAACCAGAAGAGTTAAGAGAATTAATTGAAGAGTGTACTATCAAAGTAGTAATAAAGATGTTTGCCGTCGTAATGATGACAGTAGCGCACACAAAAGTAGTAGCTGTTCTGTGCTCCGGCACGGTTAGCGCTCACACTGCATGTGAACCACGCCAGGGCACGGAACGGAGCGATCACACTAGTCAAACGAACCGGGCTTTGGGGGTCAAACGCACTCGGGCCTAGTGTGAGTACACCATTATTTGTTCTTTGAGATTATGAATGCCTCATAGTCCGTCCCCCCACCTGCATTTTACATTCTTTTAACATTTGAAATTGACAATCATATCTCTGCGCATTCATTTTTTTCTGTAGTCATTTCTATCATTATGTTCTTAAAGGTGAAGTATGATTTTTCTGTTAAATTACATTCTCTTAACCTTGACTACTATTAGTATGCCAATCATGGGTTTATCTCCCCCCAAAGTGTAAACATTGAGCCTCTCAGGCACTATCTAAAGATTGAGAGTGATCCACTCAGATCTGTTAGTCTCTTTCCAGCTATAGCGAGAGTTTGGGGCGTGGCTACTGTAGCAGGTGGAGCCAGAGGGTGATGGGTGTGAGACCATGGCTGACGCATTACATTGGAAAAGACATTCAGCTCCGGTTACAGAAGTGCAAGCCAAAATTCCCTGCATTTAGACCTTTAAAGATTAAACAGGACATGAACACATAAAACGATTGGGGCATTATGATGCAACGTGCTACAATGGGTGCTTTGATACCACACAGCATCATCATCATCATGCACCCATTCAGACAAATGTACCAGTTTATAATGTTTTCTTTGACGTGTGCAGTAGACAGCCTCAAACAGTTGTGGCGCGTCATGTCAAAAAATGCACCCAGTGCAGATATGTTGGATGGGTTTATTATAAGGACGTGTTCGCTCTAGACAGAGTGTTAGTCTACTAAATTGCATACTCATGACACACAGCAACACAGCTAAAAGTATGCTGGACCTTTTATGCAAAGTAGCCTACATTTATCTTTTGAGACATGCCATCACAAGCACCTGTAAGAGCTGTATTTGTGATTTGAGTTGGGGGAGGCGCAACAGGCGAAAGATGCGTTTGCAAGGATGTTTAAACTGTAATTTTTGTAATTCCGCTAAGTGGCAAACATACTTCACCTTTAATAATACACTACTGTTAACATATCACAATGGTGGTACTTTGATGTATAAATAGGTTAGTCTTTGAACTTCTCTAGCTGGTGTAAATCCACCCTTCATCCTTTCTGCTATGAGGTAACCACTTCCTGTTTGTCAGACAGTGTTTGCACACTAAACTAACTGCCTACTGTCTTCTGTTTTTCCCTTTCACGTTCACTTTCTTTATCTTGGTTCGTTGCTCACACATTCTCCCTTCCCCCTTCCTCTATGCTTTTTTGTGGTCTTGTGGACTAGCCTCAGTGGCCCCCCCTCCCCCCTCCATACTGCAGATCACACCCCAGCTTCCACTGACGGGTTTTGTGGCTCGCGTACAGGAAACCAGTAAGTGGCTTTGAGCTTCTCTAATGAGACCCTCCAGAATTCAGAGACACACATACACACATTCAGCTCAAAGCGGCTTGTCATCGCAAGACATGCTGTTGAAAATTATACCTATAATACTTGTTTTAGGATAATCAATTGATTTAAAAATCTACTTTATTAATCAAACACATTTATTATTAATCAAACTAATATCAATATTTCCTGAGTAAATCACTGAGTAGAGGTGCATTCATGTGTGTATGCATCTGTCTTTCTGAAAATATTAGGAGTTTAACTTTCATCACTGTTTCTCTTTCACAGTAAACCATCCAAACATCCATATCATATTTGACCTCTTGCTCTCTCTGCATGGATCCATGAGCTTGCATTGCATTCCCATCTAGAGTCCTGTGTGTCTCCTGTTCATTTCTCTACTCTCTCTCAGTTTCAGATGCGCCTCCCCCACCTCCCCCTTCAGAAGAGCCGGTGTTTGAGGAGACACAAAATCCAGCTCCTCCTCCAGAAGGCTATGAGGAAGAGGAGTCTTCTGTGGTGGAGTACAGTGACCCTTACGCTGAAGAAGACCCACCCTGGGCTCCACAAACTTACCTGGAGAAAGGTACACTGAAAATATTTTGAAGATGCTGGTTAGATTAAGCTCACAACACTACTGAGTTATTATTGGCTAACTATGGCGTAACAGCATAGTTCACAGTGATGTTCATAAAGACATTTTAATGTGCTTGGTCAAACTTTATATTAGGTGTCTTTAAGTACTAGCATTAAAAAAAAGAAATTGTCAGGTAAAATGTGCTTATTGTGTTCATGTTGTACACTTGTGCTGCAACTGAGGTGGGATATGGGTAAGGTTAGGGACAGGTTTGGTGGGTTAAGGATAAGTAATGGAAGGGTCAACAATCTATACATGAAATTACAGAAATTAATTACAGCTATAATTACATGCATTTTTAAAATACAAGTACAAAATATGTGCACTGTACCAAATGATTATGAATGTTAGTACACAGTATTTAAAGACACTTATTATAAAGTAGGACCATGTGCTCGGTGTTGACATTATTACCATGATTTGTAAAAGGCCTGTTTTTGCAGCGGGTTTTAAATGGCTCAGACTGAGCATTATTATCTTAATAACAACTGAAAGCCTTATCAAATTAGCCAAAAATATAATAAACACACTAGTGTTAATTTAGTTAATGAAATCTATGACGAAAAAAAGTTTGTTGACAACCTTTTTTTTCATGACTAAGACTGCAGAAGAAGCATGGATGATCTGAAAACATCGACAAACGAGTAAGCTGGAGTTTAGCTATCTCCATTTGAGATATTCTACTCAAATGACAGTTAGTCTGTGTTTCTTCACGAGCCACTTGTGCTGTTTGCTCCGACTAAATCTGCGATCAAATCTTCTTAGTGATGAACTGTAATAAATCCAAACATGGATCTCGACTATATTTGCGGAATAACTGCACTTGCGCAACCTCTGTACAGAAATAGTCTTTTTTGCTGTTCTAATAGAAAAATATTAATGTAATTTCGAATTATTGGATTACTAGCAATTTCACTGTTTTAATTTGAGAGAAGTTTCTTGTTTTACTAGTTTTTGATAATGCAGACAGGGAGTGTTAATTTAAATGATAAATGGCCTATAATAAATCAGGAAACTAGATAGTCAAATAACCCATGCTTATGAGTCGACATTCTCTTGATTTCTGCCCATAGGTGAAAGTGCAATAATTCTGATAAAATGTTAATAAATTTCTCAAATTAGAACAATCATTGTGATTATAATTTTGAGCAAAATAATCAGGATTATCAATGTAACCATTAAGCAGCATGACGAAAATGTGACTAAAAGTAGACTAAGGGTGCTTTCACACTTGGTTTGATTGCCTGGACCGAAACCGAGTTCGATTGCTTCCCCCCTTCCCCTGCCCCCACTGGACTGTGTTCATATTATATTATTTGGGTCCGACCCGCGGTTCGTTTGCGTCATCAAACCAGCAGCTGTTTACTCCGTTGTTTAGTAACGACAACGCAGGAGAAGGCGGCAAAATTTATAAAGTTGCTCTCCTCACTTTTATGTTTTTATACTTTTACTATTTTGTTTTTGTTCATAACGGCACTTGCATCTATCTGCCACGGATGTAGAACGCTGAAGGCGAGCAGAAATGAGATAGGCTACACTACAGCTCTCTGCTTGCAGCACGTCAGTCACACTCGTCGGGAAAGTGAGTGAAACACAAACACAAATCTTTCTCAAATAATACGGCATTAATAGCGGTTCACTTCCGCAATTTGGTACGTTTGCGTTCCGAACCGTAACGGAGTTCACTTGAACCGTACCCCAGACCACCCTTTTTAAGCGTACCCGGGTACGGTTCGCGGGTGCGCACCCGAGTTCACAAGACAGTGTTCACAAGACAGTGTTCACATCATCCAAACGTACCGAACTTTGGTGTAAATCAAACCCGGGTGCGCACCAAAAGTGCTAATGTGAAAGCACCCTAAAATGCTCAGACATGGTTTCACAGACAGGGCTCAGATTAAGCCAGGATTAGGCCTTAGTTCAATTAGCCCATTTAAGTAGCTTTTTAAATGTGCCTTAAACATCACTGGTGTGCATCTAGAGACAAAACAATGGCAAACATGCATTTTAGTCTGGTACTAGGCTTATGCCTTGTCTGTGAAACTGGGCATTTGTCGATTAAAATTTGACTAAACATGATAAAAACTAAAAAGCTGAGAACATTAACACTAAAACACACAAGTGGTGGGAATGTGTAGAACTGTGAATGATGGGCACTCAAATTTCTGCATGGGTCATTGGTAACTTGACGGTATTTTTGTTTTTCCTGTTTTCAGTGGTGGCAATCTATGACTACACGCAAGACAAGGAAGATGAATTGTCTTTCCAAGAGGGGGCCATCATCTATGTCATTAAAAAGAATGATGACGGCTGGTATGAAGGTGTGATGAGTGGCACTACAGGACTTTTCCCTGGAAACTACGTCGAGTCCATCATGCACTACACGGAGTGAGCGTGTCCTCTCTCTCTCCTCCACCCCCCAACGCCCACCAGCGCTAATCTTACACTGCAGAAGAGTGCATGTGTGCATACAAACCATGCTAATAACAGGTCGTGTTCATAGACGAGTGGTGCGACTGAAAAGGGGAAGTGATATGAAGCTGAACATCCAGATGTTACAGACCAGACTTTTGCACCACGGACTGAGAAAACTATTAGAGAAATAAAATTATATTAATAAAAGCCAACAACATGTTTACTTTTACCGTGAATGAAGGATATGGTGTTTGAAGTTCAGGATATGCATAAGCTAGATTTGGAGTGGTTACATTGTCTGTTTTTCCATATTTCATAACCTGTCCTCATTCCACAGCATTGCAGTGTTTTGGAAGGCAGCACTGGGGCTGACTGATGTCTCTGAAACGGATTTATTTTTTGAATGGCCTGAGGTGGGTTTATGGTGTGTTTTACAGCAAGGTCACATTCAAAAAGGGAATTCATTACAATCATATTGTATTTTGAGGAAAAAGGAAAGTGTGGAACTGAACAGAAAGTGTGAATATTGAGAAGTTGCTTTCTATTTATTTCATGTTTGACAGTTTATTTTTAATTTGAGTCTCTGTAAAATGTTTCCATTTTTTTTAATAATTGTTTGATTTATATCTTTACTCTCCCATCTAAGAGAATCTGTTTCAGCTGGTTTGCTGAAATGGTAAATATTTGTGAGACCAAAGTTAATTCATGGTGTCTTTGCAGGGTCTGACTCATTTGCATAAAGGTCTCACTTTACTTTAACTATCATTAAATATATTTCATTCATTTATGGATCCTCGTTGTTAATACTTTTTCCCTTGTGAGAATCAGTCAGCCCTGACACACATGCAGACATATCTAATAACCTCATGAACATGAACAGTTTTACTCTTTTGTTTGTTTTACATTTACATTTAAATATTGTGTAGTGATGCTAACCAATTGGTTATTTAAGTGTATGTAGTGCTTCATAGACTGCATGCTTAATAAAACAAACCATATTTACATTTCATTTCTTTTTCTTATTTTATGTACAAGGTTCCCACAATAACGGATAACCCGAAATATCAGGAAATTTTAAAGTTGTGATTTCCAGTCCTGGAAAAAAATACAGCAATTACTAAAATGTAGTATAAAATATTTCACTAGCTAAAGATGCAGCTTTATCTGCATGAAACCATCTGGTTGAGGGACATTTTGAGATGTTTGCACAATTTAAAGTATAATTTAAGTGTATTAGTACAGTGCTTCCCACAGGTTTTAAATATACTTGGTAGAAAATCCTCCTATTACCCACGGCACAAAAATAATCTACTTCTTGTGACAAACAACAAATACTATGTGACTTAACATTTTCATTTATTGAAATTAATTTTGATACAGATTATGCTGTGTTTTGGGGGATATGAAGTACTTTTTTTTTTATCCATTTACTGCAAAATTCCTCAACTACACTTTTAGCATGCATATGAAATATTACATTTTTATGAAAAAACACTTTAATGATGCTCAAAATTAAACGAGTTGTTTTCGGATATTGACCTGTTAGGGGCAGAATTCTGCCATCTCCTGGTTAGAGAAATCTGTAGGAAATACATTTTTTTTTTTTTTAAAGTGTAATTACCTTGTACATCCAGCAGAGGACCCATAGAGATCCACTCATTTTTCTGGATGTGGCCAACTGCTCTTATAAATGCAATGTGGAACAAACATGATTACACAAACGTGCACACAGGAAATCCATTTATTCATTACCTGGGCAGCCCGCCCAGGTAAAGTCTGTGTGGGAAGCACTGTAATACTTTAAGTACTTTAATACTTAAACATATACTTAAAGTATGTGTTAGTACCTGACACATCCAAAAAATAATTCAATAATTGTTGATCCAATAATTGTGATCAACTAGAAAAATCACAAAAAAAAAAAAAAAAAAAGTGTCATGTACTGTAAATCGACTGATAAAAAAGTGTGGGAACCCTGTATTTAATTAGTTATTCATTACACTTTTGTTCTTGATCCCTCTTATACCCAGTTTAAGACTTTCATATGACATGGACAATGTCCAAACATTACAGTATTAATCTGGGAGCTCTATAAATGTTTATGCTAAATATTGTGCCATTTTTGTAATGTTATTGAAATGTGTATAAGCTACTATTTGACAATCACTGATCTTTTTTTTTCTTTCCAGCTACTAAAACCATTTTGCAGGTCCTAAAATCATTGACTTCATCATGTTACCTCCATAATGAAATTGAATCTGAATCTTACTTAAAGAACAGATGGGGGTTCTTTAAAGCAGGGTAGAGCCAGCTGAGTGAATCCCTCACTCTAACCGACAATAATACCTGGCAAAATGTGAAGTTCAGAGGGTTTTACCTCGGTCTGAAAGCACATCACTGCAAACACCATAGAGAGATGACAACTATTTCTATTTTAACATAAATAGTGATTTTTGTAACCGATTAAAGCCCATTAACTCAATATTCTGGTGTGCAAATATGTGTATATAACTAAATAAAAGTATGGATATCAGTATTTCCATGTGTGAGAGGATGAAACTAAATGTGTGAACCGGTTCCTTCCCAGTATTAGTAATTTTCATGTAAATTGTGCCTGATCGCTCCAAAACAGCATATTTTCAGTTCTTTCTTAAAAGAAATGTTTCGTGTTTATTCATCAGAAATAGCCGTATGGGTCCAGATACAAAAGTGAAAATTTGTGTTGACCATAAGCTTTCTGTTTTTGACTTCTTTCCATACTGTGTATTGATGAATGTGTGTTGAGGGGACTTGATAGTGAAATGTCATCTCAGATGGCGTTGAGCTCAGTGTTTGGGATAGACGCCCATGTTCTTTTTCAGACTTACATAACTTGGCAGTGAACAGGGGTCCAGATGGCTTGAGACGTACGTAAGATTGCTGGAGGTTTGCACACTCAGACGCCCACAGGCTGTTAGCTGCAGAGACAGAAGAAAAGCAGTTATTCTGCTGTGACACTCCAACCACTATATCTTTAATTAACATATTTAGATCTCTTCCACATCTTTATATAGTGTTATATCATTTTTTTTTTTTTTTTTTTTGCTCTAAGGATACACTGTGTCCCTACAGCAAAAACTGCAACTACACACACAAAAAAAGAAGTGAATGTTTGTGTGAGATCTGTGCAAATTGAAGTTCAATTCTGTGAAAAGTGTCCCTGTTGTGAGAACAAGATCTAAAATGAGCAGTGCTGTTTATCAGAAGTTTGAGGAGAAAATAATTGTCAGTATACTTGTGTAAAATGTGTTTCTCTAGGTGTGGTTTTGTATGTGGGTTTTAAATCAGGATAATATTATAATTACATTATTGCCATACTTTTGCTATAACTTGGGTAACAAGTAGAAACAATAAAGCCACACTAGCATGCATTCAGATAAGAGTTTACTATACTATACTAGAAAAACAGTTCCCAGAATAAGGGTTTTGTTCATAAATCAGGTTGGGGCATGCTGTCATGTGTTTTATGTTGTAATTTAACACAAGTGATTAATTATATCTGTCACACAAAACAATTGTTACCTTTAACATTTTGTTTTATATTTTATATAATTACTTTTATATAATAGTATGCTAGTCTATTTACTCTTTTAGTCTCTAGCACTTCTCAATACTTTTCAAAACTCTTCACACAGTGAGCACAACATCAGTGTATGTGGGATAAACTGTGGATCATTTATCATTGCTTTGGCATAAAATACATCTTTCAAATTACACTTTTTTTTTTTTTATAACTTAAGTTCAAGTCCTAACAAAACTGAATAAGACAGCAATTTGCTACATTGCTTCAGTAATGCCATACTGAAATATATTCCAAATTTAAAAAAATGAAATACTATCAAAACAATCAGATGTAGTTGAACACCTGCACGATTTGATTACCAGCCATACAGTTTAGGACTAATTGTGTACTGTAATGTAAACATGGACAATGTAATATATACGGCAGTGAATTTTAAACAGTGTTCTGTCATTCTTTTTTGTAAAGAAATTTTGCATTAGAAATCATTGTATAATGCTACCAGTTGTTTTTAGCTCAGTGTGTTTGTTGCTAGTGTTGTGGAAGAATGAGTTGATTGGAGATATGAGTGAAGTGTTTTGGTAGTTTTAGTGCGTTTTGGATGTGAAATTTAATGCTGTTGCAAGTTGAACATTGGAAGAAGAACTGTGTGAAGAGGTTTGAAAAAGTGACCTAAGTATTGAGAAATCTGTCCTAGCGATTATATGAAAATTGTAATGGTAGGTTCCAATGTGAAAAACGCCCCCATATAGTGTGAAAACATGCCTTGCTACTGAGGCATTTTATTATAAATGTCTGTTCAAAGAACTGTCCTTTTTGTGTGGAGAATAAAGATAAAAATGTTCAATAGCTCTCTTTTTTTTTAATCAAAGACATTAAAGAATATGCTGAAATTTACACTCAAAAACAAACACACTTTGGGAAAGATCCCTGGAGTAAAAAGTGAAAAATTAATAACTGTTGACATTAAATTAGGCAAAGTGTCTATCAATTTCATATGGCGAAATTACATTACGTATAATAGTGCTTTTAATTTTTTTTTAAAAAGGGAAGTTCAACAGGGCCGTACACAGACATTTTAGTGGGGGTGGGTGCTCTAAGCGAGAAAAAAAAGGCACCCCTCTCATAATTACTATAAAATAACATACTGTCCCAATGTGTAGTGAGCCAAGGTCCTTACCAGAACCCAGATTCACACAATATACTGATTAACAAGCTCGTGAGCTATAGGGAGCTGATTGAGACGCACCCAGTGGGTCCCCAGGAGCAGGGTTGAAGACCTCTGCTGTAGACTTACCAGACACTTATGGAGATGTCTAATACTCAACAGATTTCTAGAAAATGGTCTTTAATATATATATATATATATATATATATATGCTATTATAAGAACAGGCAACAACAAGCAAAACATGCTTTAGTGGTCTAAAATAAATAACCATTCTCACTATTATTATTTTTAGCCTATACTAATATTATTAAGATGTATTTACATTCCACTTATAGTTGCATGAATAATGGTATGAGATTAGTGTTTTAAATGTAAAATTTTGAATAATACAGACATTTGAAATGGGAAAAAAATGAAATCATACTTTTCTATATATGATAATTTTATATGAAACCAATACCGCCAGTAGGTGACTGAGGCCCCGTCCACACGGAGACGCGTTTCTGTGTATACGCACAAATTTTGTATCGGATAGGCGTTTCGTCCACACGAATCCGGCGTTTTCGGAAGGTGAAACCGCTATTTTTTGAAACCAGGTCCCAGAGTGGATAAATCTGAAAACGCCGCCTTTGCGTTTTCGTGTGTACAGCCAATCCGTATATGTTGTGAAACGATGATGTCATCACCCCACGTGTCGACCCTAGTCAGTCACCGCTAACAGCACAAAACAGCAACAACAACAACAACAACAATAATAGTGTACTAAATGCTTGTGTTCGTGCTGCAGAAGCTACCGAGCCTAAAGCTTTATTTCGAAGCTTTACTAAAGTTTGTATACAGCGCGCAAGGTTTATGCGCATGCTCCAAGTCTTATTCTTTGTTTTTAGTGTATCTCTATTGCAGAATTACAGCGCCACATACTGATCTGGCATGTATACTACATCGTTTTGAGTCGTTTCGTGTGTACGCAGATATTTCTTGAGACGAGGAAAAAAAAGATCGGATAGGGTAAGCTCTGGCTTCGTGTGGACGTAGCCTGATTTATTCATGGACGAAACACCACTGTGTTGCAGGGAGACGCTGTTATGCTTTGTTTCGTTGGTGAAATTTAGCAAAAACAGTCAAAACTGACATTACTGTGTTTAAAAATTCTAATTAATATCAGCTTTTTGTTTACTGAACTTAAAACATTGTGCTGATATTAGGAAAAACAGGGCTTTTGCGTGAGATATTGCTACCTATATCACATGATATAAACATAAAAGACAAAATCTCGTACAGGGACAATCCATATCTTGAATTTTGCGGGGATTCTTATTAATTCTGGTCAGGTGGCATTTCCGACCCTGCACGTGTAGGACGCCAACGCCGGACTCGCTTGCTTGCTGTTAGGCTATTGACTAACTGGCTCTATGTAGATATTTTAACAGTGGTTTAATCTGACAGCAATGGCAAACAATTGGCAAACGACTTAGGGTAAACAACACTATCGTTACCTTGCTGTCACCAGTGAATGCAGGGTCGATTTGCGTGGTGGCCTTGTCGAGGGATGTAGAAGTTGGATAGGGGCATGGGCTCGTGCCGCTTGAGCCAATGGGTGGAGCTTGACGTCCACCTCCCCCTCTCTGGCCAAGTACTACACCTGGCTGCAGCCTGCAGATCGGGGCGGGGCTGAACTTGGGGCGGCGCCTTTTACTCTGATTGGCTCGGTCGTCTATCATAGGCATACATGATAGTACATGTGTTAGGAGTCTTCAAATTCAAAATTGCTTTATTGGCATGACTGTAAATAATACAATATTGCCAAAGCTTGGAATACATACATATACATAAAATAATAACAAAATCATCAAAATAATAGAAGAAAATATTATAACATAACTTAAATTTAAATAAACAGTGTAACAAATTAGCACGTCTGAACATTTGATAACAGTGTTTTAACATATATACACACATACACATACTGAGGGTCACTGACTGTGGTGGACAGTAGGGAAACACTATAATGCTTTTTCACTATAATGCACAGACAATACATCATTAGCCTACATCCCACAATGGCAAGAGAAATTAATTATGAAATGCTTATTCGTGGTGGACACATGTACACAAACCCTGTACTTTAGAGTAGAGAAACACTAATAAAATATTACTCCAGTAAAAAGAGGTTTCTAATGCGACACAAATAAGATTGACCTAAAATAGTTTAGAGCTCAGTCTAACATTATTATGAATTATTATGAACATGTACTCTGTCCTACACCGACTACGAACACATTTCTAATCATGTAGCCTATGAAAGACTATTGAGCCAATCAGAGAATCATGTCCAAAACACCATGGTAATACCATAGTTTTTGGTACTTTGATGTATATGACAATAATGTGAAGTGCAAAGAGTGCAGGTGAGTCAATATTTTTGGAAACACATAAAAAAATGTTGGTATTGCTGAAAAAAAAACTTTATTGCATTCTCCTTAAGGCGAGACACCCCAGGTGAATAGGGTAAAAAAATTAACTAATAGATATCACCATACTACCCCAGCTGATTGATTACATTAAAAATTACAAACACATTTTTTTTTACATTTTTTGTATTACACGTTTTCTAAAATGTTATGTTTAAATATGCAAATGAGGCATTATCTAATTAAATATGCACTAATTTGCATACATTTCTAGAACAAAAATCTGAATATTGGATGACGTCAGGTTCAAAATTCTCGTTTAATTCTTTGGACATATTAAATTCAAAGGTTTTTACAGAGGGAATTTTGGATCTCTCTTTTTATCACTCCATAAATCAGAAAATACTATCAACAGCCAGAAAAAAAAAAATATTTTCACCATTTTTTTAGGAATAAAATGTTGTATAAAATCAGGCAAATTATATATCAACAAATCCCTCTGTAAAAACCTTCAGAATATAGATAGGAATAAAACTGTAAAGTCTGGTGTATATAAGTTCTGCTGAAGTGGAGATTTCTGACTCAGAGCAGGAGAAAAAACTCATTTTGAGAAAACGGCCTTTAAAGATATTTACTGTAATTGAAATCTATAGACGCAAATAGATAAAGTGCTATAAAATATACACTTAAGAGTGTATTTTGGATGTTTTCTTTCCACCAGTCTGAAAAAACACTATGAAAAGCCAAAAAGTGCAAAATCTCAAAATTGACAGGTGCCTGAAAAAAGTGTTTTTGCCTGTAGTGTGTCTCCTTAATTGAATTGCACTCATGTCTTTTGCAGCGTCTCATGCATAAAGCCTGGTTTATCCTCGCCGCGTCTGCACAAGCGCAAAATGTCATAGGCTACTTGTCTTTTATATACATAAAATTAATTGTTTACATATTGTAATAAACCCAGCCATGACTAAGGGCCACTGGTGAGCTTTCTTATCGTGGGTGCACTTACGCTGCCAAGAGCAGACTTATCAACGAAGGATATTAACTTTATTAACAATAATAGCAACCTTGTGGCATTGTCACACTTTGGCAACCTGATACATACACTGGTTATTTAATTTCATTATACAATGCAGACGCATTAAAAGGGAAACCTAATACGCGTTCAGGTTCAGGTTCAACCCTGCCCCGTTCTGCAGGCCTCAGCCATGTGTACTTGCCCTCTCTGGACGTAATGGACGTAATTTTATCCCTAAAACTAATTAGGCTATCGGTCTGCGCAGCACTGCTTTAAGTCAAGCACACCTAATGGCTCTGCAGTGAGAAGCCTCTGTGAAGCATCTATGCATGTGCCTGATACACAATCAAGGTGCACAAGCTCCCTAAAGCCCTCTTATTAACCGCCATGTAGAATATATTACAGACATTGTGAAATAATCATCTAGCATTTTCATACTGTAAACCACAATGTCCTCAGGTACCATGAAGAGCTTAATTAAAACTGCAAAAGCATTTCATTTGTGGTTAAATCCAAGGCAGGGCTTGTAACATCGCATCTCTGGAAGATTGCAGTGAAGGAAAATATATTCACATAGAAAGAACAGCAGTAGTGAGTTACCAAAGGAATAGAAAATAAAGAGAAAATGACATCAACCTTCATTCTGCTGTTCTTCTTTCAGTGTTGCTGTGTCTCAGGTAGGAAAACATTCATGATTTAATCAGGTTTATAAGATGAGGATCTAAATATAGAATCACTGTAAATGCTTATACATAGTCATGATCTCAGTTGTTTAGCAACACTTTACAATAGCTTGAAGAAGTCATTAACAAATATAGTGCTTAACAGATTATTATTGCACATTCAAAAAGTAATGTCTTGAATATACAGATATTTTGATATTTGCAATGTACACAACTGTTCAAAAGTTTAGGGTTAGTACACTTTTTTGAAGAAATTAATACGTATTAAATTGATCAAAAGTGACAAAAAGAAATAATGTTACAAAAGATTTCTATTTGAAATAAATACTGTTCTTTCTATTTATCAAAGAATCCTGAAAAAATGATCATGGTTTCCTCTAAAATATTAAGCAACACAACTGTTTTCAAAATTGATAATAACTGAGTATCAAATCAGCATATTAGAATGATTTCTGAAGGATCATGTGACACTGAAGACTGGAGCAATGATGCTGAAAATTCAGCTTTGCCATCAGAGGAATAAACTGAATTTTAAAATATATTCAAATAGAAATAATTATTTAAAATTGTAATAATATTTCGTATGTCAGTAATGTTTTTTACTGATTTTTGTTTTTATTAAATAAATGCAGCCTTCGTCTTTTTTCAAAAACATTTAAAAATCATACCAACCCCAAACGTTTCAACAGTAGAGTACATATGTCATCAACAAACAGACTGAATTAGTGAACGTTATGATGGAGTGTCATAATTTACTTTCATTAAACAGGACAGCTTTGGTTAGGATATAACTTCAGTCCTATGGCTAACCTGGCATTGAAGGTTTCTGTTGATGAAGTCAACAGGCAGTCCAGCAATTTCAACCTGCACAGGCCAACTAGCAGAGTGGTCCAACAGGTAATAATATACACTTTTATTTAAAAAAAAAAAAAAAAGAAAGAAAGAAAAAAAAAAAAAAAAAAAGAGTATATTTATGTGTAATTTGCAGCTTCAGGAATCCTCTCAGTCAAAGTGGTCAAGCAGTTTCACATAGTAGCATACCGCCATCTAGTGGTCAACAAGTCAACAAAGCCAGCTGTAGTTCACATAAAATTGTCATCATTTACTCACCCACATTTTTTTTCTTCTTCTGTGGAACATAAAAAAATATATATTTTTTTAAAGAATGTTGGTAACTAAACAGTTTGGGTTCCCATTGACTTCCATTGTATTTGTAGTCCATACAAATAGTCCAATACAAGTTTGGAACGACATGAGTAGGCTAAATTATGACAGAATTTTAATTTTGGGGTGAATTTTTCATTTAATACTCACCAAAAGAATAATTCGAACCAAAAATGATCATTCTGTCATTATTCACTCACCAAATCCAAATCCATATGATACAAAAGTGTAAACAATCGTCACACTTTTCCTTGCACATTCAACAACAGTTCTTAGTGACATAAATAAGCTCCATCCTTATTTATTTATTTATTATTTTACACAACTGACATCTCAGTTAATTTTAACTTCAACTTTGTTAAAAATGTAGCCCACTGTTTGAGTTTGTCACTTCTTACAATTTCAAGACGAGTATTTTCTATTTTTATTTTGCGTGCCAGGCATTTAATGCATAAATTCCAAGCGTTTAATGTGTTATAGCTAATGACTAAATGAACAAATAATTAGAAAGTTGCCATAATTTATGTGAAAGCTACTGCAGAGAAGGAAGTTTCAAGTGATTTATATAATGCTAAAATACATTAAAAATTAATCTAATTAAGTTTGCTGATGTACTAAATGTTAACGATACGTTTAAAGTGTTGACGGCTGTGTAATCAAACATTAATGGTTTAAGTGACAGACTCTTTTGATCTTTGCCCTCGTAGATCACACTGGTACGTCATAATACGTATGATATCCTGCTTGATTTCGGAATAAAGGAGACAGTCTGTCTGAAATACGCCAGGAGAACATACATGGGTAGTTGCCTTTTCAAACGTGGACGTTTTGCGGTAAGACCACTCTTAAAGTCTTTACTCGCTCCCTGTTACAGGTCAGACATACCATTCACTAATACGTACCAAGATATTTCTCACCTTTTCTTCTCTGTCTCAAGTCTGAGGAATCGTGCTCGAGTCTCGTGCGTGTTGGCAGCATGTCTGTAGCTCCTCTGGGCATCAGTTGTATTGCTGATACAGCTGCACTTGCGTCCAGCTCAGAGTCCAGCAGTGAAGAGGTCATTCTCCGGGGCACAGGACAGGCTCCACTGGGCTCCTTCTCTCCAGGAATAATTCTATGTCAAGGAGAGTTGGACTGTTCCAAATTACTGCTTTGATTTCATAAAACGTGATTAAAACAGACAGACAGACTCCCAGTTGATGCTTCAAATAAAGCAATAACCTTTGTTGAGCTTTAAACAAGATGCATTTTCAATCAACTCCTTATCTCTGTGCACATTTCTGTGGTAAACACACATGAACTGTTATGAAATTAAATGTTTAGTAGTTAATTGCTGTGGTATATCTGTGATCTCTTGATTACCGCCCAAGGAACATTCTTTTACAGTTTAATCACTCACATAAAATTATGCAACATTTAAGTGTATATTTTAAAACCATATACACGCATTATAAAGAGTTTGCCATAAAGGACTATCATTCTTATTCATTGAAAATCAGAGGATTTACCATAATAAGCTTTTAATTGTATGATAAAGTCCCATCAAAATAACAAGAACTTGGACAACATTCTGTGTGATTTACACATTTATATTGTTCAGTTTAAATGTAACAGACATTTACTTCCCCATTTATTTTACTAAAGGTTCCTGACTTTAAGAAACAGCATTAGCTCTGTACTCTTCTCTGTAAAGAGAAATGTATCTGTTCCTATATTTCATTGCTCAGCCTTTCAAAACAGAAGGATTTTTTTTGGAGATGCAAAACCAACAGGTACATATTTTCTCAACCTACACATTCAAGTTTGCTAGATGGATGACAATGAGAGTAGGCACACAGTGATTTTTTTTTTTTTGCATTGTAAGTCAAGCAAACTTGACATGACACCTTTTATTTTGTGGCTATGATCCTAAAACCCAACAAAGTGTGCAATCTTAGGCAAACCATACAATGGAAGCATGCATGCTAAATTAATGTCAGTACATTTTGACATTTCTGTGACATGAGAGATAGATGTTCCAGATATGTGACACTTTAATACAGCACTGTGTGTAGACAGAGGTCAAAATAAGAAGAACAACATCACTTCCTACTGTGTGTTTCACCCATGCAGAGCTAACGCACATTGATAAAGTCAGGAACTGCAGCTGTATGTACAGATAGATAGCAGTGTAACCAATATAAACAGACAGCACATCCGATTCCACACACAGACCAGTTACTCAAAACTCGAGATGTACTCAAGTAGTAACAGGCTCATTTTCATCCTCGTCTAACATTTGGACATCTTCAAGAAAAGTAAGGGTCCACAGCGACACAACGTAAGATTTATCAATAACAATGATAGTTGTTTTTTCTTTCTTGACATTTTAGTGGAAGGTTCAAAACCATTTAAATTAAATGTGGAAAATTTGGTAGAATACTTCATTTAGAATGTATGGTACACAAGTGCAATTCCCACATCGGGATTTGCACATCTAATGACAAGTAAGGGCGGCATTATTACCAGGCCCTCGCTATTTTTCTGAGAGTGGATCAACCAAATCACTCAGACAAAATGCGCGCACGCACACACACAAGCATCGGTTCAACAACCCTGATTTTCTATTCACGTTTAACGTTTACAGTCAAGGGTTTCAAAACTAAACTTTAAAATAAGAATATATTTCAGGTATTAAATAATTTCATATAAAAAAAGTACAAGTTCCCTCCCACCCCAGAGTTCCACATATATATTTTAATATACATATACATTATCCCCTTTCCTCACAGCAGTGTCCATGCAGTACCTATAATAACAACGTCAGTCTCTTTTTCTCAGAATTTTTGTATATCTGCTACACTTAATAGCAAAGCGGCACAAACACGCAGAGAAGCTTATGTTATAGATGGTTTGGCTTTTTCATATTGTGATTATAATCTGGGGTTAAAATGAGTATTATTTTAATGCAGATGTTTCAGCCGTTGAAGATAAACAGAGTGGAAAAGGAGAGTAGCATATCCGTACTCGGCACATGTCCCATCTACCACTCGCTTGTCAGTTTAGTGTTTTGGTCCCGTTTGGGTGGAGCCGGCGGAGGACCCCGCCGTAATGTTGCATAGCCTGAGATGTTGGCGCTCATGTATCCGCCCTTTTTCTGCTGTCCCAGCAGCAGCTCTGGAGGAGGGGGCGGAAGGGCCATATCGTCCATGGTGGCTACTGGCTCCAGCTTGGCTGAGATTCGTGAGGAGGTGAGGGAGCCATGTCGAGTCATGGACTTCCTTTTGAGAGTTCTGTTGAGGTCTTCCAGAAAGTTGGGCTGGATGGACAAATTGGCCTTGGGGGAAGTTGGTGGGATCTGAGAGTTAAAAGAGGACAGAGGCATCTGTTGAGGAGGTGGAGAAAGGGCAAGTGGCTCAGGGGGGCCACTGCTGCGGCGGTGCATAGTTGGAGGCAGTGCTTTCTTTAAGGAGCTCTGCTTCCATGAGGATGTGGAGCTGGAGGAGTGTTGGGGTTGAGGGTTCACCACGGCTACTTTGGGAGCCCCAGTGTGCAGTTCTGATGGGAGAGGTGGAGGAGGCAGGAGTTCCGAGTCTGGCGGCGGAGGGGGAAATTCACACTCCGGAGGAGGAGAGGGGAAGTCTGAGCTGGACTGGAGATATTGACCTTGCTTCCCCTGGAGAGCCAGAGGCAGATTAGCCAAGTTAATCTTGCCTGGTTTTGGTGGTGCCCGAGGTCCTGCAAAAGAGTCCTTGGAAGGTGATCCTGTCGTAGAGGATGGAGTTGAAAAGGAACTGGGTGGGGCTTGACTAGTTTGGGCAAACATGCTGACCAGATCCTCCACTTTCTTGGACTCCTGGTACTCAACCGAAGAAGTGGACTTCATGCTGGAGTTGCGCTGTGGGGTTGGAGGGGGCTTCTTCCCTGCTGAACCAGTAGAAGAATTTGATGATGTTGATGGGGACTTCTTGATTGGTGATCCCACCTTGCCAGAAGACTGTGGGGCAGGAGGTGGGCTTGGAGCAGGAGGTGGAGGGAATTCAAGGGTGCTCTCTGGTGGAGGTGGAGGGAATTCAGGAGATTGTGGTTGAGCCTGCCCTCCTGGCTGCCATTTTGGTTTGGTTTTTACCACAGGAGGAGATATGGGACATTTGGATCCATCAATAGTGTCAGGGAACTGGTTTACAATCTGCTTTACCAGCGATTGGGTGGGAGAGATGGGGGCAGATACAGATGGAGCTTTGGAAGAAAGGCTATATTGCTTGGGAAGTGTCGGTGGAGGTTGATTGGGACTGTGACCACTGGACAGGCTCTGCTGTTTCTTCATGGTGGCCTGAGGAGTTGGAGACAGAGAAGGGGGCACAGGGGAAACAGGGGAAATGCCAAGGCCAGGTTTTGGAGCTGTTTGGGGTGGAAACCCACCAGTGAAGGTTTTAGGAGGGGCAGGTGGACCTGACTGCTGAGGTGGTGGAGAGAAACACACTGGAGGAGGTGGTGGAGGCTCTTCATCTTGCTGGACAGATGAGAAGTCATAGGCCATATTAGGGAACTTCTGAGCTAAGAACTGCTGGAGCCCATTGGTGCTGAGGGGAGGTGGGTATTTTAACTGTTCTGGGGGTGGTGGTGGAGGCAAGTAACCATTACTGTGTAGGTGAGATGGAAGTGGCAGCTGGTCATCCTCTGGAGGTGGAGGGGGAGCATAGTGGGGGCTGAGAGGGGCGTGCTTCAACACTGCCATGGCTGACCCTGGCACTGGCATCTCTGGAGGAGGTGGTGGTGGTGGGGGTGGAGGAGGACTGCTGGCAGTTTCTGCCAAATTATTAACAGGTTTGAGACACTGTGGGGGTGGCGTTGGGGGAGTAGTTTGCTGCTGTACTACCAATAAGGGGGTCTGTTTGTAATGATTTGGAGCCTGGGAGATGTTTTGCAGCCTAGCAAGGGTGCTGTATTTAGTGAACTTAATCGGAGTGGAGTGGTGCGTGGGGTTGGGGAGCGGGGGAGGTGGTGGAGGCGGCGGTGGTGGAGATGGGGGTGAGGTAGGGGACACTGGGGACACACCGCTGTAGCTGCTACGAGACTGGATAGACTGGGGTAGTTGTAGAGGGTAAGAGGCTCTAGCAGGGTGTGTTGGTGGGCCATCCATTCTCATCTGTGGATATAACAAAAATCAATCAATTAGAACAGAAGTATGAATGAGATTTTTTTGACATTGATTTTACATTTTTGAATGATACATATGTATTAGTAGTGTGCAAGAAGATATTCAGCAGACAGTGCAATTAAAAGATTGAAATGACATGAAATGTTATGGGAAATGTTATAAAGTCTTATGGGAGGAACCAAGAACTGTTAGTATTGAGATCTGGTCTTCCAAACTCAGACGCTTTTGTTCTTACAAAATCGGTTCATTGAGATGTAGAGCTCAATCATAAAATCACCAATTATGACAACAGCAATTCAGTGTGTGCATCACAAAACAGGAGTTATCCTGTTTCCTGCTGTGCTTACCTTCTCTGAGAATATCTCCCATTGATAACACACACCAAACCAAAACACTCCAACCATTAAGTAACAGGTTATTCAAAATACAACACCAGTGCACTGTCTGTTAAGAGTTAACACAAACTATTACTAAAGGTGTCTCACACCAGTCCCCAATTACCCAACATTCACAAAAACAACTAAGATGAACCGCCCGCCACACACATCATATCAGTGGTTAGTTGCTTTAGAGGTTCACATGTGAGGATTATGTAACATATAAAGGGCTAGAGTGTGAGGTTTTACCACACTCCTAACCTCAATCCCCACCAGTGTATAGCCTTTCCAGACTTGACATTCTCATCCTGGGTAGACAAACAGAGAGGGGACCAATTAACAAGTAATATAACTGGGGACAGTGCGACATGAGTTTGGTGTCCCACAATCACGCAAAGGGTCTTTATTGTGACTCAGATTGCCCTCGTCCTCTGAGTAATTAAATTTGACACTTGAAAGTAGCTGACAATGTGATGTCATATCCTAATTTAACAAATTCCACTGACATCATTTTAATTAAATCGGAGTAAATGGGAACTATAATTAAAACACTGACACCATCAAACCAAACAAGCCTCCTTGTTTTCTTTTTGTTTGGTGTACGTGTTTATGTTCTTTCAGGTTTTTAGTGTGACTATATATACAAACTAACATACTTTTTTGTTGTTCCTAACAATGCCCTTCAGCCATGACTGAATTCACAATGCAGCATGGCCTCTTGTACCTTATATCTTACATACTGTATAATACTGTATAATATTGCAAACAACAGATTTTTTCAAATGGATTAGGATACATAACAATGACACCATGATGAAGAAACAGAAGTGGAATGAAGCAGAGCAAGTAAAGATTTAAAATAAAGTTCTTCAATGGTCACCTTGGGTTCATCTGCCTGATTGCCTCTCTTCCAGGCCTCAGAGAAGATGGAGCTGACCACACTCTGAGAGCGCACATGACCAGAGGACGTAGTCTCTGACACGCCACTGTCTGATTGGCTGGAGTGGTTGGATTGAGATTCTGTAGGCATGAAAGTATAAATGAATCAAAAGTCAAGTAAAGACACAAACATAGAAACCCGATAATCTGTCTCATAGACAATACAAAAAAGCCTGTTAAATATCAAGTACTGCCTCATATCTCAGGTTAGCTATATTTCTGCTGGTGCACTACTGATCTCACCTGGTAGACTGGAGGAGCTAGAACCAGACTTGATACTGGAACTGGACAGGGAGGACCAATCATGAGCAGCCTCTGTGCGTCTCATAGCTTCCTGGTAGTTCACATACAGCTGCTTCCCATACTGCATTAGAAATCACATAGATTCAGCCACAAAACGTAGCATTATACACATACTATACATACACATTACATTATACACATTTACGCCAAAACAAAATATTACCTTGGCAATGCGTATTCCGTTAACCCACTGATGCAGTGTTCTGACATCGTCACAGCACAGATACTTGATGTACTGTGATTTCTTCTGAATCTGAGGGTGCTGTGTGAGGAAAACAGAGACATTACCTATATTGATGCATTTCATTGTCTTTGTGGAACGCATATAGCAATAGTTTCATATCCTTATATCAGTTATAGACACATCAGCACATTTCCATGTATCAAACTATAATCAGCTGGCTCACCAACAGACCGCCTACAGTTTGTTTACTCAATGTCTGATGCATATTTCACACAAAACTGGCAGGCAAAAAAAGTTTCAAACTGATTGACTGGCCTTTATGCAATAAACTACAGTCAGGGTTGTCAAATGTCTGTGTTTTCTATACCGCTAGTTGCTGAATGATGCTGTGCCATATTTCATATGAGATTTTCCATGCTGGTATATTATTGTGGTATCAACCATTTTGGATAAACCATCTCTAAATGTTGTAAAAACAACAAAAAATTGTGTTTGGTCATTTGTCAGACAGACTCTTTCTGTCTAAATAGGCAGTTCTTCACAAGAATAAACTGCAATGTGGTAAACCCTTTATGCTGTCCTCAAAAATCTGGCTACATGAGACTAAGGTCAGAGAAGTTATAGTGGATAAATGTTACGCCCAAAGAAAGCCAAACACTGACCAAAAACAGTCTATATTTATGTTTGTCTCACTTCTGTGGCTTTGATTTCCTTCTGAGGGTGTCTGCACAAACTGAAAAAATATGTTGTTAAGTCCAGAACTGTAAATTGTAATGCAGACCGAGATCTGGCTTTTACAGATCCCAGCACTTCAAATGTCTTCCGACAAAAAAACATCTTATTGCTGTCTGCTTTAACCATACAGACAAATGGAAATCTGGAAAATTCAAGAGGATTTTTTTTTAATCATTTTTTAGTAAACGCTTTAAAGAACGCAGGGCTTTAAAAGATCCTCTTCCTCTCCAAGAACAAAACAGTGACTAAAATGTGTCTGACATCTGATAATAGACCATTTGGGTGTTTACAGCGATAACGTTTTTGAGGGCGGAGCCTACCTGTGACAGAAAATGACAGTTCTGCAGTAGCAGTCTATGGAAGCCACAGAATAAAAGAATATAAAGGGTGATTTTGAGTGTATATCTCACAATTCTGATTTTTATTTCCCAATTCCAAGTTTATATCTAACAATTCTGATAATAAAAATCAGAATTGTGACATATAAACTTATTTTGTCTTTTTTCCTCTTGAATTGCTAGTTTATATACCCTGTAATTCTGTTTTTTTCCCCTATAAACTTGCTTGATATAAACTTGCAATTGTAAGTTATAAAGTCCAAATTGGGAGATTTAAGCAACTGCAAGAAAAAAGTATTGTGAGATAAAAATGTTTAAATGTTATCAATGTAAAATGTTATAGGTTTAAATATTATTTCATGCTATAACTGTAGGGCTAATACATTATGTACCCAATGAACTGCATATGACCTATTGTTTACAAATTCATGCTTTAATAGTAGTAGACATCTGCTCCCAAATGGTCTATGAGGGATGAAAACTTTCACACTTTTTAGACTGTCTATAACTGCTTATAAAACTGTTAGTTCCTGTCCTTGATTCTGATTGGTCAATAGCAGTGTTTTATTCATGATAAAACACGGCTTGTTCCGTGTTCACAACAATTCAGTCTTTTCAATGTAAAGGTCTTCGCTACTGACTAACACACTCATAAAGACAGTCTTTGCCGCCATCTAATGGCGTAATAATGTAATTTCTGTTGCTGTGCACGGTCAGGGACTATTTTTTCTGGCGGAGGGAAACTTTTAGTAAGAGTTTCCTTCATGAAAGTTGCACCGTTACATATTTTTGGCTTTAATATTTGTATTGTGTGGTAACCGTTTTATAAAAGGTCAGCCTTCAGCCGTGACTTATTCACGATACAGCACAGCCTCTCGTACCTTATTGCTTACTTAAAATAGAATGTCTGATACAATGTACAAAGATGATTGCTGTAACTCACCTTCAGGACCATGCAGTAGTCAGTTGGGGCTTTATACTTGCTGCGGTAGTCCTGACCCAAGTACACATTAACATGATCCAGCTGCAGGAAGCAAACCAGGTCTCTAGAAGCCTACAGATGACACCGGAAAACAGGCAAAAACTATGTTAGAACCTTTTTTTGTTTGTTTGTTTTTGTAAATGAACCTGTAAGAAATGCAGGTAATAGCCCCAATACAAAGTATAAATATGCATTGTCTACATTCATATGCTTGTGTCATATGTGCTTACTATTATCAGAATGATTATTTATTTCATAATAATGCCACACAGTTGACCTGCTGTCTAATTATTCATTTGTTTATATTGTGCCAAAAAGAAAAAAAAAAGACCTAAATTGATATGATTGTTACTTCACTGTTGAATCCACTAGGGGGAGCACTACATTTGCAGAAAGTTCCATTGAATTAGTGCATAGAAACAGGAAAGACGGGTTGAATTGCATGAAACAGAGTCCTGAATGTTCTTTTTTTGAAGCACTGAGATTCTGTAATCAGTTTTGTGTAGAGTCAGACAGTCATATGTGTTAAGCATCAGATGCAGATGGGCAGCAGCTGTCAAAGCCAGAGTGATGACCTGAGGATGTACAGCAGCTGCTCTCTTATCTCTCTCTCTCACCCTCTGCCTCCCTGTGGTTTGTGGATAATGAGCAGTCACTGGCCCATCATGTCTACTCTGGACTTCATTAGCTGATCTCTAAGTGTTAAGCAGAGACAGTCAACGGGCCCTTTATCTCCTGAAAAGCACAGGAATTATGAAATGTGACTGACAGCAAGTGTGTTTATGCTTCAGCGATCAAATCTCATTTACGCATGTGTATATTCAGATACGGTCCATCAAGATGTGCTCATGTCAGGATTGACATCAATGATGTCTTGTACCTAATCACAAGGCACCTAATGTGAATATGTGCATTTACAGTACATAAGGATATGCAGCAGCACAAAACCAGTGTTATTTCAGTATCATGTATATACCATTATAGTATTCATTAATATTTTCATTTTATTTTTATATTTTCAGTTTTTCTCATTTTAATTTGAGTTAGTTTTAGTAATTAGTTAGTTTTTTTTTAGTATTTCTATATTGCTTTCCATAATTTTTATTTCAGTTTTATTTTTAGTACTTCAACTTCAACTTATTTACTTCAGTGAGCTGCCAAGGCAACATTTCTAAATTCCATTGAAGTCATTTAAGTTTGAATTTTAATATTTAAATTTTATTTCAGCCTTATTTGAATTATCGAAAACAATTATTTTAAGTTTTAGTTAACAACTGCAGGAAACTAAGCAAAATTGAACATATTTATTCAATTAGGGCAAATATAAGATTGAAGGGGAAGATTTTCAGTGAATAATGGTTTAGATTTCAGTCTGTTTCTCACACAAAGCTATTGTGTATTATCACTGCTTTCTTAGAAGATAGGCTTTACAGTGCGAGTGTATCTACACATTCATGTGAACGCTTAAGTGCAAGCATAACACTAACATATGTGCACATAATCTTACATTTCTGTTATATGTGAACATAATCCCAGAATCTCTCTTTATGTTGTTAGAAATCTGTCAGCTGGCAAGTGGAATTAAGATTATGGAGCAGATGAACATCTCGCTCTGGGAGTGAATCCTTAAAGTTAATCTAAAACCAGGCATGTCCTCAGACAACTGATTAGTGCTGCCCAATTTGACTGTATACTAGTCAGTGTATGTTAGGGGTGTAACAATATATCGTGTCACCATATATCGCAATACAAAAATGCAACAATATGTATCATGGTTAGTGACAATATGTATTGTGTATAGTTCACCCAAAATGAAAATTACTGTGAGAGAAAAAAGTTTACAGAGTTTTAGTGTCAGTACTACTACATAATAGTATAATGTTGAATATAATGTATAATAATGCAATGGGGGAATATTTGTGGGTCCTGATATTGCCAAATGTCTTATGTTTCCATTAAAAAAGGGGCTTCATTATTTTAAATACATCTAGTCAATGACAGAGTGCAAGCACTGATGGGGCAATAGGTAGCTCAGTGTGCATTGTAATATATGCTAAGTTTAATGGTTCATAAAAAACATTGGTACAAAAAAAGTGATCAAAATTTGCATTTCGTTAGGGCAGTATATTTATATTGTCTAATATAAAACTTTAACAGCCAATTAAAAAATATATTGGTGCAGTAAAATGTGCTAAAACGTATTACACAAGATCAAAACACCTTTTATTAAACCACTTTGTCGGATTTAACGCATCCTTACAGGTTGCGGAGAAATGCTGAGTTTCTTCATTGAATTCTAACAACGCTTTTGCTAGCAGAGCCATAGACATAAAGGACTTTAGAAACATTGTGTTATATAAAGAGGGGGCAAATAAATAAGTAGCTGGATAAATAGGTTATAGTATACATAAACCAGAAAAAATAACGCGTGAGCACACAAAAAATTCCAATGTGCACGTGAAAAGTTTCTTGTGAGCATGCAATAGTTTCTCTTGAGTACGCAAATGTTTCTCGTGCACACGCAAAAGTCTGGATTTTTTTTATTTTTGCTAAGGTCCCTTTAGGGGCTCTGTATTTATGAGGTTTTATTCCAAACATAAAGTACAAAAAAAGTATGATCTCCCCTCTTATTTTGGCAGATCCTAAAGCACTTTCACAAATGCACAGATGCTTTTTGGCGTTCTCACATTTCGGATACCGTTTTCACCTGTATTTTACACTGATCATTTGTGATGGGATCACCAAAATATGCATTTTAATGCACTTTCCTATTATTAGCATCGTATAGAAGGTAATGTTATTTTTAGTCCAGTGATTCTGTATCTCTCTTCTCTCCTTCTCATCTCACTAACGCAACAGTCGGCGGGGCCAAAGATGCAATGATGTAGAAGTAAGTGTTGATCTGATTCTGCAGAGACGGTCTTTCGCAGCACTATTATGTCATAATGTGACAAAATTGTTTTCAGAGCTTGGTTTCAATTAAAGCTGTTTTTGGACTAACTAGGAAGTTTAGAGTTCTGGAAGTTACAGGATGTTTTAAAGGTGCAGTAAGTGGTATTTGAACTACGCTGTTGGACATTGTTGATATTTGAAATCAACCCAAACAAACCCACCCCTCTCTTCATTGCTCTGCCTCCAAAACTCACACTCCAATTCTAACCACCCTGCTCTGAGTCGGTCTCGAAC
Source organism: Mylopharyngodon piceus (assembly GCA_039654765.1). Classification (NCBI taxonomy): domain Eukaryota; kingdom Metazoa; phylum Chordata; class Actinopteri; order Cypriniformes; family Xenocyprididae; genus Mylopharyngodon; species Mylopharyngodon piceus. The sequence continues at coordinate 23,868,375 of CM077441.1, forward strand.
CCCGGCCCGATCGCTGCTGGCATGCGAGGCGAATGCACTAACAATGACGCTAAACACCTCATTCTCTAGCAGTCGTCAGTGCACAATGGTTTAACTGCACAAATCTCACTATCTGGCCCGTTACACACACAATGCGAGTGGATGTCTGTTTATCACAGCTGACGCACAACAAAATGCTTCACGAAGAATAAAGCACGGTTGATGAACGAACGACAAGGAAGCACAAAAAAATGAACATACAGTACACAAGAGTAAATACAAAGTGTTCGTTGTTAGTCGCAAACAGCACAGCAGCTCCAGACAATCAAAACCGTGTTACTCGCATGAGAAGCGGGATCAAAGCAGTTTTCAGGCCTTCCCTCTTAGCTCTCTCCAGTGCTGGAAAGCTTTCCTAATATAACCAGGTCCTAAAGCGCTTGCCCAGGCATAAACCTTCATTCCAGTGATATTCTTTTGAGCTGTTTTGTATTGTGTCCCATTTCTCGTTCTGCAGTTTTTTTTTCTTATTATTTTCAAATCTCACTCTTGCTTGTTCTCTCTCCTCAACCGTCATACGCCCCCTAATGCTGATCAAGGAAAATTAGATTTCCCAATTCATGATTCCTTGAAAATACCAGGTGGAAGCAGGGCCATAGTGTAAGAGTGTTTGTGCGTCAGTCAGCAAGTTTGTGAGAGTGTTTATCAGTCATCGAGTGTGTGAAAGGGAAAGAAAATTAATTTCAGAGCAGAAAAAGAAAGACAGACTCACAACTGACCTTAGCTTTACCCTTCGGCACGTAATATAACCCAGAGGCTCGTAACAGGAAGTAGCGCTTCTTCCAGGATTTCTTGCCGTCGTCTTTGAGCCAGAGCACCCCTTCCATCTCAGGCACACTGATGGAGCTTCCACAAAAACACTCCTGCTCAAAAACACACATAAACACACACACACACACACCTTTATAAGCCCCTTGAGTGAGCACAACATGTCTGACATGACCTAAATAAGTCATGCTGTTTAAAGCACAAGAGAGAATGTGTGTAAGTAGGTTCACAGTCTGCCTCACCTCCAATAGAGCCTCTTTATTTCTGTCTGCCATTTCACATGTCTCCTTACGCCCCAGCAAATAGTTCTGAGGGAACAGATGATTCAGGGAGATAAATCACTTAATAAAGTGGCTAGAAAATGATCTGTGACTATCACTGATTTGCAGGTGCTGTATACCAGAGCATTAGCCAAAACAAATCGTTAGATATTTGAATGTGTTATTTTAACAGGCATTCAACAAAGTGCAACATAAGAAAACAAAGTGGTTAAACACATGGATTGACATCTTGTGTTCAGGGTCGCAAAGACTGGGCAGTGAATACACTTTAACCAGCCTCTGCTGAGATCAATTATTCATTACAGCTCAGCATTTACATGACATTGACCTACATCAGTCACAAACACCGATAAAACAACTGATCCATAGAGCACTGATGAACAAACCTCTATTACTGTCACTCTATATCATTAATACACTCTTTGGTGACTGAACTGCACAAATCAATTTCAACAATTACTTTGAACATCACACTACTTCAATGCATGGGCATTAGGGACAAACTCAAAAATGAAAACGATGTAATTCTGAAAATTAAGGGATTATTCATGGAAAATGTTGCCATTCTTCATATTAAACATGGCATCATTAGCCACACAACATCAGTGAATAACTAACTTAAACTACGATTCAAAAGTTTGGAATAGTAAGATATTTAAAAGAAATTAAAACTTTTATTCAGCAAAGATGCATTAAATTCATCAAAAGTGACAGTAATGTTACAAAAGATTTCTATTTCAAATAAATGATGTTCTTTTGAACTTTCTATTCATCAAAAAAAAAAAAAAAAAAAAAAAAATGCACCATGTTTTCCACAAAAAATATTAAGCAGCAAAACTGTTTTCAACATTGCTAATAATAAGAAATGTGTCTTGAGCAGCAAATCAGCATATTAGAATGATTTCTGAAGGATTATGTGACACTGAAGACTGGAGCAATGATGCTGAAAATTCAGCTTTGCCATCAGAGGAATACATTACATATTAAAATATATACAAATATATAATTTAATTTATTCTAAATTTTATTATTTCACCATTTTACTATGACTATTTTCAAAAAATCTTACAGGCACCAAACTTTTGAACAGTACTGTATAATTCACAATGCTATTGTAGAAGAATGAAGAATGTAGTGCACCAAGACCCATTTTTGCTGATTTTTGGAGCTAAACAGACATGGTCACTATTGATGGACGTAGTATTACCTGAGGGTTCTTGAAAAGCGCATATTTCTCAATGCGTTCAATGAACATCAGTCTGTTGGTGCTGTCTCTGGTCCAATTCAGCAAGTTCTCCACCAGGTTCTCATGATCCTCAAAGATTCTCTCTGGAAAAACAAAGTGTGAACAGTATAAAGATGAATATTAACAGTTATTAGAGACTGTATAATAAAAATATCTGACTTGCTGTTCATAAATCAATGAGAACAACTTCGGATACCTTCACTTCTCTGTGAAAAATTATCCTGATGTGGAAAAAAGTGATTGTAAACCAAAGATAGGTTTAGTAGTCCGTGTCTAAATCATGCAGTAAACAGGCCTACAAGAGATCCGATAGTCAGTAAGGAAAAGTGACATTTACCCAAATTACTATAAGCCTCGCTGCCACTGTCCTGCTCTCTTTACTCTCTATAGAGAGAAAAAGTCCCCTGAAGACATTTAGGACAAGAAGTATATAATAAATTGCATGCACTAAACAAATTTAAAATAGGTCAAAACTTATAAACCACTGAGGTAAATCAAATCGTTACATTAAAAATTTCTACATGGGTGCTGCAAGTTCCATGAAATCAAATGTATTTAAACAAAACTTCATAATATATGATAAATGTTTAAATATATAGGCCGTTATGCTGAGCCTAACGTTTGCCTTGTACACTGAAAAGTATCAGACATGAGATTCTTAAATTTAGAAACCTCTGCTCCTAAACAAACAGACAGTCAGTATATAAAAGGCAAACCCTTAACAAAAGATTTACACAGTTCATTAAAGATGATTAAAAAAATGAAAAGAGTGAAATCACTAATCTGAGAGATTAAAGGTCTGTCCATTAAGAAATTAAAGCTTCTTGAGGAATTAATGATCCCTTATACTCCTCTTTTAATCCTAATACCTGGATAAAGCCAGATTCCATCACATCTTAATGCTAAATGAGTGACCTTTAACCTTAACATTCTCAACCCATAAAAACAATGAGCCAGTAAATACACCTGCCACAAGAGCAAAATCTAAAAGTTTGACTGTGAGCTGAAAGCAAGACAAAAATAATACATGTCAAGACATATTTATTTCTTTTCTCATGAATATACGAGTGGGCACATGCACTCACTCACAAAATACCTCTAGAAAAGACCTCCGCTGCTCTTTCTATTAAAGGGACTTTAGCATAGACCATCTGGTGGATATTCTACACCCGACCACTATATCTCCTTGTCTTCCCCTCTCTGCCCTTTTCTCCCACTGAAAGAGCAGAGAGTGGAAAAACAGAAGCCCTGGAGATGTAGGCTACGGCCACACGCATGATCGCTCAGGACCTACATAGAGAGCAGCCCAGCACATGAGGCCTCTGACTCACACACTGCAAACGAGGATGCAGTTCAGTTCAAGGCATGTTCCAGGTTCAATACAACTCCATCAACAACATACCACAGGAAATAAAATAGAATCGTCACTCAGCGTGTCACTTATCAAAGAATCGTGAAAAAAATGTATGATGGTTTTCACAAAAACATTAAGCAGCACACCTGTTTTCAACATTGATAATAAGCAATGTGGTAACACGTTAGTTTGGGGACCAATTCTCACTATTAACTAGTTGCTTATTAGCATGCACATTACTAGCATATTGGCTGTTTATTAGTACTTATAAAGCACATATTAATGCCTTATTCTGCATGACCATATTCTACATTCTTAATCCTACCCAATAACCAAGCTTAACAACTACAACAACTACCTTACTAAATATTAATAAGCAGTAAATTAGGGATTTATTGAGGCAAAAGTCAAAAATGTGTTCCCCAAACTAAAGTGTGACTGAAATGTTTCTTGAGCACCAAATCAGCATATAAGAATGATTTCTGAAGGATCAGGGGTAACGCTTTATTTTACAGTGTCCTTGTTACACGTTACATGTAGTTACATGTAGTAATTTGGTAACACTTTAGAATAGGGAACACATATAAACTATTAACTATGACTTTTCCCTCAATAAACTCCTAATTTACTGCTTATTAACAGTCAGTAAGGTAGTTGTTAAGTTTAGGTATTGGGTAGGATTAAGAATGTAGAATAAGGTCATGCAGAATAAGGCATTAATATGTGCTTAATAAGTACTAATAAACAGCCAATATTCTAGTAAACTGCATGCTAATAAGCATCTAGTTAAAATACCCTAAAATAAAGTGTTACCAGTAATTTCTACAAATTGTGCCTATTTACATGCAACTAACCCTAAAGTCTATAGTCTGTACATATAGTTAATTAATATTTCTCAGTACTACAAATAATATTTCACAGTATTACTGTCTTTACTGTATTTTGATCAAATAAAAGCAGCCTTTGTGAGCATAAGAGACTTCTTTTTAAAACCATAAATCTTATAGACCCCACATTTTTGAACAGTAGTGTATATCCAATGCTTCTAGAGTATGAAGTGTTGGGTTGTGGGATTCAGGTTATCATACAATATTAAAAACTTTAATAAAATAAAATCAGTAAAAACCAAAATTTCCTTATGCCTTCCGTCATCAATTCTACTGCTTCAAATAACAACTTGTAGTCTTACTATTATGAAATTAGTGGAACTAGTTATAATAATATTTACCTAGTCTAGTGCTCCTTCAGACCGCACATGATTGTATGGGATAATCCTATTGGGATTTCAGACATAGACTTTGCTAATCTATACTCGTTGCTAATCTGCAGCGATCAAATAAATCAAATAGGACTGCTGTTATGTTTTTGAAGACCAGCGGAAAATGAAAAAGATGTGCATTATCATCCAGCTGTCGTTGTGCTCAATCTGGGGCAAGCCTGACCACATGACTTTAATCCCTTTTTTCATTTGTCTTTATTGATTCAATCTCTCTTTGGATGATACTTCAGACTAGTGAAGGAATGGTCTACCACACAACGTGCCACAGCACGTGCACTACCTGCCAGACCACGTATTCAATGCAAGACTCTTTTGCTAAAAAATACAGTAAAAAACAGTAATATTGTGAAATATTATTACATGTTAAAAAAAATATATAAAATATATTTTAAAGTGTAATTTATTTCTGTGATTTTAAAGCTGAATTTTCAGCAGCCATTACTCCAATCTTCAGTATCACATGATCCTTCAGAAATCATTCTAATATGTTGATTTGGTGCTCAAGAAACATTTCTTAATATTTAAGTTGAAAACAGTTGTGCTGCTTAATATTTTTGTTTAAACTGTGATGCATTTTTTCAGGATTCTTTGATGCATAGAAAGTTCAAAAGAACAGCAATGACATATAAATCTTCTGTAACACTACAAATGTCTTCATTGTCAATTTATTGCATCTATGCTAAATAAAAGATGAATCAAATTTTATATTCTTTTTTTTTTTTTTTTTTTAAATATTACTGACCCCAAACTTTTGAATGGTAGTGTATAGGTCTATACATTTTCCACTAATTTCTTTGGTGTAACCTGTAAAACCTTTAGCACAGATTTTTGTGCCACTACTTGAAAGAAAGAAAGAAAGACCAGTTTGCTCCATGTTGGTCTATTACTGTGGTACCCAAAAAAAAAAAAACATCCCATGGTTGGTCCATTTTCATGTCAATTAGTGGGCTGTTCTTGGTCAGAACAAGTCACAATAAGGACCAGACAGGGGTCTGTCCACTGGCTCTTACCCATCTGGAGTTCAGTGATGATTTCCACCAGAGACCAGTCCAGGCTATAACCGCAGTGAGATTTGTCCAGCAGGCTGTCCAGCACCTGACGCACAGTCTGTCTCTCATCCACCATCATAGTTTTTGAGCTTTCATCCGATAGGTGCACTCGGATTACCAACTGAGGGGAGAGACAGGACATGACAACAGTTACGTATGTTCGGGGGCACCGCTGGGGTTTCTGGGCCCCCTGGCTAACTTTCTGCGTGCGAGGTTACAAACATTTGTTCCTTGTGCGTTTCCCAAAAATGCCCTTCACACGAACATGTGAGTACACGCTGAAGTGATTGAGTCACTGTCTGTGTTCATAAAGTGCTGAAATGCCAATCACTCATCATTGTAACCTCGTTAAGTTCTATAATTCTGGCACAATGTTAAAAATACTTATTTACCTGACTATAAGATGATAAGAGTTTATTTTCTGAAATATTCAAGGTAATTATATACATTAAATTCAGGTCTTCTCAGGTCCATTCAGTATAAATTACCCAAACCCAAGGTCACCAATATAAGACCCGACCCGTGTCCGAGGCACTCTTCAGTTTTGCACCCGAACCCGCTCAGACCTCAGTTTTTCGGATCCAAGTGGACCTGTGAAGACCTCTACCAGGGCCCTTAGAATAATCCTATTCTTCCACCCTTGGCCTTTTGTAAGAACTTCAGGCAAAATTTCACCTCAGCTCTAAGAAAAACAGCAACAACATCAACTACTCACAAACAAGATTAAATGAAATAACCCTTCCACATACATATCCCCATTTTAGTACAAAAAAAAAGTCTCCGCAACAACAAAAAGCCTATGAACATATAAACTAATAAGAATCCCCTCTCTCTCTATGACAGTACACACACACTGACCTACATTTTACCATATGATTGGTCAAAGGCCACAAAAGACCAATCCAGTGAAAATACCAGAATCTACACAGGTCATTAATCTAATCCATTACAACTAAGACACATACATATGCTGATATTGTTGATAAATTTGATTTATTTCTACCAATCATTTCTTTCTGTCATTTCAGCAGACCTGATTGAACAATCAATTTCCGTCATTATTCAAAAATATACACAAACATAATTATCAGATCATAATTAGTAAGATCTTTGAGCAATATCTGAAATTGACAGCTTTCTCCCTGAGCACCACCGTAAATCCAGCAGCTTGTTAGTTTCTACAAGCTCTTATTTCAGATTAACTGTGGATTTTAGGAGCATATTTATAGTGATTTCACTGTGAGAGAGCAGCGTTTAAAGAGACACAGGCTCAATTTGTGCACTGTGACAGTGACCTGACCCAGAAAACATTCCATCAGGGCTGTTGACCCACACACATATTCAGACACTGAGGGACAGTAAGGCCATGCGGGCGCACGTGCACAGACACAGGCCTAATCCCCTCAATGTGTTTAGGTTGTCTTGATCATCCGGTCTTGGCTGTTTGTATCAACACAGCCCTGTTTGACCTCTTCAGATAACAGCACAGAACCCTGAGGGCAATTTATGACTGCACATATATCGACTTGTATACATTTATACTTGCCAATATAGACAGACACATCCAATAAGTCTAGAGATAGGGAGTCTAATATAATTTTTATCGACCAATACCAATACTGATTTTTATTAATTATAATGTCCAATAAATGATCAAAATTATGAACAATATTAATTTTATTTCTTTTTGGACAGCAACTAAATAATAATCATTATAAAACAGATAGTTCGGGTCCTTTATTATAATTAACTGAGTCGCGCTCGAAGCAGTTGTAAAATACTCTATAAACACACACCTGTGACCACACTGCATCAGAATTACTGCGCTGCTGCATCTGTGTGTCATCGCTGAAGAACTACACTGACTGGTGGAAAAATTATTGAATTATAATTTGCTCTGCATTGTGCCTAACAATGCGTAGCTGTTGTAAAACCACTGTAAACCATGGCTTCTTGAGGCTTATTGCTTTATTAGAAAACAACAACAAAAAAAACGTTATTATTATTATTATTACTATTATGAAAGAACCGTTAACCAAAGTATAAAGTGTGACTTTTGGTAAAAATATTGGACACATCTTTTTGAATAATCATTACAAAACAACAATAAATCATATTATTACAATTTTAAAGGCCCCCTGCTGTGAAGATGTTGTTTTTATGCTTTAAGACAAATGCTATGTGACAAATGCTTTTATGCTATGTGGTGTTAATATGTTTTAAGACAAACCATGTGCAAATTCATAAGTCAACACAATTGCTGAGTATTTTCTCCTTAAAACTGCAGTGAAAAAAAGACAAAATCGTGGTTTGAAATCGCCAGTGTTTCTTGCGTCACAAACTACCTTGTAACCAATCACATCAATGTGCGGGTGGGCTTTAGCATATCATTACTGTGCCAAGAAGCAGGGGAGTCTGAAGAGAAGCCAGGTTATCCCAGAATATTTTCCTGTAGATATGAAAAATCGGGTATATTTAGCAATTAATTATGTATATGATGTATATTACGATGTTATGGTGAACTATATACCTTTCTCCACTGACGTTCTAAGTTGTTCAAAGATGATTTTTAGAAGGCAGCTGTCTGACTCTGAGATGGCGAACAGGAGCATGGTTTGTGTAACTTTAGCAACATATTATTGACTGTTTAATAACGTAGTCAAGCAAAAGGCCAATCATATTAAATGATCAAATTTTTATGTTGCGATTAATTGCTGAAGCTTTTATCACGGTATACGGTATTATCACGATATTGAAATAAGTTGCAAAAAAAATGTTGTCATAGTATAACAGGTTTAAGAACTCTTTTTGTAATAACAAAAAGAACTCTGAATGTTTAAATACAATAATACAATACACAACAAATATATAAAGTAAAATTTTCAAACAGATTAAAGTGCAAAAGAACTAGGCTATAAAGAACAACAGGTAACACTTTACAATAAGGTCTCATTATTTAATGCATTAACTAAGATTGAGCAATAGCTACATTTGTTACAGAAAGTTTTTTTGTTAATGTTAGTTAAGAAATACAACTGATCATTGTTAGTTTTATCTCAGGTCCATTAAATAAGTTCTTTTGATTTTAGTAATGTTATTAAACAGTAACTAAGAAATTAACATTAACTAAGAAGAATTGGTAATAAATTATTATTTACGGTATTTTCAAGTGCCCACGATAACAATATCGTGCATATTCATTATTGTGATATATTGCATTACCGAATATCGGCACATGTCTAGTCCGACGTTGTAGAGAGTGATATATAAAAGCGCATTACCATTCTGATACATCGACTTGTAGACGAGCCTTTATAATTCACTCTTCCACTTCTTTTTCTGAATCAGTTTCTGGTTCAAACATATGGCTGAATTAAACCAGCATTTTCACTTGCCATTGTGTAGCATTTACAACAGTAAAGTTGACTGAGTGGATCTCTGAGCTGGTGTGAGTGAGTGGAGGAGGGGCTAATTTGCATATTCATGGATCTGCATATACTAAATGAAGCAAGGGTGTATTGTTACATTCAAGCTATTTTTTTTTTTTTTTTTTTCCACAGGAAATTTTTTTTAAATATGTCATTTTTTAAGGGATACAATTATTGACTACAGGGGGACTTTAATAATAATAATAATAATAATAATAATTTGTTGTTTTTATATTTTTATCATCATCAATAATAATAATAATAATAATAATACAATAATATAATTAATTATTATAATTAATAATTATTATGTTTTATTGTTATTATGAAAGAACCCTTAACCAAAGTAGAAAGTGTGACTTTCTGTAAAAAATACTGGACACATCTTTTTTGGGTAATCATTAGAAAACAACAATTAATCATATTAATAATTTCATATTATTATTATTATTATTATTATTATTATTAATGCTATCTTTTATTATTTTATCATCAACAATAATAATTACTATGATTAATATTATAGAACCATTAACCAAAGTAAATGTCAGTAAAAAAAATATTGGTCAACTAGTAGAGATTGGTTAATCTCTACTAAAGGCAACACAGCAAATTACTTGAATAATTCTGTGAATATGTGCTATGAAATCATTTCCCAGGTCCCACGAGGGCCTGATTCAGCTGTGTAAGTGTGCTGCATTACACTGCGATGACCCACTTCTACACTACACCACTGCACATGCTGAAGCTGATATGAAAACTACTGTAGAGCACAGAAGTATAAGCAGTACAGGTTGTTAAACTGGAAATATTTGTGACCGGGCTTGTGTCAGTTCAGTTAAGATCTATTTATATGTAAACAAAAATCTGCTGATCATCTCACCTTTTTAACCTGTGCTTCCTTTATCTTCTCCAGAGCTACTCGGATCTTCTCAGCTTTTTGTTTGGCAGCTTGTTCCTCCTAAATACACACATACAAACACAGTCACCACATGGAAATTCATTCTGAATTATTGTACTGTTATGCTGGGAGTGGGGTTCCTCATGACTTGCTATGGTTAAACATTTGGACATTTGATGAGCTATAAGACCCAGAGAGCACAACCCACACATTTACCTGACTTTTCCAGCAAGATGCCATTGTCAAGGGTTATCTTGACCTTGAAGAACAGTAAAATCTATGGTTATTTGGTCCAAAGAATAAAAGGAAAACAAAGGCTTAAAAACAAGCAGTACTAAGACATCTGTTGGTAAATACAATCTGAGCACTCTTCTCCTGGCATTCGTCCCATTTGCATCTGGTAGCCCTTTAGCAATCCCTAATACAGATTCACCTCAACAGATTACAGAAAGCTGCTTTTCAATAGTCACATTTGGAGTTATAGGTCCAGTCGAATAGAAAAATATCCCATTGTAGCAAGTCTGAAGCTGGTCCACATCTATTCGTGACTGTTCTGGCCATTGTTGAGGTGTGCAGATCCATGCTCAGAGCAGTTTAATGTCCATGTAAATCCGTAATGGTCAGGAATGTGTGAGATTACTGATTGGAATCCTTTTCCAACAGCATAAATGATTCCCAGAGAGAAGCTCTTATGCTCAAGAGCATAAAACGCATCTACTACAACCAGCGGAGAGGTGGAGGATGGGCAGAACTAGCTACACTCTACTACCTCTCGTCTACTGGCTAATCTCTCTCTCTCTCTCTCTCTCTCTCTCTCTCTCTCTCTCTCTCTCTCTCTAAAACAAAGAGATGATCCCTCCCCTTTTACTGTCAGATACACTTCTGTCAAGCCCTCCCCTCCTCTGTTTCTGTGTGTGTGTATTTGTGTGCTATTGCTTTAGTCTGGGTTTGGGATTGTGCCGAATCACAGTGTATTATCCTCTCACACTGCAGTGAATAACACACAAATACACAGGAGAAAACAGCCACAAAAGGGCAAAGAAAGACTGACTGTAGCTACAGAATCATCCTAAAATCTGGACACACATGCCTCCTCGTTTTAACTAACAAAATGGCAAATGAGGGAATTACAGCTCAAGCCTCTTAACAGTACTCATCCTCCCCTGACTAATGCTGAACACAGCGGCTACAGTAATATTAAACATGCAAATACCATCATATTCATAATCAGAGCCATACATTTACTCTTGCTTATATTTATCAGATTAAGAGATTTCTGTCCCTCCATTGAAAGTTCATTTCACCAAAGATTCATAAAGTTCATAAAGAGATTGTAAAAGTAATCCATATGAATCAAGCAGTTCAATCAAGTCTTCTGAAGAGACACAATCACTTTATATGATGAACAGAATTTAGGCTTTTATTCACATATAAACACATACATAAAGTGCACAGAATATGCTAAAAGGAAACTCAACTGCAACTGCTTGATGAGCGAGAACAAACCTAATTCTTCTACGATCTCTTTATGGACTTTTTCAGTCATCAAATTTTTGGTGTAATGGACTTTCAGTGAGGGACAGAAATCTCTCATGTTTCTTTAACCAGATCTTCATGTGTGTTTCGAAGGTGAACAAACAACATGAGGGGAGTAACTGATGACAGAATTTTCATTTTGGGGTCAACTATCCCTTTAATTGGGTTATGGCAATAATATTAACATATTTACATGATGTAAACAATCAAAATATGACAAAACATTCCAAAAATAGACTATTCTTGAGCATGTAAATAACGCGTATTGGTCTTTTTTTAACTTAACTGTCTAATCAACTGTGAGCTGAACCAAAATAAATCCTGACTAATAGACGTGTGGAATTGTATAGTTGTATTTTCTTCATGTTTCTGTGGCATGAGCTCACGACTCAGACAGCATGTGGAAATAGGACATAGCTGACACAGAAACACACATATTAAAAAGAAGCACGTATTCTTTTATAAGAATGGCCTGATCTGAAGTTCAGAATCCAGATTTTTATAATGGCTCATAATGGTGATACATACCACTATTGAATTTCAAGGCCTCAATGCCAAACCTGAATGACCCTTTGTTTAAGAAAAAAACTGGTGCTAAAACAGCAGCAGAAACTGCCTGGCAGCTGTTCTCCTGACCCATAATTCTACATCACAAACCACCTGGCTGCAGAAACTACAATTATCTATATTACTCCGATATCAAGGCTTGTACAGGATCCAAGGTTTTTCAAAAATTGGGAGACTAGTGCAGCTTGTGTAGTGAGAGGAGGGAGAAAGACATCTCTGTGAGCAGGTGTGTCCCCTGAGGGCAGACTTACGGTTATCAATGACTCAAATAAAAGTGGAGAGGAGTATGACGAGAAACATGAACCCAGGAGCTGTAGGTGTGATAACCTCACAGACATTATGAACGTCAGCATAGTGCATCTAGCGGTGAGTCACAAATAAAAACTGAATCTGAATACATTTTCACAAGACTGTGAAGTTTGTTTACTTAAAAGTTGACTCAGTAGAATTTCAAAAACACTGTTTGGAAGTTAGTCGGGCCAACACCAACAACAAACGTGTAACCAATCAGCATTGGGGGCGTATGACGGTCGAGGAGAGAGAACGAGCAAGAGGGAGATTTGAAAATAAGAAAAAAAAAAAAAAAAAACTGCAGAACGAGAGATGGGACACAATACAAACGAGCTCAAAAGAATATCACTGGAATGAAGGTTTATGACTGGGCAAGCACTTTAGGACCGGCGTTAATATTAGAAAAGCTTTCCAGGGCTGGAGAGAGCTAAGTGGGAAGGCCTGAAAACAGAAGCGGAGGTTGCTTTGATCCCGCTTCTCATGTGAGTAACACGGTTTTGATTGCCTGGAGCTGCTGTGCTGTTTGTGACTAACAATGAACACTTTGTATTTACTCTTGTGTACTGTACGTTCATTTTTTGTGCTTCCTTGTCGTTCGTTCATCAACTGCGCTTCATTTTTCGTGAAGCATTTTGTTGTGCGTCAGCTGTGATAAACAGACATCCACTCTCGCATTGCGTGTGTAACAGAGGCCAGATAGTGACAGTTGTGCAGGTAAACCACTGCACACTGATGGCCGCTAGAGAATGAGGTCATTGTTAGCGCACTCGCCTCGCCTGCCAGCAGCGATCGGGCTGGGGTTCGAGACCGACTCGGAGCAGGGTGGTTAGGACTGAAGTGTGAGTTTTGAAAGGCGGAGCAGTGAAGAGAGGGGTGGGTTTGTTTGGGTTGATTTCAGATATCAACAATGTCCAACAGCGTAGTTCAAAATCTACTTATCCCACCTTTAAGGATAAAGTTAAGCAAATAACTTGACAAGAACTGATTAATAATTTGCGTCCCCTTGTGAAAAAAGTGCACATAATTGTATTGAATGTGTACTTGTAGTGTACTTAAAATCTTAAAAGTATATTTAAAAAAAAAAAAAAAAAAAGAAAGGCCACTTTCATGACTGTGTTTCTTGATACACTTAAAGGGTTAGTTCACCCAAAAATGAAAATTCTGTCATTAATTACTCCCCCTCATGTTGTTCCACACCCGTAAGACTTTCGTTCATCTTCGGAGCACAAATGAAGATCTTTTTGATGAAATCTGAGAGCTTTCTGTCCCTCCATAGACAGCCTATGAAACTGAAACTTTGAAGCTTCAAAAAGTTCAAAAAGAGATTGTAAAACTAATCCATATGTATTAAGCGGTTTAGTCCAAATTTTCTGAAGAGACACGATCGCTTCACCTGATGAACAGACTGAATTTAGGCTTTTATTCATATATAAACATTCATGAACTCACATCAGTTGTGGTAAACAGAAGCTCAAGCATGTTTACTTGACTCATGCAAGAACCAATGAGGTTCATTCTCGTGTGTTACGCAGCACGTTTGAGCTTCCGGAAGAGGTTTGTTCTCACACATCAAGCAGGTTCGGCTGAGCTTCTGTTTATGTCCGCTGATCAATGTTTATAGGACTAGCCTACAGCAAACACTGAACCAAACTCTGTCGAGCAAGCAATCTCATTGGCTGAAAGATCAGCAGAGGCCAATCAGAATGAAATTACATATAAAGATGTAATTAAAACCTGCACAAGTGGTTCAAAAAGGCACTCAAGTGCATTTAATATAAATTTAAGTACATTTATTTAATTGTTGTTAATATGCAATTAAGTGTCCAAAAACATGACATTCAGTTTGCACTAAAGTATATTATATCTGTAATAAGTACTCTTTTTGAAAGTATGCTAAAGCGTACTTCTTTTTCACATGGGCAGTGATGAACAGATAAGAATAAGAATAAGGAATGAAAATCTAGGTGATGAAACCTACCAAGTGCAAAGAGGATCACCAGCACGTTCACTTAACTCCTGCAACCAATCAGATCACCTCAACCGACTCAAAGCCTTGCTAATGCCACCACAACACAGCTGACACACACTTCAGATAGTGTCCACGGCAAAACAGCAAGACACAAGAAATGAAAGTGCAACTTCACTGTCAGCACATTCCTAAACAGATTTTCCACAGATGTATGTTAGGGGTTACTAAAACTAGCATACTGAGATTTCCACCCTGATAGAAAGTCAGCATGACCTTTCTTAGTGAATGATTTAACCAACCCAATCTCACAGGAAAATTTAACTATTTTATGAGGTGCCGATTTTGTATGAGTTTTTACATACGATTTTTTTTTTTTTTTTTTTTTTGGGGTGGGTGGGGGGGAAGCATGACGGTCCACCCAACATAAATGGGGTATCAACAGATTGTACGAATTCATAAGAATTAGCCACAAATGCGCTAAAATGTAAAATATAGTTACCATCAAATTGTGATTGTTTAACTCACTATGAATTTGGTTACCAGCAGTGGACGGCACTGGTCAGGCTTCCATGGGTCTATAGACCACAGTACAGTTTAACAAGATGAGCTGATCTGTTCTAAGAAAGCTTAAATCCTGAACACTGTTTAGTGGAGGTTTGGTTTACAAACTGCTTTTGTTGTGCAGGTAAATCCTCAAAAAAGTGAAAACAAACACTGGTTGCTTGTGAGAGCCCAACTCTTGTGATGGGACTGCAGCCTGCTGTTTCTGAAGAAACTCAATCTCTTCCTAGAATCCATCTGTTGTGCTGATCATTATGTCATTTGCTACCTTGCGGGTCCGTCTGCCACCTGTCCACAGCTAACCGATCTGAGGGTGTACCTGTCTAAAACAGGTGATCACTTACAGTCATTATCACAGATGTTGTGTTACATAAGCAGTGACGAAACAAAGTTTCCTTCCATAATAACAGAAGCAATGATGCTGATCTAACAGCAATTATAAATGACCCATTTCCAGTTTTCATGTTCTAGTATTATACTTTTCTCAGATGTCCAAATGTTTAACCTCTAAATGGAATGAGCGCCCCAAAATCCCTTACATGTTTTCATACATATTTAATTATTTGATTTGGACATGCCGTGCTGAAGAGCTGCCGATGACACACAGCTCAAAACTCATTTCAAAACATGCATGAACATGCTCTCCAGATATACCTGAACCGTCTGGTATTGTTCATTTGGGGGTCACACTTTGCGGTCAAAAGTGACAGAACACCTGAAATGTAACTTTTTTTTTATTTCCAGTAAAATCAATGTAATATATTTTTGTTCAACAATATTTTTTCTTTTGTATTTTGAGATAATTTCATGGTACTAATTAATATTTATGTAATTATTATGATCAATTTTATCCCATTAAAAATAATTAAAAAAAATTCAATTTAAATTTTTTTAATTACTTTTCAATTAAAGCTGTATTTCATATTAAAATAGGGACAATGCCTTTAAAATCTAATTTTTGAAGGCAGATTAGTGCCATCTGGTGGGAGTAAAAAAAAAGAAAAACATCTCTAACACTATGGTGTAACCGAGATGGTGCTCACTGCAGAACACGAGATCCAGGGGGCGAGGTTGGATCCAGATCCACTCCCACTTTACATATCCCTATATATCTGGATCTTAACCTACCCATCTCCACCCCCTGGATCTGGATCCAACTCCTCCCACTTTACATATGCCTAAACCTACCCGTCTCCGCCTCCTGGATCTTGTGTTCAGCAGTGAGGGGCTACTGGTGTAACTACTAAATTCCTATATAGCTCTATATAAAAAGGCTTATAAATTCTCTAGTTGTTTTTAGACATAAATACTTTTTTTTTTATTAAGTTGTGAATTTGGATATATATTTAGACATTCTCAAAGACTACTTTTTGTCAGGTTTGGTTTTTTTTTTTTGGTTTTTTTTTTTTTTGAAATGTTGATTTGAAGTGTCAGTTTTTGCATTAATTTTACTAGTAAAACCTGAACATACAGAAAGACATTTTGTTACATAAAACATCAAAATTCAAATAAAATGTAACAAAAATGAACAGGAATGCTTTATCAGAGCTATATCAACCTGATTTCAACCTCTTAATTGAGCCTTCTGTCTCAATTTTGCCATATTGTTACAGCTACACCGGTTCATTTGTGTGTGTATGATACTGTGTTGTGTATGTGTAAGTGGGTGTGTCCGTTCTGTACTCTTGATGTTTCTGTACCCTCTTACGTTACTTCATTGTGGCTGAATTTTTGATTTTATTTCATGCATTTGCAAAAACTTGTGTGTGTGTGTGGGGGGGGGAGGGTCTATTTTGCACTCTTGATATTTTAGGGTGTCACCTCTTCACTGCTGTGCACTTTTTTTCTGCATTCTGATTAGTAGATTGTACACACACACACAAAATCTCTGTATTTCCGTATATTTGCCTATTTCCCATTCATTTCCTATGGCGAAGTGTGACTATTTATTTATTTATTTATTTATTTTTTTACAACCATTTAGCTTTTTCAAATCAAGTCCACAATTTTTTTTTGGAGTCACATAGCGACTGTCAAAAAAGTCACAGAGTTTCATACCATTCTGATGAAGTAGCGATTTTTTTTTTTCATCTAAAATGACTGAACAACACCAGAGGGTTGAGTAAGTTAACAGTCATAGTGCAAAACAATTTGTTTTCAAGTGGACATCTCAGATGCTACAGAGCCCCTAAAGTGACATGGTGATGGGAGGAAAAAATATATTGCAATGCTTTTGTGAATTCCCTCCAGAAAATTTGCGCTTCGCTTGCTAAAACTATAGCATTCACTCGCAAAAGTATTGTGTTCCCTCAAGAAATTTTGCATCTACTCACATTTTTTCTCCCATCTCATATAATTTCCATCACCAATTTTTCGAGCGAACACAAAAGCATTGCATTTTATCATCCCAGTTTCCCTCCAAGCCCTTTAGGGGCTAAGTACAGATGCGTCATTATGTGATTTAAACAACCCTCACTAATGTGACAAATTATAAAGTGGATTGATACAGTAAATGAACATAAACACCCAAATAAATGAACAAGATAAATAGTAAAGGTCTATTCACACCAAGAAGAACATGCACAACAAGATTTTAAAATTAAACCATAAACCTCTTTACACCAAATTCTTTGAACTCTGAAATATTGTACTTTTTAATTATGTCAGGTCAGTTTTTTTTCTTTATTCTAATGTTAAAAAAATAATTAGCATTTGGCAGATGCCTTTATGCAGCACATTCGAGAACATTGCTTACTTTGGCTGGAATTAAACCTGTGACTTTGGTATTTATTCACATACCCAAACTTTTTTTGAGAGAGAATTTCGTGCAAACAAATGTTCATGAATATTTTAGCATTTGTGTTGTTTACTTGTCACACTTGGTGTGAATAGGACTTAAAAATGTAGTGCACTATGACTTTATCAACAACACAAAAATGGAGAGTTTGAGTTAATAGAGGCCTGAACATTCCTGTTTTGTTAAAGACCACAAACACTGTATGTGATGTGAAGTATCCATGCACATCGTTTCGCATCAACCATTCATTCTGATTCATCCAATTTGCTTTGATTTACTGAACTGACTAGGTACAGACTAGGAATCAACATGACGCGGGGGGTTAAGGTCAGTATGTAATTAGCCAAAAAAAACTGAGATATAATTTAGGAATGAGCTTTGTTTCATTAGAAGAGCTTCCTTATGTCTTAACATAAAGAAAACTTATGGAAGAAAAATGTGTG
The DNA here is from genome assembly GCA_039654765.1 of Mylopharyngodon piceus. Classification (NCBI taxonomy): domain Eukaryota; kingdom Metazoa; phylum Chordata; class Actinopteri; order Cypriniformes; family Xenocyprididae; genus Mylopharyngodon; species Mylopharyngodon piceus. Next base: position 23,886,881 of record CM077441.1, read on the forward strand.
AAAATGAATCATGCTGGCATGCACAGAGGGGTTAGGAAGCCACTAGGAGAAAGTCAATATATCCAGAGGTGGAAAGAGGGCGTCACCTTGGTCAGCAAGTGAGAGGGCTTTCCTGCAATGCTTTTCAGAATGAGAGAGGTCTCCCTGTCCAGATACGAGTGCTTTGTGCAGAGAGAGAGAGGAGAGACAAGAGTCATTAGTGCTTTGATTAATAAACATTAATGATTTTTCATAGTGTGAAAGCATTGGGAAAATTGTGAGCAATAATCACTGAAATAGAAAGAAAATGGTCGTATCGAAACATTGTCGCATTTCAAATAACATATGATGAATCATTCTATATGGACAATCACGAAAAGTTTTGTATAAGATGCAAGTGGTATTAAGTGCTATAAACAGTTTTTTTTTCCAACTTTTTTTATAGTGTGCATAATTAAATTAAAAGCTAAATTAATAAAATGTAATAATAATAATAATAATACATTCAAAATAATATCAAAAGCATCTGCTAAATGATTAAAATATAATAAAAAAACAATAATAAAAAAAAAAACATTCATTATGCATTTTATGTAATTATTGTGACAAAAACCAGAAATACAAATTAAAAATCAGTTCTGTATATCAATTATTGCACACTTAAAGTACTTTATTGGTATTTGTCATTTCAGTCGCTCTTGAAAAAAAGACTCTAATTGGCTGGGTCGTTTTAGCCAATCAGAAAACTTCAGAGAAGTTAAACCAATCACAAAACACTGCATTTTATATTTTCAGATTCGTTTATATGACTTTGGAGGGTTTGGGTTTGGGAAAAATATATGTGGTTGAAGGGATGGGGCGGTGTGTCCAGGTCTAGCAAACGGCTGAATCACTTATCTATTATCGCTTATCTATCATCAATCATCTGTAGGTCAATCATGTTTGTCAGTAAATATCTGTGGGATAGAAGGTTAGATTAGTGAAATCCCTCCACATCAATTTGCACTGTAAGACTACTTAACCACAAAGTCAAAGGAAGCATGCAACTCACTGACTGCGTTTCAGACAGCTTTAAATAGCAGTGATCTGTGTGCCATCCTAAATCATTTAATCTGTGATCACACACTCATTCTGTTCAACAGACTAGTTCACACAGGCTGCCCAGACAACAGGGTCAACATACATAATCACCCAACAAGAAGTTGGTGTTTGTTGGCAATGTGAACTAGCCTTAAGGAAAAGAAATGGTTCTGTTACTGTCACACACTTGGTGCATGATGACTTTCCTTTCATTTAAGAAAGAAAATGTAACTGATAACTGATGCATTTGAAAAGTCTGCATTTGTTTAACCGTACCCACTATGGGTTAAAAGTTAAACCTTTAAATATCTGGGTTAGACTACGTCTCAATACAACAACTAAATAAAACCCAAACTGCTGCAAAATCACTTATCTGTGTAATTAAGCCTGCAGTGAAGGTAAAAGCCGCTTTTATTTGGTTTTTCAGTCAGGGATAGAAACAGCCCTCATTTTAATGTCTAATCTGCTCCGCTAGAGGCCTGACGAACTTGGTTCCATTCCAGAACCTAGTGAGCTGCCTACATAGACAGATTTTTAAGCGCTCCAGAGGCTGTTGCAACAATTAGACAGCATAATCAATGCCAATAATAATCAATATTCTCAACCTTTTGGACTCCAACGATATTCAAATTCCCCAAGCTTAATATTAAGCTCTAAGCACAACTAGAAAATTGTTTATTCATTATGCAAATGCCCACAGAATTTTAATAAAATAAGATTTTATTAATTTGCATGACATATATATACACATACATACATACACACACACACATATACCGATCAGGCATAACATTATGACCACTTTCCAAATATTGTTTTGGTCCCCCTTCTGCTGCCAAAACAGCCCTGACCCGTTGAGGCATGGACTCCACTAGACCCCTGAAGGTGTGCTGTGGTATCTGGCACCAAGATGTTAGCAGCAGATCCTTTAAGTCCTGTAAGTTGCGAGGTGAGGCATCCATGGATCGGACTTGTTTGTTCAGCACATCCGCAGATGCTTGATTGGATTGAGATCTGAGGAATTTGGAGGAAAAGTCAACACCTCAAACTCGTTGTTGTGCTCCTCAAACCATTCCTGAACCATTTTTGCTTTGTGGCAGGGCACATTATCCTGCTGAAAGAGGCCACAGCCACCAGGGAATACCGTTTCCATGAAAGGGTGTACAATGGTTTGCAACAATGCTTAGGTATGTGGTACGTGTCAACGTAACATCCACATGGATGGCAGGACCCAAGGTTTCCCAGCAGAACATTACCCAAAGCATCACACTGCCTCTGCCGGCTTGCCTTCTTCCCATAGTGCAACCTGGTGCCATGTGCTTCCTAGGTAAGCGGCGCACACGCACCCGGCCATCCACGTGATGTAAAAGAAAATGATTCAAAGTGATTCATCAGACCAGGCCACCTTCCTCCATTGCTACGTGGTCCAGTTCTGATGCTCACGTGCCCACTGTTGGCACTTTCGGCGGTGGACAGGGATCAGCATAGACACCCTGACTGGTCTGCAGCTAGGCAGCCCCATACGCAACAAACTGCGATGCACTGTTCCTTCCATGGACCACTTTTGATAGATACTGACCACTGCAGACTGGGAACACCCCACAAGAGCTGCAGTTTTGGAGATGCTCTGACCCAGTCGTCTCTATCACAATTTGGCACTTGTCAAACTCACTCAAATCCTTACGCTTGTCCATCTTTCCTGCTTCTAACACATCAACTTTGAGGACAAAATGTTCACTTGCTGCCTAATATATCCCACCCAGTAACAGGTGCCGTGATGAAGAGATAATCAGTGTTGTTAACTTCACCTGTCAGTGCTCATAATGTTATGCCTGATTGGTGATATAGATAGATAGATATATATACAGGTGCTGGTCATATAATTAGAATATCATCAAAAAGTTGATTTATTTCACTAATTCCATTCAAAAAGTGAAACTTGTATATTATATTCATTCATTACGCACAGACTGATATATTTCAAATGTTTATTTCTTTTAATTTTGATGATTATAACTGACAACTAAGGAAAATCCCAAATTCAGTATCTCAGAAAATTAGAATATTACTTAAGACGAATACAAAGAAAGGATTTTTAGAAATCTTGGCCAACTGAAAAGTATGAACATGAAAAGTATGAGCATGTACAGCACTCAATACTTAGTTGGGGCTCCTTTTGCCTGAATTACTGCAGCAATGCGGCGTGGCATGGAGTCGATCAGTCTGTGGCACTGCTCAGGTGTTATAAGAGCCCAGGTTGCTCTGATAGTGGCCTTCAGCTCTTCTGCATTGTTGGGTCTGGCATATCGCATCTTCCTCTTCACAATACCCCATAGATTTTCTATGGGGTTAAGGTCAGGCGAGTTTGCTGGCCAATTAAGAACAGGGATACCATGGTCCTTAAACCAGGTACTGGTAGCTTTGGCACTGTGTGCAGGTGCCAAGTCCTGTTGGAAAATGAAATCTGCATCTCCATAAAGTTGGTTAGCAGCAGGAAGCATGAAGTGCTCTAAAACTTCCTGGTATACGGCTGCGTTGACCTTGGACCTCAGAAAACACAGTGGACAAACACCAGCAGATGACATGGCACCCCAAACCATCACTGACTGTGGAAACTTTACACTGGACCTCAAGCAACGTGGATTGTGTGCCTCTCCTCTCTTCCTCCAGACTCTGGGACCCTGATTTCCAAAGGAAATGCAAAATTTACTTTCATCAGAGAACATAACTTTGGACCACTCAGCAGCAGTCCAGTCCTTTTTGTCTTTAGCCCAGGCGAGACGCTTCTGACGCTGTCTGTTGTTCAAGAGTGGCTTGACACAAGGAATGCGACAGCTGAAACCCATGTCTTGCATACGTCTGTGCGTAGTGGTTCTTGAAGCACTGACTCCAGCTGCAGGCCACTCTTTGTGAATCTCCCCCACATTTTTGAATGGGTTTTGTTTCACAATCCTCTCCAGGGTGTGGTTATCCCTATTGCTTGTACACTTTTTTCTACCACATCTTTTCCTTCCCTTCGCCTCTCTATTAATGTGCTTGGACACAGAGCTCTGTGAACAGCCAGCCTCTTTTGCAATGACCTTTTGTGTCTTGCCCTCCTTGTGCAAGGTGTCAATGGTCGTCTTTTGGACAACTGTCAAGTCAGCAGTCTTCCCCATGATTGTGTAGCCTACAGAACTAGACTGAGAGACCATTTAAAGGCCTTTGCAGGTGTTTTGAGTTAATTAGCTGATTAGAGTGTGGCACCAGGTGTCTTCAATATTGAACCTTTTCACAATATTCTAATTTTCTGAGATACTGAATTTGGGATTTTCCTTAGTTGTCAGTTATAATCATCAAAATTAAAAGAAATAAACATTTGAAATATATCAGTCTGTGTGTAATGAATGAATATAATATACAAGTTTCACTTTTTGAATGGAATTAGTGAAATAAATCAACTTTTTGATGATATTCTAATTATATGACCAGCATATATATATATATATACACACACACACACACACACACACACACAAACATACATACCAATACACATTTCAAAACAGTGGGCACACTGGAAAATGGTCATTTTTTTAGAGAAAAATGTTTAGATTTTTTTGTCTCATTTTAAATCATTACATATACCCTTTAAAGTGATCCCATAAATCACTGCTTTAAGCTCAGTGGAAAAACTTCATTTGAGATACGAACAATACGAAGCATTGTTTACCTCTGAACTCGGCTGGTCCTGGCCGTCCTGTAACCCATCCTGATCAGACTTGGGTTTATCGATGTCCAGCGAGTCCATGCTCGACGCAGAAGCAGAATTAATGCTAGAGCGAGAGGAGTGGACAAACGACCGCACCTCATGCTCGGTGACTGTACCCACGGACCCTGTCCTGCGATGATGATGATGGGAGGTTGGCCGCCGCACAGTGGAGGAAGAGTATGGTGCCGAGACCGTAGAGCCGAAGGATGTGGAGCTCTGCCTGGCTGCATCGTCCATACTTTGGGAGGCTTTTTCCAGCTGGGCTGTGATGTCATCCAGAGAGAAGTTGGATGCCAGCGAGGGTCTGCTGGTGGTGCTGCCCACTCTGACCGTAGATGCGGGCGAGGCGCGGGTACTGCTGCTGGTGCTGCCGCCACTGCTACTCGCCCCTCCGCTGCTGCTGCCTGTGTGCTTAGTGCTGTGACTGCGGCCGGCCGGGGGCTTCTGACGGACTTTGGGCTCACCGGCCATTCCGAGGCGAGAGGAAGAGCTGCTGGGCTTACCGATGGTGCTGAGCTCCTGCTCAATGGAACAGAGGTCCGCCATCAGAGCATCCAGATCCACTGCGTCACCCTGGTTCAGAGCCTCTGTAAGGAAACAAACATACACACACACCCACCCATGTAAACAAACCAGCTAATTTAAGCATGCCAATATTTATTATGACTAAAATAAGATGTTTATGCCTCAAGAGCCTTGAGTTCCTTGTATATGCAAACAGCTCAGCCAAACTGGCAGAGTCTGTGATAGTGAGGGTTCCATTTAGACAGTATTTTTGGGAATTAAGTAAAATCCTAAGCAAATTCTGTCTGTTTTGGGTGGATGCAGAGTTCTGTGACCATTTTATATATTCCTAAGAGAATTTTTCAACATCATCATGACTTCTGGAGGTGAACATCTATTCTGAAATAATTATTATTTCATTGTGGGTTATACATGTAAAAATGATTTTGGACTACACTATCGTTCAAACGTTTGAGGTCACAAAGATTTTTTTTGGGGGGGTGGGGGGGATGAATCACGGTTTCCACTAAAACATTAAGCAGCACAACTGTTTTCAACATTGATAATAATAAGAAATGTTTCTTGAGCAACAAATCAGCATATTAGAATGATTTCTGAAGGATCAGGTGACACTGAAAACTAGAGTAATGGCTGCTGAAAATCCAGCCTTGAAATCACAGGAATAAATACAAAAATAAAAAAACAGTTCTTTTAAAGTGTAACAATATTAACATAAGAGACTTTTTTCAAAAACTTAAAAAAAAAACCTCATCAAGTTTTGAACGGTAGTGTATATAGTCCCTCATGAGCTCCTAATGACATTAGAATGAAAAGCCCCCAATGAAGTCAGTGATTGGAGAATATTTAGGCCCCCTTAATGAAATCATAATGATTTTAACTGGAGACAATACGTAACGATTCATAATGATCCTTATGGTGTTATAATGACATTTAAATATGTAGTCAATAATTGCATCAATAATTTTGGAATCTATAGCCCGTGCCTGAGGTCATATTATAATATTAATAATATAACATTGTCAATAATAATAGAATATTTTGTAATGTAGAGTGTATACTGTGTATACCGTTGATGTTATAAATGGAAAAGCGGTAGGCCATGTTGGCCATGTTTGTCTCTTGTCTGAGAGGTGCTTTCTGCATCTTCTCTGGTCTCCCATCATCTAGACTCTAAAGACGACAAAACAAAGAGACGATGAGACTTCACATATACAGTAGTTTCACTAGTGTCAGTACTATTAATAACACTGCAGCGGGATTTCAGGACTGTCTGATTAATTTAGAAAAATACAGATTATCACTGATGTAATTGAGAAAAATACAGATTATTACAGATTATGTCATTCATTCGTAATACATTTTGTTACATAACATTAAAAACTAATAAAAGAAGCTTAAATAGTAAACTAAAATGCATCTATGAGGATACTGCACAAAACAAGTTAATTGAAAGATTGACAGATTCTTCACGCTGCCTAAAGCCTCATGAGTTGTGACATTACAGACCTAATCTATACTGACAACCATGACATTTATGAAATTATTACCATCACTGCACCTGCACCTAGAGGATACAAATTTACAGGTTATCATCTCTCAGTCTCACCTTTGTGAGTTTGTCCAGCTCTCCGAGCCATGCTCCAAACATTTTGTCCAGGTCCTGGTCCTCTTTATCGCTGTCCTCCTCTGCAGCGTGATCCAGCTCATCATCTGAAAATTGCTCCATCTGAAACAGAGCGCAGGACTGCTCAGAATTCATGGGAAATTACACTTTTTGAGCTTTTGAATCAATTGTTTAAAAGATAAAACTATACCCTTTAATATAATAATTTAAAAAATGACCACAATCTGAGGTATTATTCATGTCTGTAGAACAAACAGTACGCTGTGAATTAAGCCATTAAGTTAAATACTTATGGTGAGGGCATTCTCCCACGATTCTGAACAGTCAACTAAAAAAAATAACATGTAATTTACTAGAGATTCTGACAAAATGTAAATTGCTGCAGTCTATTTAAAAAGTTGTATTAATCTGAATTAATTGTTTAAAAAAAAATTTAAAAAAAAAACAGTTTGAATGAATGATTCAGTAACTTCACTTGTTTCATTACTGGATGAATCAGCGTTTTTGAATGAAACTTTTGAATGAATGATTCAATGACTACTACATTTTTTAACAGTCACTTGTTGCCACTCGGTGATGTAACGATGTAATTAAAAAAAACATTACTTGAAGCGCCAAGTTACTTTCATAAGGTAATTTGTTTTATTTTGAGTGATTCGCTTCCGTAAACATCAGTGTTTATGTCTATAAACTATAAACTTTCATCACAGATCTTCTGTGATAAAATGAATATTTGTAACACAGAAATAATACTGTGTGGTTGAAAAGACTGTTTGTGAAGCTGTTTCATACCTATATCAGGGGCAAGGGAGGCAGTGCCTCCTCAAACTGGATGAGAAAATAATCCATATTAAAAAAATAAAACAACGCTAATATTACAAAATGTGACATTAAGTAAAGTAACACTCTCCAACATCGACACCAGCAGGTAAAGTTACAGCAGGAGGCCGCGCCTCTCTTGCCTCCCCTGAGCCTATTGAGTTTTAACAGACCCCCTAAAGCATGCGCTAGGTTTGGTGGGGGCTAATTGAGAATGAATGGGGCAAAGCTAGTGAGAGGAGGCAATGCCTCCATCATGCTATGATTGGTTATGATTGGTGTCTGAGTGAACAATGGAAGGACTAATTAAAAAGTAAGTAAACAACTCAGCCACAGATATCACAGCTTTATGTCACGTCAAAATCAAACTTGAAATGGCCTGAAAACATGATGACCGTGGGGGGTTTTAGTAAGCAATCAGCTTGGTGAAATTAAAGAAACATTTAAAAAATAAATAAAATAATTGACTCCAAACTTTTGAGCGGTACTGTACTTGAGAATATTTAAATTCAAATTTTAGTTGTACATGTTTCAGCAGAAACTAAAGTAAAAGCACTGTCTATCAATGATCGTTTGACACTCATAAATTTGACATGAACCTAAAACATGCTGCTTTAGTTGAGCTCTAATGCATGTGCATTACTAAAGCCACTGGCCTTAAATTTTAAATCAAACACTGCCCTCTGCTGGCCATGAGGACACATATAGCCTGATAATGCATGACAGACTGCAAAAATGAACGTTACTCACGACCAATGTTGTCACTACTGTAAATTATGAAGTGCTTATGTAACATCACAAGCCCGATTTTTCTTTGAACTCAGCACTCAAAGTATGACAGATTTATCGATAACAAGAATCCTATCCTGTAGAATCGAACACTAAGCAGGACACATGGAGACCTGGTGTGTGTGTGATGCACACATCTGAATACATCAGTGTCTTATCATCATGTTTATATCAGATGGTTTGGAAATCATCCTTTCCCATTGTAAATGGTTCTGGCAAGCTTAGAAGCAACACATGTCAATGGCTGTTATAACACAGAGCCATTAACACTCCCCAGTGTCCAATGCCACACATCAACCCTCATATAACAACACACATTTTAATGAGTAATTTCAAGTTTATCTGCTAGCCTCAATGAACAAAATAAGCACTGTCACACTGTGTGTAACAGAATGAGAGTAATCCTCTTATGTTATTAAAATTCTTTTCAGGTACTTTGGTCTGAAAATATCCCGTCACTGGTGAGGAAACCTCGTGGACAGACTGTACCAGGCCACAGAAATCTCCAACGTAACCATGTTATGGAAAGGGAAAAAAAAAAAAAAAAAATAGACATGGGCTATTTACAGTAGTTTTGTTGGAAACAGTTTCCAAGCCAGTCATTCTGAAGCCAGCATTCCATAGGTTATGTACACTATGCAGGGGGGGTCATTTGCAATCTGGCAACCCTGTAATTGTGGGTCAGTCCTTCTCAAACATGTAGAAGGAAACTGGCCAATGCGATGATGAAGTGCTAGCCAGATGTTCCAGAGTTTAGATCTGCATCAGAACAGCCGGCAAGATCATTAGAGATGGAGACCAGAGACCACCGCAAATGCCTTAAACACACCAGCACAGCTGAAGAATTATCAACATCACTACAGTATGTCCAATGACCACCTTAACAAATTATTGTATTGTATTAACATATTATGATGCTATCATTGTACAGTAATGGCATCATAAATCATAATACCATGATACATTGATATACATCATAGTTCAAAAGTTTTTATGTTTTTAAAAGAAGTCTCTTATGTTTACCTAGGCTGTATTTATATGATCAAAAATACAGTAAAAACAGTAATATTGTGAAAAATTATTACAATTTTAAAGAACTGCTGCCTATTTGAATATATTTTAAAATGTAATTTATTCCTGTGATGACAAAGCTGAAATTTCAGCAGCCATTACTCCAGTCTTCAGTGTCACATGATCCTTCAGAAATCATTCTAATATGATGATTTGCTGCTGAAGAAATATTTCTGATTATTTTTAATGTTGAAAACAGTTGTGCTGCTTAAAATTTTTATTTGAAATATAAATATTTTGTAACATTATAAATGTCTTTACTGTTATTTTTGTTCAATTTAATGCACCCATGCTGAATAAAAGTAATCGAAAAAATATTCATTATTATATTCTATGATTTATGAGGTAATCCAAATCACTTTGGTACATCTAAAAATATATAATCAAAAAGTCCAATAAATTATGGTACTACGTTAATCTTATACAGTATAAGATTGTCAGCTCATGGGGATCGGTGTTCGAATCCGGCCTAGGTAAAAATCACAACCCTATTCCTCCTCTTGCTCAGTCTCTACTTTTCTGTAAATACGGTCTAAAAAGCCCACTAAAAGCCTCGACTATAGAGTAACTGGTTCATGCTAGATTCTAAACACGTCAGTCTCAAGTTTCTGGAAAGTTTTCGGATTCAGATTCCACTTCTCACATGTCCTCTTGGCTCGTCTCCGAGGCCCAGATCTTCTGAGCTATATCAGCAATTGTTTATGTTTAATCTGAGGAGAGAGAGTGAGCGAAACCAGGCAGAGAATTAAAGGGAAGCGTTTCGAGGAGCTGTGCTACAATTAGCTCCCTGCGGTTAGCAGCCCTGTGATTTGGGCCTGGACTGGCAGGCCCGGGGTGTGGGCCGCACTGTGTACGGTACAGACACTCAAACTGTGCTTGGAAAGGTCCCTGCTGACACACGCTGGAAGAAGAGCGAGCAAGTATGTGTGTGAACATGTGACAACAACATCATCATCACCAGAAGGTCTGTGATCGCACGTGCTGCGAAGTCATGCCACGGTAATCGAGTCTATTAGACGCTGGACCGGATTGCTTGGCTCGCACCTTGTCCGTTTTATGCAGATCCTGTCTGGAGAGACAGCGGCCACGTGTAGCGTCAAGCCTGCAGAGGAGGCATCTGTTTCACATCACTGCCTTACACATTCCACACACAGCAAGCTCTTCGCTCTGATGGAGTAAAGCAGGCGCTCATGTTGCCTCCTACACGGGAGAGCTAGCAGCGTTAATACTTATTAAAAACAGCAACATGTGTCCTACCAACACTGCCACACTCTCGCTGGGTTCACATTCTGAGAGTGTTTTTGCTTCCTATTTCAGATCCCTTCAACATAATTACCATCAAAAGAGATTTTAAAACAAGCTACTGCAAGTGCACCATTACCTTGATGCGTCAACAAGAAACAATGATTTCAGGGTGCTGCCGTATTTTCCAGAAAATAAGTCAGGAATGAAAAACATAAGTATAAAACAAGCACAAATTACAGTGGCATTGATTATAAACAACATTTATTATAAACACTGAACCTAAACAGAAACAGCCAGCGTGTGGGAAAATATCTTTGGCTCATTCGGCATGAATCCAAATTTGCATGCCTTGTGCATATTTTACTTGCTTAACTGCATTATGTAAGACGCTTTAGAATGAAAGTTGCAGCAGGTTTCGGATAAATAAAAAAAAATTAAATACTGTACTTGGTGGGTTGCTGTTGAGGAGTATCTAGTTCAGGGGTGTCCAATCCTGGTCAATGGAGGCCCAAGGTTCTGCAGAGTTTAGCTTCAACTTGTCCCAATACAATCCTGAAAACCTTGAGTTGCTGGTTCAAGTGCATTTAATTGGGGTTGGAGCTAAACTAAGCAGGATAGTGGCCCTTCAGGAGCAGGATTGGACACCCCTGGTCTAGTTACTGTAAAGGTCTTCCGATACCACAATGGTGTCAGATGCTGTACTGCCATCTACTGACATAGATCAGCATGATTGTCTCTGAGACTGAGTTTTATGTAAATTACACTTGATACTAGGGGTGTAACGATACACGTATTCGTACCGAACCGTTTCGGTACAGGATTTCCGGTACATTAAGGTCTCCTGTTTGGGAACTTCCCGGTGAATTACGACAACGGACAAAGACAGGTGGATAAGACGAAAGCAGTACACGACGAATACAGCGTTGTAGCCTAACCACCATTAACCACCAATAATCGCCATAAGCTCTGCGTTTTGTTAATTTCGATAAGAAACAAAGTGTCCTCTTTCAAATTCTGTCCATTTTATCACGAAATTCAAACAGAAAATGCTGTTTTGACGCGCTTTAATGTCATGTGACAGATCACTCTTTGATGATCACTGTACAGGCGCATCAATTCAAATGGCAGCGCGGAGCGCGAGTGAACGTGATCATCTCTTCCTCATTAATACTACTTACAGAATAAACATGAATGAACATCTGAAGGTATGTTGAAAGATACATTACAACTTACTGAAACGTATCATATCTCGTGTAATCACTCAGTGTTTCAACGGCGGAAAGACGTCAATAAAACAGATTTTAAACAATAGCCTATGTCATATAGCATTTACCTCAGAAAAGCCATTCAGTGTCCAAAGCTTGTTAGTTCGGGTTGGGTTGTTAGTGAACTCTTTCACTTAATATATGCACTGTATTAGCCTATATATTCATTATATTTTACTTAACCTGTTAGTGAGGTCTTGATTATTTAATGTATGTTTAAATAAATCTGTCATGAAAATGACAGCCACTGTATAAATGATTTTCAACAATGAATTGGAGTAAAAACATAATTTTATAATAATTAGATTTAGAAGTTAATGCAAAAACTGCCTTATGTGCAGCTTACATGTTTGCATACAATTTGTTATTTGAGTGTTGATTATTAAAAAAATAGCAATTGAATTTAGGCTAATAGTTTGGGCTCTGTTGTTAACTTTTAATATTATAGTAATGTTCAAGTAAGGGCTCCCTAGCAGAGATAGGACATTTTTTTATCCATAAGAAACTTTTAGTAATAATTTAATTTATTTAAAGACAGAGACACAATTTGTTCAGTAAACCATTGTTTAATAATAATAAAAAAGCAATTTTATGTTTAATTTTCTCCCCCCCTGCTCTACCGAACACGTACAGAACCGTGACTTCAAAACCAAGGTACATACCGAACCATCAGTTTTGTGTACTGTTACACCCCTACTTGATACTAGTGAGTTTTAGAGAGTGTTTACACAACAATTAATCCCCTTATTTGCCCAACAAAAAAGAAGCAACTTGGGCATCACTACTCAAGATTTTCGCTGTCATCAAATCTTTCCACCCTGTGTATGTCGTACCAATGTTTACACTCGTTTTACACTCTTTGTTGGTCTTTTTGTCTGGCTTTAGATATTTTCTGTTTCTTTGGCCATACAGGTACTGATTTTCCATTGGTAAAGCACTATAATAAGTGTTTTACATTGTCTAATTTTAGCTCTTCGCATCACCAAACAACACAGCGCTACAAGCGTGTCTATAGACAAGGCAGCCACAATGAGTGCAAGGATTCTCTATGACATTTAGTCAAGCACCACAATTCAACATGGCGAAATACATTGAGGGGGTGACCCGCACCATACATAATTAAAACAAAATAACAGTTTTTGGAATAAAACACAATAGTTTTCCACATAACTGTACAGTCTTTATCTCATGTGAGTGATACGATTCAGATGACAGAACACAAAAACATAATTTATAACTTTTTAAATTAGCACCCAACTACTGAATGCACCTTTAATTATGAGCAGTATTATTAGTGTTGCTAGCTTAGCAAACATATTTCGCTCAACACGCATGTTTTTTTTTTAAGTGGAAAAATAAAATAATCAATTATAATGAACGTCAGTTTAGAAGTTACACATTTAAATTTTTACTGATAACAAATCATAAAACAGCAATGGAATCATTAAATCTGAGGGCACGTAGCTGTGCATGTGTGTAGGAGGACAGTCTGATGTGAACAGGAAGTGTGCAGGATGTAATGGATTCCTCAACCCCCTCATGGCTTGTTGTGTAAGCCATCCCTCAAGATGAGAGCCACACCAAACTTCTACCATGTCACAACAAACACACACTCCCTAAAGCGGTTAATCAAAAGATGTGATTCATTGCGCTCAATGACATTTTAGATTATGTAATAAACGACCCATCAAATCCTTAACTGATCCTAGGTCGGAAAACAGCGTCATAATCAAGAACAAGCACAAATCTCCACCCGAAGCTGCCATTTCATAATCAACCAACCTGTCAGAGGAGTGCCAGAGGAATCCAGCATCTATCTGAGATGTGGATTTACTAAGAACCCTGATAATTAAGCAGCTAAATCCTGAAGAATGAATTTAATGGTGATAACTGTTGGGCTGCTCCAAAAGGTGTGCTGTAACGTGCTGGAAATACCAGAGTATTTACTCAGTGATGCAGTCTGAGACCAATGGATGGCAGGAAATCGTATGACCTCTCAAAAGACCAATGAGACCATGACAGTTGTTTGTTTTTTGACTCAAAGGCTGTCCACTGTCCAACACAATATTCAAAGGCCCTCTATATAACATAATATTAACAGAACTAAAACAATTATATATATTAACTATATTGTTAACAGAAACTGGGAGTGTCATTATAAGTAAATTAACCAGAATTCATTTACTGATTTTGGAGGATTCAAGAACTGTATAGTTCATTAATAACAATAGTCACTCAGGGAAAACCAAAAATGTTTTGTTTTGTTTTGTTTGTTTTATTCGCATCTTTATTGTATTTTGATTACAATTTTAATTAATTTATATTGTTTTAATACACTGCCCGGCCAAAAAAAAAAAAAAAAGTTGCTTGTGCTGGAGTAGACTTTAGGGCTGTAACGATTCCTCGATTAAAATCGAATACTCGATTTTAAAAAGTCCTCGATTTCAATTTGCCCGTGTCGAGTAACCGGTAAAATACCGGAAGTGGCGCTTTCCACGGACGAGAATCCATGAAACACATTATTAGACCGTTTTCTAAGGCTGCACGATATTAAACCCGTTTGAAAATCATCATAAAGCATAATGCTATTGTGAATTCACAAAGGCTGTAAATTAATTAAATGTATGTGCTGCAGGTTTAATATATATGCGCTGTAATTACATACATCTACGCGCGTCTCATGCGCCTCCGTTCACAGTAAATGCAGCTTCACGTGAACTGTTATCATTTACATTAGTGGCGCGTCTCAAACTCCATCTCTGCATATGCTGTGAGTTTGGATTGCTTTTAACGTTCATCTGGAAACGCACTGTGCGACATTTAATCAGATTTGTAAGGTAAGTCATCTATAAACCTTAGCAAACGCAAGAGAATACATTATACAGTATGTTTCTATTCTGCCAACTGCTCGTCACGATTTCAAAATAAAAGTTTAAGCCCTAGTTTAAGTCCACATGTTCTTGTTCAAGAAATTACAGTGGTTGTAGCATTTCTGTCTTAAAAAAAGACCTGATATTAAAGATTAATTGGACATTTGAAATAAATGTT
The DNA here is from genome assembly GCA_039654765.1 of Mylopharyngodon piceus. Lineage (NCBI taxonomy): Eukaryota > Metazoa > Chordata > Actinopteri > Cypriniformes > Xenocyprididae > Mylopharyngodon > Mylopharyngodon piceus. The sequence goes on from CM077441.1 coordinate 23,902,077, forward strand.
GTAAGCCAATATTAAACAAGGATTAGATCGCATTGTAAAGTGTAAAAACAATCGTCAGGCCACTGGCGCCCTCTGCAGGCATTTGTTATAATACATAAAGAACATTAGTTGTACAATTCAATACATTATGTATTTTGACAGTTTTGTTCAATAAAACCATACGATTAATTGCTTTTGATACTTTACTTGAATCAATTATTATTGTGTTATTGCTATTATATATTTATTTTAAGCTATGTGTGTAAGTGAATGTGTTTTGTTGTGTAATCACCTTTAAGATCACGTTAGGAGTTGAGCTATATGCGCGACGAGCGCCGCCATTGTTTACGCCGCTATTGTTTACGCCGCGGTCAGGAGAATAGATCTGTCGGATTTACAACACGTGAATTCGTCCACTTCTTTCAAAATACACGGATGGATGTAAGTGTCCGGTGAATTGGGAGAAGAACAGGATAAACTTTATAGTTGCTTGCCTTACTCACAGTATGTAATATGGATCTGATATGAATATAACGCGTCGTCTAATTATAATGGAAAGGATTATTATTGCAGCTTCCATAGACATCAGTGTATATTTTAAAAACTCTAAATGTATTGTTACTAGTACTTATGTGTATTTAAATATCTGAAACCTAAATTAAACATCATGTGAAACACTGAATAGTTGTGATAAATGCCAAGCACTGAGCGCATCCGTCTCTGGCTCAGCGCCAGTGCACGCGCTGCCAGGAGGAGAGGGGGAGGGGCGATTACGCGAGTAATCATTAGAATAATCAAACGACTACTCGATTACCAAAATAATCGTTAGCTATAGCCCTAGTAGACTTTACAGAGTGCTGAAATAGGGCCATGATGTGTTTTCCTAAGAAATGAAAAGCTACACACACTCATTCAGTTGGGGTTAGAAGACCTGTTGCCAAATATATAACATGCTAGAAACATAATAATCACTGCAATAATGATCCAATCATAGACTCTTAAGCATTTGCCTATTTAAATACAAACAGTGGCTTTTTTTAGCCGGGGAGTGTATATTAATAATATTATGTTAATAATAATATATGAATTAAAATAATTTTAAGTCATCTTGCGGCCCCCTTAGAAGTTTACTGAGCCTCAGAGGTAATGTTACTAATTACATATTGACATTGTTAAATTCACACAACTATTTGCTCATTTTTAATCAATTTTATTATTACAATTTTTTTTTTCATTTTATTATAATTATATTAATTACAGTTATGTTTCTTTTTATTTACTGACAATTACACAAATTAAAACTTCTCCCCACTAGTCCACAAGTGCCGTCACCACAAACATTGCTGTTATGATAATCTTTGAAAATAATGAAAATAATCTTGGAAAGTAACTTAGACTACTTTCCATAAAAAATAACAACAATTTATTTTTTATAATGAGTAATGTAATATCATGCCTTCGTTGTTCAAGTGAACCAGCCACCTTACTGCATTCCTTTTGGTTGTGCCCTAAATTGTTTGACTTTTGGGGGAGAGTGTTTAGGAACTTTTCAATTGTTTTTTCTTTACCAATAGACCCTAACCCTCTAATGGCAGTGTTTGGGGTTGTACTAGACATCATCAAACTAACTACTCTGCAGGCTGATAGTGTAGCTTTTGCAACTTTTTAGGTCAGACGACTGATTCTCATGAATTGGAAGTCTGCAGTTCCACCTACTTATCGCCAATGGGTTTTTGATTTGCTACATGCACTTAAAATTGAAAAGATCAGGTTTATAACGGGACAGAACCATAAACTCTTTTTTAGAGTTTGGGATCCTTTTTTGGACTAGTTTAAGGAGGAAAACATGTCTTAATGCTATTTTTATCTCAAATCCCCCCCCCCCCCCACACCTTTTTATTTTTAATTAAGTAATTATTTTTTATTATCGCTATTGTTGTACATATTGTTGTTGCCCAGTGTGTACTATTGTGCCTACTTCATTTTTCTTCTTTGTGGTATTCTATATATATGTATTATATATATGTAATATATATATATTTTTTTTCTGTATATTTTGCCATTATTATTACTGTTCCCTCACCCAGTGATGACACCTTGTTTTGTATATTTTTAAAGGAAGTTTAATAATAATAATAAAAAAAATGAGTAATGTAAAAGTTTTTAAAACTAGCATTTCTCAACACTGCTCAATGTTACAATGTATATTTGTGTCATAGCCAGATTTGCTTGTATTCTCAGATGACCAGTCTTTCCCATGATCCTAACTTCATGCTGTTTGCAAATGGACAACAACTGGGTAAATTGTGCTTCCCACTGCCTGACCTTATAATCTTTGATCTCTGGGTCAGAGGTCAGTATGTGTGATAAAAGCAGCCAATGAAACCCTGGTGTCTGGCGTAACTTTTAAACTGGGAATGCTAAAGACACTAAGCATCAATTTATGCCATTATCAAGCCCAACAGTGACAGCATAATAATGTAATTTAAAGTGCATTGCTGGGATGTGTGGTCCTATCAGAGGCATTAAGCTCAGAGTTAGTGTGCTCTAAAGCAGCCTGTTAAAAATGGATGCAAGGAGGCTTTGAAGTGGGGTTGTGACCCCTGTACATTCTTAACACAACACATGGCGGGTCTCATAGAATAAAAGTGTGTGTGAGTTATTAAAGGGAGTATGGTAAAGCCTGGAAAAGCACAGATACACTAAAAAAAAACAAAAAAACACAGACCGCAGCTCATCTACAGAAAGCAACGCATCACCACATTCATCACCTGTGAGTGCATCAAATGACCGTATATACTCACAGCTCCAAACATGAGCCCACAAACGGGTTAGATTAAATCAACAGGCAGAAGACACCATTCAAAAGTTTGGGGTCAGTAAGATTTTTTTTTTGCATCATGGTTACTTTCCACAAAAATATTAAGCAACACAACCGTTTTCAACATTGATAATAGTAAGAAATGATTCTTGAGCATATTAGAATGATTTCTGAAGGATCATGTGACACTGAAGACTTTCATTGATGCACAGATCAATAAAAAGGGTGAATTCCAAATGATTGAAATTAATGTGAATTTAAATAATTATTAGCATTAATGCAAAAAATGATTTAACTTACTGTAACAGTTATAAGCATGCATTTTTTTGCCATGTTAAAATAAATTGTCAATTAGTCAGTACTACCCTGCACCCTTCAGAGTGCTCACTTCTCAGTAAATGTGGCATAGGGATACTCACTTGCAAGTGGAATTTTCCCAACATTTTGGGTTTATTTGATTAAAAGCATTTTTCTAAAATCATCAGCATTACCTTATGTGACATTTGGTGGCAACAAACAGCAAGTGTGCACAAAAGCTTCCAATAATACGCCAACATCCAATGAATTTCCTGAAATATGATCTGAAGTATGAAAATTCACAGTCTTGGAAGGAACTGTGGACACGTGGCTCAATCCAAGCAATTCTTGCCCTTTTGCATCCATGCAAACCTTATCCAACCCCAACTACTGGAATAATGAGCTAGCAGAGGTGAAATTTACATGAGGAGCCAAATGGAAAAAAGAAAGAAAACATTAAGGGGGACAACTAAAGGATGGGTACAGGAACTGCCAAAAGCTAATCATTTTATAAAGTACTGGACCTGATGGCATAAAATGGTGATGTTAAGACCTAGGAAAAACTTCTGGACTGAGCAAATGCACAAGCGGTAAAGGCTAATGCTACAGTGGCTAGTTCCCACTTACCTGTCTTTCAGATCAGTTAGGACTTTCAGGATAACTTTACATCATACTTTTCTGTTCTTAAACTCCATAAAAAACATTATGGAAATAGAAAAACTTATAATCAGTGCATTTAGAGAGTATTTTCCATTCACAAGTCCAGCATTCATCTGATACAGACGTGGTTTATTCCAGAAGCTCAGAGCTCTGGGTCCTTGGAGGCTGCTTCAGTTTGCAGATCTCTGGTTTATTCACCCCAACTTCAGGAGCAATAAAGATACAGAGGGGGATTTGGTTTGTTGTTGGGCTAAAGTACAGTAACCCTATGCCTGGGCATAATTACAAAGAAGCATCCACCTTCCTTGTGGACCATGAGTGGAAATGTTCCTCCAACCACACCACCAACTCAAGTCCAATGACTCGAGCATTGAAGAGCGTTTTCCCACGACTAGGACTACGGTACAGCTGTCATCCTCAGGGATGGGTGACTTGGGACAAGACCGCAGTAAGCTGCTCGCACGAGGCAGATTCCAGCTGAGCTGTGGTGAGGATACAAGCAGAACGTCAAGGCAGAAAGAAACGGCCTCAAATAAGATCCAGATTTTCCTTCATTCCCTCTGCCTTCATCGCGAAGAGAAAAACAAATGTACTCGTGGTGAGGACGAGCTGGCCTCAGTCATCATAGGAAAAAATGAAAATCAATCAACAAGAGAGTCCAACTCTCAGCTTAGTATTCCAGATGTGAGCGAGGGAGCATGGAAACACACAAACACAACACATTCTCTCGCATGCGTACAAAACCACACTCAAAAATAGACCAAAAAACGTCAAACTAGAGGGTAAAATGGTTTTAGAGCAAGGTTATTGAGTACACATTTAAAATTTGAAAATATTAAGCGTTTCCTCCCTGCATACCTCTCATTTCCTCCCTGTTCATCTCCGTTCTTCTTTGCAATTTGATTGCGATTACTCCCAAGAGAAAGTGAGGAGTGTCAAAGGCAGAGAGCTGGAGACAGTCTTCTACATAGTCAACATAAACAGTACCAGGGCGATGTTTAGACTGAAGTTCAGGGCACAGAGCCTTTGCGATTAAACTGTCTGTGAGTAGGCTCTTTTTAAACGTTCCAAACAAAAAGAGAAAGAAAGAGAGATTACAAGGAAGAGAAATGAGTTTTATCTCTTTTCAGTATCAAAGGAAGGTCCCCTGGCGAGCCACTGTGTGTGGACACCACACACACCCGCATTTCTATCTAGACAGGGACCAAAATAGAAAAGCAAATCCTAAGAGACGTTTGTGGTTCTCACGGATAAATAAAAGCGAGTGACAGCACTATCAAGGTCATCACCAGAGATCAAGGATAAGTTGACTAAATAAACATTGGAGAACATTCCCAAATTTTAAAGAAAACTTGTTGCAGTGTCAATGACAAATAAGAAACACATAGTAAGGAAAAGGACAAAAGACACATGTGCCAAGTTCTTGGTTACATATTGTTAAGCAATAAGTAAATAAGCAATAAGGTACGAGAGGCTGTGCTGTTACTTATTCACGATACAGCACTAGCCTCGAGTACCTTATTGCTTTTATAAAATGGTTACCACACAATACAAATATTAAAGCCAAAAATACGTATCAATGCAACATTCATGAATTAAACTTTCACCAAAAGCCTTCCTTCCACCCGAAAAAAATAGTCCCTGACCGTGAACAGCAACAGAAGTTACATTATTATGCCATTAGATGGCAGCAAAGACTGTCTTTAAGAGTGTGTCAGTCAGTAGCAAAGACTTTTACATTGAAAAGACTGAATTGTTGTGAACACGGAACAAGACGCAACTGACAAATGCTTGACTAGCGCTGTCAGTCACGGGAAAACCCCTTAACTGTTAAAAGGACAAGATAATACATTGGACATTTAAACAGATGTTTTATTATGAACATAGGACTGACCTGAAGGAAAATGCTAAATCTGAATGCAGGTAATAAACTCGCTCACTCGATCTCTTTCTCACAATACTCTTCTACATGATATAGTAAGCTTCAATGAACAATATCAACTGAGAGCAAACAGTTTACGTTGCTAAGTGGTTGCTAAGGGTGTTGTGTAGTGATACACAGAACCGTTGGGTGAAGCGGTCATAGCCGTGTTTTATCATGAATAAAACACAGCTATTGACCAATCAGAATCAAGGACAGGAACTAATCGTTTTATAAAATTCTTTATACCATTTTAAAGGAGACTAAAAAAAATGTCACATGGTGTAACCATGAAGTAAAAATGAATATAATTTTCCTTACACTTTGTATACATGACAGTGTACAAATCGTAATCATTATTTTCCAAAAATATAAAAAAAACTATTTTCATAGTAAAAAGCACACAAGTATATAAAATGTCATAAATTAACAGCTCATAAATATCTAAGTTTTTGGAAAGTCGCACCACATAACATTCTGCAACCTGTCCTGAACAAACCTTGTCTTGTAATTAAATGTCAAATCATATTGTAATTCAAATCATATTACACTTCTAAAAGTACTAAAAATTAAGCAAAAAAATTATAAAAGGCAAACGCATATAACAAAACAACTAAAATGAATGACTCAAAACCAGAAAAAATAAAAATAAATAATACTACAATAATGCTGACCTTGACACACAGTCATGAGGGTCTGCAGGGGGTCCTCTCTATGATGTCATTTCCTGTTTTAGGTTTTTGCATGTTGGTTGCACCATATGACTTTGATTTAGTTCTTTAAATATTAATAAGCTGTGAAGCAGTTTTCTTAAAATCCATTATTTCCCCTAAGAAATAATAACAAAAAAAGATTATGCAATCCAGACTTCTATGAAAAGGATTTCCTTTTAAGAATTTCAGACTTTGGCAAGGCTTCTGTCATTCAAATATATCACCCTGACGTTTTTTACTTTATGCCCCCCCAGAGTTAAATTGTCATCATAGAACGGCTGTATTCAAGTCACTGTATATATGAATTGGATTTTATGGTATTTTTGAATAAATTAATAGCTTTAGAAAAACAAATGAGACCAGACGTAACAGCTTTCAAATGGTAAGTTGCATAAAGTGCATGACACATGGTGTCCTGGCAGTGTGAAAATCAGTCTCCTGCTCAACAGATGGTACAGTATAACATAAATCATCTAAATCAAGTCAGCACAGGTTTCAGAGACCACATACAACAGACACACTGAGGTGCAGGGATGCTGGTGCTCAGCCAATGTTACTGTTTCTGCCTTACATATGGGAGCGTTCATAGGCCGTATTCCCACTGATCCCACAGCACTGCTATGGCACTAAGATCCTTAAGCATTATTAAAGCAGCCATTTATCTCCAAGACAGACTGAAAAACACAAAAGTATGCATGTGACTGAGTGCCACGTTGTGTTCAGGGAAAAACAGACTGAGAATGTGAAAGAAGAGACTGAAATGAAAAAATAGCAAGAGTCCAGTTGAGGATGTGTGATGGAAATGTTTAAGACCTCTCCAGCGGGAGCATTTCGTCCAAAACTGATGGAATATGTCCTACTGAACAGGTCTAACAAACAAAGTCATGATTGCCTTTCCATTTACTGCACGAGGCCTGAATGGTTATTTCCACTACATTTTTTTTTTCACTCTCCGCAAAAGTTTACATTTGATGCCTCGTTCTTGTGAGCTCTACATTCCAGTCCATGAGATCAGCTCCAAGTCCCAATAACACACTAGATACCTAACTGCAGCGTGTCTTTAATAACATATGATGTTCTTTCAGACAGTCCTATAAATTTTTGTCAAAAGCTATCAATACAGTGTCAATTTTTCAATGTAATAACTTGCATTTTAAGACTTAAGAAAGAAAAAAAAAATCAATGAATCTGACTTTGAACCTTTTTAGCCTGACTTTTGGTTCAGATCTGGCTCTATTCTAGTATGAAACATCCACTTTTCATGATCCAATCAAGTCCTGATGAGTAAAACAAGTTCTGCCCTACATTTGTTTTTCAAATGAAATATTCCATTTCATTCTGAATTGGATTATTACGGATGTAAAACGAATGCCCGTGAAAGCTACCACTAAAATTCAATCAAATCAACTCCCATCTTAAACCCTGAATGGTTATTAAGAGTCTTGAAGTGGAAAATGGTTGTTCAGGAAAGATTTGAAAAAGCTAGTCCAGCATCAGCTTCTTCGGAACATTTCCTGTGGACCACTGGCCATCTGCTGAGGGACAGAGTGATTTTATCAAGGGCGCAAGGCTCAAATCTGGACTTGGACCAAGTGTACAACCTTTTTCAATGGGTCCAATTGTGGCTATTTATATTTCATGACCAATGACACAAACAAATCAATGAACTAATAATTCGCTATCTGCTACTGCTAGACAGAAGCAGCTGGTGCTAGTAGACAGCACTTTCTTATTCTAGAGGCCTTCTAATTTGGGCAAACCTTTCAGGAATTGAAAAGATTTGTTCATCAAATCACTAAAATAACAGCCAGAGGAATAACAATGGAAAACCACTGTAGGAAGACAGATGAGGTACATAAAACTGGCCATTGCTCTGGGCGGCTCTGAAGTCACACTCATGCCGTTACGTAACCATGCGCTGTAATTGCTGTGTTCAATTGCTGTGTAATGTACCAGCCCTGTGTAAAAACAGCAGCCAGTCTACATGACCTTTCAAAGCTAAAGACAGAATATGAAAACTGTCTAGCTCCCACCCGAGCTACACCCATCATACATCTGTCACTGGACCGCACTTTTCCATTAAATGGTTCCTTTTAATGGACACAAGTACTCAGTGTTTCTCAAGCAAATTCTGGAAAACAGTTCAAAGGGTTGTGTGATTATTCATGGCTACTATATAGTATATGGGGGATGTTTTTAAAGACCCCATGAAATCAATGTTTTGTGGCTCTTAGTCCATATGTGCTAGCTTTGAGGTCATCTATATGCTAGTGTACCTCTTAAAGGGTTAGTTCACCCAAAAAAATGAAAATTCTGTCATTTATTACTCACCCTCATGTCGTTCCACACCCGTAAGACCTTCGTTCATCTTCGGAACACAAAATTAAGATATTTTTGATGAAATCCGAGAGGTATCCGACTCGTCCATAGACAGCAATATAACCACCACTTTCAAGGTCCAGAAAGGTACTAAAGACATCGTTACAACAGTCAACGTGACTGCAGTAGTTCAACCTTAATTTTATGAAGCGACGAGAATACTTTTTGTGCGGAAAAACAAAACAAAAATAACGACTTTATTCAACAATATCTTCTCTTCTGTGTCATTCTTGTACGCCATTTACATTCAGTGCATCCAGGTTCAACGTCAGAACGCTGACTCATTATTGGCTGGCTCCTGCATCAGCATCACATGCATGCGTCGTGCTGCTCATGTGAACAACGTAATTATAATGACAGAATTCTCATTTTTGGGTGAACTAACCCAATTTTAACCCAAACTAATTTTTGCCTATTTAAAGCTTAAACAACACTTTCTATTTCAGGAAATCAATCAATCAATCAATCAATCAATCAATCAATCAATCAATCAATCAATCAATCTATCTATCAAATCCTATCTATCTATCTATCAAATCAATCAATCAATCAATCAATCAATCAATCAATCGCCTAGGCATTTAAATGCCCTGCTCAAACCCTTTGTTTCAATTGGAAATATATCAACACAGGAAGAAAAACAGTCATGGGTTTTTTTAATAAATGCACACACAAGCTCAATATTTGTAAACAAAATTATGTGCCAAATCAACCAAACTCTTTGATCATACATCAATTCAGTATGTTAATCAGGATTCAGTATAAAACAAGCATATCCTCTTTGAAGATGGAGTTTTTTTCCCCTAAAGAATGCACTGGATTAGATGTTTCGAAAATTAAAGTCAGAGTCAAATAATATCTCAGCGGCACCACAAAGTCTCCATTGTTTATTACCTCCAGAACCAAGTCATCCAATCACAAAGCAACATCTAGAGCTTAACACAAAACCCTGTAGTGGCATGACAGAAAGTGGAGCTGACCACGAAGAATGTGATCAAATCAATCAATTTGTCACGCAATCCATGTTAAAATGTTTTTACACTAAGTGAAAGACTTGCAGTACAAAGCAGAAATCAATGATGTCCCCACTTTCACAATGAAGGCATAAAGAAACCCATGTGTCAATTAATTTGGTCCAGGACTTTGACTCTTAACAAGTTGCAGGTTTAAATTAGCTGCAGACTTGCACAGACGGCACTATTTTCTACATAAAAGCAAGAATTTCAGAGCTCCTTTCCTGGAATGAAGAACACTAAATCCTCCATGCAGTTCCCTTCTCACTGCTCTCATTATTGTGAAACTATCGTCAATGTTTCCCAATATGATGCCACTGCTGATTTCTAGAGTCTGTACTAAAATAACCTTTTGAGTTAAGAGTAGGAGACGTGTATTTATTCAGTCAGATCTGCCATTGCTTCTGTTGCCTGTCATTTCCACATCCCCGACCAGGATAAACAAAGAGCCGTCCAATACTCTCCCTGGTCAAATGCCTCTGTGAGGCTCATGGGAGACCATGGTCCAACCTCATGAAGTCACAAACACACACGCAAATCATTTAACAGCATCTTCACACGCAACCAACAGAAACACAAATTCAGTTTGACGAGGCTATAATTTGGTTTAAAAGACAATAGATCTATGATACTTTACAGATGATAAATGTCCATTAAGTTGGTTTGTTTGGGTGGGAGCTTTTACAAGTGGTTCATTTGCCAAGAAAAGATGAAAACAATGAAAAGAGGACGATCCTTTCAAACAGAAGCTATGAAGAGATGAAAAGAGGCTGTTTCCCGTGTCTCCACAAGCAGGATGCAGGTCATTAATCAATGGTGTGTGTGTGTAGATGAGCAATACTGTTGATTTGTAGTCTCAATAGCCTATTTTTGCCTGTACCAAAAACAATTTTACTTCACCAGAAAATCAATACAATAAGAGATATACAGGGATTTTTGCAATGAGAAATGTGTTCCTAATGCTTCAAATCATAGGGAAAAAAGACAGAAAGAAAAAAGGAAATATGCATACATATTAAATTAAATGTAAATTCATGGTATCATCAAACAAACAAACAAAAAAAAACATGAAAAATGAGGAATAACTAAATTATATTTTAACTACACATAAAGCATCTTTGTTTATGGTGGTGGGTTGACTTCCAATTATTTTTCATGCAACCGAGTCATACTGTACCTAATTTTTTAATATAAGGATATTACACACACACACACACACAACCATTCAAAAGTTTAGATCGTAAGAATTTTTTTTTTTTTTTAATAAGTCTCTTCTGCTCACCAAGGCTGCATTTATTTGATCCAAAATACAGAAAAAAAACAGTAATATTGTGAAATATTTTTACTGTTTTAAATAACTGTTTTCTATTTGAATATATTTTAAAATGCAATTTATTCTTGTGTTGGCAAAGCTGAACTTCCAACATCATTACTCCAGTCTTCAGTGTCACATTATCCTTCAGAAATCATTCTAATATGCTGATTTGCTGCTCAAGAAACACTTATTATTATCAATGTTGAAAACAGTTGTGTATAATTGTTTCTCAGGATTCTTTGGTGAACAGAAAGTTCAAAAGAACAGCATTTGAAATAGAAAGCTTTTGTAAAATTATAAATGTGTTTACTGCCACTTTTGATCAATTTAATGCATCCTTGCTGAATAAAAGTATTCATTTCTTTAATTTCTTTCCAAAAAAAAAAAAAAAATCTTACCCCAAACTTTTAAACATTAGTGTGTAATGTTACAAAAGCTTTCAGATAAATGTATATATGTTAATTTTAGTTTTTTTATATATAGATTTTGTGTTTTTATTTCCCAAATTGCACATTCATATTGATGATCCTATTCATTTTTAATCATAGTTCCACCCCATGATCTCACCTAGGGACCCACAAACCCATGGGCAGAACCTATTCTAATCAATATTCACAACTACAACCACCCTTGTAATAGAAAAAGGGTCCCTATCAATCTCACCTTATTGAAATGAATACAAATCCTGCGAAACAAATGGTGTAGACATTAAATATGGAATCCACTGGACTGGGGACAGTTTGTGGTGTCTGGCCCTAGAACAGCTGCCTGCCCATGACCAAATTAAACACTGGAACCAAAGCTAGGCTAAGTATTCCAACCATTTGTCTCTTCAATCACGTGGTCAGTTCACATTAGCGAGAAAGCTCTGGGTTAAGAGGAGGAGGAAAAAGAAAAGACGTGGAAGCAAAAGAAGGATTCAAAGGTCCTAACATCCTGCAACAGAGTGACAAAGCATCACTAATGTCATCATTCACGCACAACTGAGTGCTGTAAACGGGAGACGTGCATAGAGACTCCCTTCGCGGGCTTGGCAACACACACAATGGGACAGTCTTCACACACAGCTCTGCCAATTAGAAGCAGGAGGGGAAAGAGCAGAGGATCCAAGACAAACTCCAAATTAACAAATTAGTTTGCAGATTAGCCTTTCTGCAATCCCGATATATAGAGGTTAGATGCACATGTAAGCTCAGTTCAGTTCAACTTGATCATTACTTGCTAAAATCACAGCTAAAAACACCAAATAAGATCTTTAGAAAGGATGCAAACTGAAATATTAAATGCAAATCCTACTTTGTGCAAGCATTATGCAAGAAAAGCAGCCTCAAAGGCCTACGCTCATGTCTAGAAGCCCCTTTATACATCTCAAGGCCCAGAAGGGTGTGGCGTCTGCCAACGACACATATTGGCAATTCCCCAGACATCGCAACCAGCACAGATGCTCCAGTTTTCCAATCCCATTCGCACAGTAACAGGGTCACACCTGATAATGCACAAGAAATACAAAACAAGTGCTTCAAACCTTGCCATATGGAAACACAGGAAGTAATTCTCTAGGTTAACTATCTAAAAAGTCACAAACTGTCCAACACAAAATGAAGCAGGAGCCATACCAAAACCATAGCTAAGCCTCTCTCATGTCAAGGCCATATATTTAACCTCTGGGATACGGCTAAGACATAAACTCTAGCTGGGATAAAAGGGGGCAACACTGTCTGCCTTGGGGCACTTTGAGAAATGAGGGGCCCTAATTCAGTGAAGGTACAGAGACAGATCAGAGGCCGTCTTGCTGATGCTACCATTAAATTTAATGAGTAAGGAGAAAGAGGGGTTTCTGCAGTGGACAGTGAATAAAATTATAGATGACAATTCTGGTGCAGGACAGTCCAGCTGAGACTCCATTTACACACAGCAGGGGGGTTTGTGTTCATCCACAGAGACATAATACGCCACACTATGAATCAATACTGTTGCCCATTCTCTTTTCAAGTAAACCCACAGGCCTTGAACATGGGCCAGGCTGGCAGAAGTGCCCGTGTACACAATAAAATGACCTGCAGTTCATCGACAGCAACGCTGAGCCTCATTTTTAGTTCATGCAAACATGACCCAGAGCTGGTCAGAACTGTTTTCAAATCACAAATTTAGATCACTTGCCATGCTACACTGGACACATTTAATACAGTTAAAGGATGTAGAGGGCCTTGATTTGCTGCAAGAAAGCATCTGGAACAGTGTAAATGTGTACATTTATTTGGACAAAAAAAAGGTGTATAATATAATATAATATCATATAACGCAATCACTCCTACTATCCACTTTGGCGGGTTGAATTTTATATAGAATATATAAATTTTTTCAATTGTAGTCTTTTAAAAAGGCATCTGAAATAATAAACTAAGTGCAATGTAGTGTTGTCAAAAATATAGATTTTTTGATACATATCGATACTGAAATATCTGAAACGCTTCCAATACTCATTTTCCACAAAATAGATACACGATACTAGCTGCTCTTTCTTGCTCTCTCATCTCTCTGACTGCGAACTGACACACAAACCCGCCCCCCCTCACTCACTTGTTTTATTTGAATATTGTTGGTGTTACAGGCTTGAATTTTGGATTGTGATTGCACGTATTGCGCATCATTTTACTCATTTCCGCAGATTTTATGCTCACACCCACAGTGCGTGAGCATAAAGCCACCTCTCAGTACCAAACTGAGTTGTTTTTTGCTGCTTATTGCGCTTAAATAGTCAAATACACACAAAATAATGTCAAAATGCCAGTCTTGGCGAGTATTTGCGTAAACACTGTCAGTTATGCTTTAATGCATGTGTAACAGTATAATGGATTAATGAGTCAGGTCTTAAAGTGACAGCAGTGACACCAAATTATGAGATAATAAAAATATCTACATGTTTTTCCCCATGGTTTCAGTCAAAATTGTGGCCAGTGAAAAGAATGAGAGGCTAGTAACTTTGGAAAACCACTAGCCACAGTGGCTGGTAAGCAAAAAAGTCAAAGTCAAAAAATGTCAAGCCCTGAATAATATAATATAATATAATATAATATAATATAATATGATTTCTAAAGGATTATGTGTCACTGAAGATTGGAGTATTGATGCTGAAAATTCAGTTTGCATCACAGGAATAAGTTACATTTTAAAATATATAAAAACAATAAACAGTTATTTTAAATTGTATTGCTGTTATACTGCATTTTTGATCAGCTTTTGTGAGAAGAAGAGACCTTTCAACGACATTTAAAAAAAAATCTTACCAACCCCAACATTTTGAACGGTTATAATGTAATACAATATAATGGAAGGCAGGAGACATTGAGTTGGTAGATAAAAGCACACCGCAATCCTCCATTACGTGCTTTCCTGTGGGTGTACTGACATCATTCCATCACTTCCTGTACCCACTTGCTCTATTCTTATCTCCAAGAATCCAGTACAATCAGAGCAGTCAGTCTGTATGGTGTTGAAAGGTCAAGGTGGAACAGAATTCAGTAGAATAAGTCAGCTAAGGTCAACACCACTTCAGGATCTACGTTTGAAAGAGCTCATGAGTCAGTCAAAGGCCATTCTTCCAAACAAAAACAAAGATCCTGGTTTGTACATGTTATGAATAGATCAAAAATATCACACCCTCTCCAGAGAGCTGCATAATAAGCAGACACACAAACTGGCCCTTGAAAATGAGACATTTAGATAGACTGACCACAATTTAGCCTAGAGATCCTGGAGATCCTACATTGTTTCAGGCTTTAGTGCCCCATAAATGGCACTCTCCATGACAAGGGTACAAAATAGAAACTATTTTTCAACAATGGGTTTGTGAAAAGTGAAAAGGAATGTTCATAATTGATTCAGGAAGTCAAACTAAATAGCTTTTTTTCCCCCTATTTTATATGATGTTTGCAACTTTTGGAACCCTGTTACTAAATCTAAGACATGAAACAATGATTTGAAGGATTTAGTTAATTTATAGTAAAATGTTAAACAAACAAAATATATAAAATAAAACAAAATATTCCACAAAGGTTAAAAAAAGTTCCAGATTTAGCCTAAATTAAGCTGTCACTCAGCAGAGACAAGCTAGTTTGGGAACCAGTGTTGGATTATTATTGTTGAAGTTATAAACGTACATAAATTAAAAGAAAAATATTTTTGGGCTTTGGTATTCTTGGTGTTTTTTTTTTTTGTTTGTTTGTTTTGTTTTTTTTTGTTTTTTCCCATACAGTAACTTTACAACAGGGTTAAATTATGCAACAATAATGGATAAAATACAGAATATTTTCTACATTGAACTGAATGTCAATTCAACAAATTATATAAAAATGATGACTGTTGATTTTAACTGTTAAATGAACAAAGAAAGAGCAAGACTTCTTAAGATGGGGGGGAGGAAATATCAATTTTTAAGAGGTTTCAGAAAATTTGATGTTAATTATGAATGTGTGTTCATCTTAATATTAGACTTTTTATCTAAAATATCTAAGGTCTCATTCCAAAGTATTCATGTATTTATTCCATAAAAAAAAAAATCAGGTAACACTTTACAAGATTTCATTTGTTAACGTTAGTTAATGCATTAACTATCATGAACTAACAATGAGCAATACATTACAGCATTTATTAACCTTTGTTAATGTTAGTTAATAAAAAAAAAATAATAATTTTCATGTTAGTTCCCAGTGCATTAACTAATGTTAACAAATACAACTTTTGATTTTTAAAATGTATTAGTAAGATTGACATTAGTGAGATTAACATTAACTAATTTTAATAAATACTGTAAAAGTATTGTTCTTTGTTAATTCATGTTAACTAATGTAGTAAATGAAACCTTATTGTAAAGTGTTACCAAAATTCTGTATCCGTATTATGGAAAGTGCCAGAAAGAAGAAGTTGCTTGCAGCTGGCCTGAGCGATCCACGCGACTGGGTCGTGCCGGCGATAGGTAGCAGCTAAACTAAAGAGCTGCTACACAGACGCCAAAAACAGCACACAGTGGGATGGTCCGGCTGCCCGGGAGCAGCACATACTTTCAGATTCTATTTCCATCTAAACCTAAACAATTAGAAAGGCAACACCTTTGCACAGGCTGGGTGGAAAGCTGCTTCTTCGGCATCAGGGGAACTAAAAACATCTCAGCTTTTCTTCAAGGCTACTAACATTGATTTTGTACTCCTCTGACGGCCGTTACTAGTGAGTTACACAAAAAAAAAATGATATTGAAATAATATTGAAAAATATCTTTCTACATTATGAAAAAGTGCAGTTTAACCATGCCTGATAATTTTACAAAGTAAGTATGATACAGCTTGTTCCTCCGACAACTGGTCTAGACACCTAATGCAGAGCCAAAACTCCAACACTCTTTCCCTTCACCTCACTGATGGGGAAAACGACACTTTGTGTAATTACTGTCCTAGGAAATATGAGACTGTAAAGTGTTTGCTCGTGCAGTGGTGGGGCCCCAGGGGCCTGAGGTCCTCCCACTGTCCCCTCTCATTAGCCCAGAGCTAAAGCAGGCACTCTGAGGAGATGACCACACTTCTGCAACTCCCTCCGAAACCAGACATGAAGAGGCACCGAGTGAGAGGGTGGATGGAGGAAAGCAGCACTGAGGTTTCCTCGAGGCGGGGCTCGAGGGGTTAATGATAGCGTGTGGAATGCGCGGCAGGTCTCAGACCTGATAACAGGGCAGACGACACACAGGGATGTAATTCAGGAACATCAGAGTCCCAGAGGAGAGACTGTGTCTACTGTTTCCATACATCCCCACATGCTTTCACTTTTCAAATGGAATTACCAATGCAGACAGACTCTGTGGTGTGCACACAGGAGGATCCAAGGCTTAAAGCAGCGTTATTTGAGATTTCGCTAACTCCTGGGAGGTTTAAAAGGCTGAATCTGTCCACGGACGTTATGTTCCTTTCAAAACACGCATCACATGTCTATGGAAATATTCCGAGTGTTTTTAAAAAGTACAAGGAATGTTTAAAGAAAAGGCCAGTCACACACGTGGGATGAGATCATAACTTTGTAAAGTTCGTTGTTACAACCCCAATTTCCATAAAAGTTAGGATTAGGGCTGGACGATATGACCTAAAATCAAAATCTCGATTAACTGAAAATTTTACCTCGATTACGATTAATGAACCATTATTTTGTTTGTTGGTTTGTTTGTTTGTTTTTTGCCCTTATAGCTCACTAACAAGGTTTGTACTGTAAATATGCTTGATTATTAAAGGTGGAATATTTTTTCCTAATGAAAGAGTGCTTCAACATAACAGCTCACTTTCTGCAGTTATTTTATCTATGGTTCATAACATTTCTTACAGATTTCTGCTCATTGTAAATCAGATACAGATAAATTAGCGCAGTACCAGTACATTTATTTGAATGCATTAATGAGAGCGATTGCGTGTGTGAATTAGTCATACCGTCTCTCTATTAATTGTGAAGCTGTGGGTTGTAAGTAGTTACTTCAAAAGTAGAAACATATATGCTATAATAACTTTTGAGTTTCTAAGCTACTTTAGCGATAAATCACAGGACAGTGTTGACAACGTGTTTCTGCACTCCTCTCTGTGCGCGCAATCTTCACGTTTTGTGCAGCTACTGATTGTATGAGTGTTGGTGTGCCACAATGCATCAGTGCAGTAGCTCAATATAATGATACACATCCGATGGTCTAAAATCGCTTGAATGTCCAAACTGGCAAGCCTTAAAACACATAAAATTGACAAACTTTTGTTAGGACGCAAACGAAAGTGATCTCACTTCGGTGGTCTGACTCGGCGTTTGAATTCGCCTCAGTGTTGCTTCCATGCCACTGACTGGACGGGGCAGAGTCACGTGACTACATATGCGGTAGTATGTTTTTAAGGGGAAAGTATTAACAGGATTTAAAAAAAACGACATAACCGCTATGGGGAAATTACGTCGGTTAGAGGTTCTGAATTTCGGTTTCGATTACTTTTCGATTAATCATCCAGCCCTAGTTGGGATATTTTGTAAAATGCAAGAAAATCAAGAATCTGTGGTTTGTTAATTCTCTTGAACCTTTATTTAACTGACAAAAGCAAAAAGTAAAGATTTCCAGTGTTTTCACTGACCAACTTAATTGTATTTTGTAAATATAAACAAATTTTGATGGCTGCAACACACTCCAAAAAAGTTGGGATAGAGGCAAAATAAAAGTAAAAAGATTATGGAAGATTATAATGATTATAAAATGTCCCAACTTTTCTGGAAATGGGGTTGTACTTCTGATTCAAAAAGAAAATGTAAGTTAAAGATCAAGTGTGTCATTTCTTCACCACTAATGCCATCAAATGAAATTGTAATGGTTTATGATTTTCAGGGAAATCAATGATGTTATTATGCATAGTCAGGCATGCATCTTAAAGTTATGATGACATGATGGCTGATATTATTATTTTTTTGTCTAAAAAAATTAAAAATATAACACAAACTAAAATAATTTAAAATGCTGTGAATTTAGGCAGTATGAAATGGGATGAAACATGGAAAATAGCATGAAAATATGGATATTCATTTGAGTTAAAAACAATGCTAATGTATACAATGTGCATGTATGTGCGCATATAGATATATATATATATATATATATATATATTCTGATAACCACAGATTAATAGTGCATCCTTACAGCAGTCCATCACCTGAGATGGATTATACGTAACATCTAAACATTACACACATTTATAAATTGTAAAAGAATTTTGACAAACTAACAAAATCATTCAAACAGTCAGCTGCTTTTAGTGCTGGCAAGAGAAGCTTACCTTTGGTTCTGTGGCAGTGCCAAGCTGATTTCTGAAGGAAAAAGGCCCTCAATCAATCTGTGAAACAGAAAAGACTAATTAATTTGTATTCTTAATTAATTATAAAGTTGCCATGGCCCTCATTTAGATCAAAACAAGAACTACAAACCAGTCCACTTTAACCATCAGATCTGCAGGTTAAGAATACATTATGCAGCTGCTGTACCTGGTGTGACAATGCAGCCCTGGCAACATTGAGAAGTCAAAGGGAAGGATTGATGCAGCCAACATTCATAAGCAATCTGATATGACCACAAAGGACTGGCAAAAAGGTTGTTTAATGCAACATGGCGCTAGTGGTCATGACAGGACCTGAGCTGTTCAAAATGCTTCAATATTACAACCCCAAGATACAATTAATGCATAATGCACATATAATGCAAGCACAGTAGTTCTTGAACCAAGATAAAAGCTCTGACGGAATAAAATTTCAAGTAATTTGAAAGCAACTGATTGATCACTTTAAAGTCTCCAAGTCTATGAGACTGCAAGAAGATGATGTTGACATGGGGAAAACACATAACATGTCATTAACTGTTTTCAACATCAGGATTTAAGTTAAAACCTATGTATTCCGCTGTATGTATAAGGGAAATATTATATTTAAGATGACAAATGATTTAGATATAATAGTTTTAATAGATCAAATGTTTACTGTAGTCTCCCAAATAAAGGAATAGTTCACCCAAAAATGAAAATTCGCTCATCGTTTAATCAACCTTATGCTATCCATGATATATATATGACTCTCTTTCTTCAGATAAACACAAACGAAGACTAATTATTGTCCCTCTATCTAAAATGGCTTTAAATAACATATTTCTCATTTTTGTAAAAATATTATACATTTATTTTTTTTTATTGTGCAATGTTAAAGGGAGAGATCGCCCAAAAATGAAAATTATCTCATTGTTAACTCACACATGACTTTCTTTCTTTAGATAAACACAAACAAAGCTTTTTAGATTTAAATAATCAATCTCTGTGAATCCATATAATGCAATTGAATGGGTGCCGTTCAGTTTGACGCTTGAAAAACCACACACTGCGATTGTGACGGTAATCCATACAACCACAGTAGATGAATCAATGTCTACTGAAGCAAAACAACAAATGTGTGTATGAAAAATACTAATGTTTTTAATTTTTTAAACTATGAATCAATACTTATGGTCTACTTTCATGCGAGCGTTCATGAGAGGGACGTTGTGACACGTGGCGTAAGTGTATTGTTTGCTTCAGAAGACATTGATTCACCCACTGGGGTCGTATGCATTACCGTCACGATCGCAGTGTGTGGTTTTTCAAGCGTCAACCAAGCAACAGCCATTCAAATGGATTCACAGAGTGATTATTTTCCTAAAAATCTTCGTTTGTGTTTATCTATAAAGAAAGAAAGTCATGTGTGAGTAAACGATGAAAATTTCCCCCTTTAACATTGCGCAATAAAACAAACTAAATGTATAGTAATTTTACAAAAATTAGAAATATGTTATTTAAAACCCATTTTAGATAGAGGGATGATAATTAGTTTGACCAACGTTTTTACTAATTTACAAAAACAAAGATGAAAATAACTTGGCTATTATTTAAATGAATAATAAAAAATACATAAAAATAACCTAATAAATTTAGGTTATTAAATTAATAGATAAATAAGATTTATTGTAGAGTAGACTAATGCTTACTTTGTCAAAAAGCATAAAAAAATTCATTGTGGCATGTCATTATTTGACACTTTAAAAATAGAGGAACATATAAGTTATATAGGAAGTATTGCATGTCACACTGCAGGACACTGCTGTCATTGCTTGGCATTTCATGTCAACGACCCAATTACTGTAAGTAGGGCTGAGAAGCTAAGGCACAGACTGTAATACAACACCTTAGTTATGTTTAAAAAATCCTGCATATTCCCTATAAGGTATACCAATGAATAAATATTATCAAATACCAATAACACATTAATGGTGCCAGAACCTTCCTAAAAGGCAATTGTTACCATTAGATTAGCTTTAGTGCCTTACATGAAGTTGAGTCAAATCAACACCACTCCACACTATAAATAAACAGTCAACCGTAGTGGTGTGTGTGGGTCAGTGGGTTAGGCTATTTTTACATAGAGAGTGGGACTAAAATGCTTTGATACACTCTCACACACCCTTCTTCATGTCTGCTACACAGCTGTTCACCAGACAACTGTGCTGGTTGTACTAAAAAAGACTAGCTGCCTCTGTTAACTTCCCCAAGTAGTTATATACTCATCTTCCAAAAAAAAAAAAAAACCCTAAACATAATGAAATATGCCATAAAAACAAACCAAATCTCAAGTTAAGCAAATCGAAACCACTCACCAATTCACAAACACACTTTCTGTGCACCCAGTGAAGAAAATCACAACCATTTGCAATTCAAATTCAAGGATCAGCTATCTGAGGCAGGAAGCCACATAAAGCCTAATGTTATGAGCTTGTTACATCTCATTCATACTGATGGCAAGAGAAACAAAAGAGTGATTATCACTGTGACCTCCTCCACCAGTGGCCCGTATCCTTCTGTCCATGCAGACGAAAACTGATACACTTCCCTTTTCTAATGATTAACAGGTAAGCAAGAGAGAGATATGATGCTAGGAGGACAAGAGCTGCAGAGCACCATGCATATAACGCAGCGCTGCAGTACACAGTTGCAGGTTGCCGGTATGATGGCACAGGGATGCAGGGTTGTGCCGCAGGACATCAGAGAGGAGCAACTGAGCTGTCATACAGCATCAACGCAAGCAGTGACCACACAATGACCTAATACTGCCACACCATTTACACTCGACCGCACTAGTGAAAGGATGTGCCATCTAGGCTGGTTTCATTCTGAAAAAGAGAAAGATAAGCTCATGCTAGCTAGCTATTTTTCCAGTGGGTAGAAGTGTCCCGCTATACACCACATCTTTAATGTAGAGCTGCACGATTCTGGATAAATTGAGAATCATGATTTTTTTTTTGTTTGTTTGTTTCAAACAGAGATCACGATTCTGAACGGACAACTAAACAAAATAACAATTTACTAGAGATTCTGATAAATGTTAATTGCTGTTAATATTTAAAATGTTTAATGAATCTGAATGAATTATTTTTTTTTGTTAAAAATTGGTTTTAATGAATGACTCAATGGCGCACTCATTAATACTAGGGCTGAGACAATACATCGATTCTCAATTCTCGATACAATGATTCTGGATATTTTCTCTCTCGAATCGATTCTGAGCTTAGTTTTAACAGCAGATGGCGCTCTAGGCTAGTTTTTAACCGCACACTCAAATGCTCACGAAGAAGAGTACTGGAGAGCGCTTGTGCATTCGGCTGAGTCATGTAAGCGGTTAAATATACTTGCACCTCAGCTCTGAATGCTTTTATGACACAAGATTAACGTAAACACAGCCCACTACGAACACCCTTGTAATTCGCTTCAATTTTTTCTAACTTTATGAATGATTATATTAGGTTTAAGTGGTGTGTGTAAAGGAAATGGAAGCAAGTATTCTGCTGTTTCTAAAGCATGTAGTGCCATCTGCTGTTAAAAACTAAACTCAGAATCGATTTGAGAGAGAATCGCGATACAATGGAAAATATCAGAATCGCTCCAGATTCTTTGTATCGCGAATCGAGAATCGATGTATTGTCCCAGCCCTAATAAATACCTCAATTGTTTCATTACTGGATGAACTAGCATTTTTTAACGAATCTCTTGAATGAATGAATCAATGACAAATAAATATTTTAACAGTCGCTTGTCGCCACCTGGTGGTGCAACAATGTAATCGATACAATCGTTATTTGAAGTGCCGCGTTACATTCAAAAGGTGATTTACTTTTGATCGCTTCTGTAGACATCAGTGTTTAGCCTATATCTAAACTATAAACTTTTATCCCAGTTCTTCTGTGATAATATGAATATTTGTAACAGAAATAATGATACTGTATGGTAGAGCTGCACGATTAATCGTAAAAAGATCACAATCTCAATTCAAGCACCCACGCAATCTTACTTTATTAATGACAACGATTCGCCCGCGTCTTTTAAACTTTTGACAAAATCATACCGGAACATTCAAATATGTGTTCGTTCTGCCAGAGCCAGAGAGCAGTTTTGAACCACACATTAGTTATTTCAGTGTTACAAATATCAAATTATCACAGAAGTACTGAGATATAAGTTTTAAGTTAGTATATACACACTGATGTCTACGATAGCGATCAAACTACCTTTTGAAACAAACTAAGTGCGTCAAATAATGGTTGTATCAATTACATCTTATTCCACTAGGTGGCGACAACTGACTGTTAAAAAATGTATTTGTCATTGAATCATTCATTCAAAAGATTCATTCAAAAACACTGATTCATCCAGTAATGAAACAAGTATTTATTAATGAGTCATTGAATTCATTCAAAACCATTTTTAAATAATTCATTCAAACATTTTCCAGCAATTAGAGTCCAGCAATTTATATTTTGTCAGAACCTCTATTAAATTACATGTTATTTTGTTTGGTTGTATATTCAGAATCGTGGGAGAATCGTGATCTCTATTTGAAACCAAAAAATCGTGATTCTCATTTTATCCAGAATCGTGCAGCTCTACTGTATGGTTGAAAAGACTTGTTTGTAAAGCAGCTTTTCATACCTATATATGACAACTGCTCTCTCTGGATCAGCAGCCGCGCCAATGCAGATCTGAATGTTCGCTGTGATCATACGAATCGCTGTCATTTAGGAAATGAGATTGCGTGTTTGAATTGAGATTGCGATCTTTTAACGATTAATTGTGCAGCTCTACTTTAATGTAATATTGTATTGTGCACAATGCTACAATGTATTTATTTACAAAGCATATTTTTGACTTGCCAGCCAATAGTGTCCTGATGAAGCACAGTTTACACAGAAGTCACTTTCAAACCAAGAAGCTTTCCGTTGGTCAACACTGCAAATTCACATGGCCAACAAATCGGTGTGTGGAAATATTTTGCCCTCATTCAAAATTCTGACATAATACTATCTATCTGACATAAGTATGGCTGCTCCCACAATGTGATCTGCTACATGTAAAATAACATGCTGCTTTTATTAGGCTACTACTATGACTACTACTACCCAACACACCAGTCACAGCAATTCGTAATTATTTTACATTTTGGCAAATTGGTGGCAAATTCTCATGAATTTGTACAGAATTTAAAATTCTGTGTTAGTAATTATTAATGAGTAAAAAACACTAACTTTCTACAGACTGATGTTTTAATTAAAACAAATATAGGTAACTGGTAAATAAACACAGTAGCTTACACCAGGTCATGCTTCCCTGTTCCATTTTATTTTGCAGATGAACAGGCAGCTGTGTGTATTTGTTGTATTAATGTGTGTGTATCCGAGTGCACATTTCTGGCCCTACAGCTCTCATTTCAAAGTCAGAGCTGTAAAGAGGAAGCTCCGCTCCCCCTCCGGATAGACACAGATTAAAAGAGGAACGGAGGGAGCTGCTGACAGCCTCTGACTGCACCGCCAGGGGCTTTAGTGTGTCACCTGTCTCTTCAACCTCCAGGGCTCTGTTTGGAATTGAAATAATTAACCTGGCAGAGCCTGTGAGCTGCTGGTGGTGTGGAGGGATGCAGCGGAGACTGCGAGTCATTATTAGGTCAATAGGACTCGCGGAAGAAATGGACCAGAGGCCATACTATGGCTTTGATGGGTGTTTAAATGATGAAAGCCACTGCACTTCTCTCTCTCTCTCTCTCTCTCTCTGAAGCCCCAGAGAAGAATTCCCATCACCCATTCAAGAAAACACTCTTTAGCATCATAGCTAGTGGTGGTAATTAGAACTCAAGCAGTTCACAAGAGAGAAAATAGAGTACTGCAAATAGTAGGCAATCCACTGTTTTTTAATGTACAATCTATGGCATTTCAGCAAGCAATGTTTTAAAATATAGGATTGTATGCAAACCAAAAAACAATTTCCATGAGACAAAATGTAAACAGTATTTTAAGTGCTTTAGGCGGTGCACCTTTAAGAAAATCTGTCATAAAATAATTTTTAAAAATGTAAGCATGTTCTTAAATAGGTCACTCTATTAAGCCCGTCCACACGGAGATGCTGTACACGTAAAAATATTGTATCGTATCGGCGTTTCGTCCAGACAGATCCAGCGTTTTGGGAGCCTGAAACTGCTATTTTTTGAAACCGGGTCCCAGAGTGGATAAATCTGAAAACGACACCCTTGCGTTTTCGTGTGTACAGCCAATCCGTAGATTTTGTGAAACGATGATGTCATCACCCCACATCTCGACTCTAGTCAGACACCACGTCACGTAACAGCAACAACAACAGTGGACCACATGTTGTGTTTGTGCTGCAGAAGCTACTGAGCCTATTAGCTTTACTAAAGTTTGTATGCAGCGCGCAAGCTTTATGCGCATGCTCCAAGTCTTATTTTCTGTTTTTAGTGTATCTCTGTGGCAGAATTACAGTGCTACATACTGGTCTGGCATGTATACTACATCGGTTTCAGTGGTTTCGTGTGTACGCAAATATTTCTTGAGACGACGTCGTGTTTACAGAATTTTTTTTTTAGAACGAGGAGAGAAAAAAAACAAAACAAAAAAAAAACAAAAAAAAAAGATCGGATAGGGAAAGCTCTTCGTGTGGATGTGGCCAGAGAGTAGAATAACTTATTAGCCATGTTTGATAGGCAACCATCACTATAGCTCATACTTATTTTTGGAAACCCCCAACCCTACATATTAAACACAAAATGTCTGACCTATACTATTGTTCAAAAGTTTGGGGTCAGTACGATTTTTTTGTATTATTATTGAAAAAAATGAATACTTTAATACAGCAAAGACAGCATTCTCAAAAATATTAAGCAGAACAACTCTTTTCAACATCGATAATAATAAGAAATGTTTCTTGAGCAGCAAATCAGCACATTAAAATGATTTCTGAAGGATCATGTGACACTGAATTACATTTTAAAACATTAAAATAGAAAATAGCCATTTGAAATTGTAATAATATTTCAAAATATTGCTGTTTTTACTGTATTTTTGATCAATGCAGCCTTGGTGACTGGTGAGGATAAACAGACTTCTCTCTTACTGACCCAAATGTTTGAACAGTAGTGTATATATTTTGTCTGGTGGCCAAAAAAAAATATCCCATAAACTTACCATATCTAGATACCAGAATATCTTTGAGACTCGAGGGTGGATGACAGTTTTAACTTGGGCCTATAAGCAACCACCCCAACACCCAAGCAACCACATAACAATACTCTAAAGACTTTTACATAAAAATGCATTTGGCTGATGCTGTAATCCAAAGTAACTTATAGTGGATTCAAAGTATACATTTTAATTGGCTTGTGTCTTCATCTTAAAATGCCCTAAACCACATGGCACCATGCTAGCAAAGTCTACAACAGCAAGCTTTGTACAAGCAAGCACCACATAAATTAAATGTTTTATATAATATAAATAATTTCCATTAAAATCAGAAGCATAATTGCTTCACAAAACCTCACTGGTCACATTAGTGAAATTTGCACAAAATTTTGCAAGCTAAAAAGGTCCATTGTCTATTGTCAGTAGTGTAATGATGTATGAAGCACGGCTCACAGAGAAGTCACTGTCGAACCAGCAGATTTCTGTTGGTCAATGCTGTGAATCTGTGCAAAATCAATGTGGGGAAATGTTTCACCCTCACACAAAATTCATGATTGCATGGATTCCTATTGAAATAACTACATTTCACCTGTGAAAATTTGCTGAACAATACAGTAAATGGGACTGCACTTTAAATGTGGCTACTCCTGCTGGTGCAGATATGCAAGTATCTTACATTAGCCACCGACGGAGCACATTATGTGACCATGTGACTCTTGTAAAGAGTGTGAAATGGCTCTAGTTGCATATGTGAGACACAAAGTAAAAAGGAAAGAACGTGGTCCATCTAGACTCAGAAATTTCTCTGGCCACAGTGACATAGATGAACATACACAAAAATATGACTCAACCACCACCCACTACGACCTCCAACAAATCTCACACAAAAGCCTCTCTGTGTGCTTGTCTTTTATGGGAGAGTTATGCTTTGAGTGGACCAACTCCCATGGCCACATGTCAGGCTTTTCTACCCAGTATGTATCCTAAACTGGGCCACATGGACAGAAAGTAGCACCTTCCCTGAGAGTTAGCAAAACCGGGGCATGCTTTGTTTTAGCGTGGCCACTGATGAAAATAACATCAGTCAATAAGGATACACACGAGACAATCACTTCTACATTAGATCATTGCCGGAAAACACGGCAACAAGTATGAACAGTGTTAAAACGGAGCTGGTGGAGAAACAACACGAAGCAGGAACAATATTGGTTGCAGCCATTTCCTCCTATTCAAAAATAGAACCATATCCGGAGGCTGAAGTGATGTTATGGAGAAACTAGCCAGCATGTACAGATGGGAAGTGTTTCCAATGCGCATCAGCAGAATGTTTCAGTATTTCAATTCAAATGTCAGAAATGTAAAGACTTATAACCAACAGGGATCACTTCCTATTTTTCCCTCTGGGTGGGAGAGAAAGCATGAGAAGATACCTCATCCATATCGATCTCTCTGCAGGCTGTTGGCCTTTCCCGGAAATGCTGCAGCTCTGTGCACTGGGATCTGCTGGTAGACATGGGATGGCGGTGTGAGGCATAATTCCAAAGCATCTCTCAGATTTAGTCAGCTACATAGTATACCTACAAACATGTCCAATTTTAAACTATGCACAAACAGATCTGTATATAATAAAAATTTGTCAAATTCTATTAATTAAGAGTGTCCATTAGATTTTTTTTTTAAATTTAGCTGTTTCAGTCAATATTGAATAATTAATTGTGCATGCATGCTCATTCTCATGTTTTCATATTTAATTACCTTTGCCATCATCAAACCAGTGTTGTTTTTGTAAACTAAAACCGTTTTTGTTAATTGAAAAAGCAGAAATAAAATGAAATATAAATATCAGATGAAAAACTTAATTAATTAATTGCAACTAACTGAAATAAAATAAGTTGAAGCACTAAAATTATTCAAATTAAAATAGATACAAATTCAAGTAACATTTTAAAAAGAAATTAAGACATTTAAAAAATTAAAAAAGCAAATAATTAAAGCACATAACAAAATTATTAATTTTAACAAATTAAAATAAAAAAATGAAAATATAAAGGATTATTCCAAATATGAATAAATACTATAATTGTACATAAATAATACTAAAATAACACTGCATCAAACGCTCACTTAAAATTAATCATTAAAACACTGTTTTCTTTTTAATTTATTTCGACAAAATATTATTTAATTTTTTTATCAACTATTTATCAGTTACCAGCGTTAACATAAAAATACTGATCCGCTTATTGGTTTTGGACAAAATTTTAATATCGCTTCTTCCCAGCATCACACAAACACACACACAAAAAAAACATGATGAATATAGCCATGAAAATGAAGGCAAAACACAATGACAAGCTATTCCATACGAGGGAAGGCCTTAGGCAGGAGTCTGCTGAAGACCCATCATATGAACTCCACCAGATCTGCTTTGAAATTCTATCCTATATCCAGGAGGAGGGAGCACAAATCCATGAACCATCTCTACTTTCACACCACAGTAGCAGTCTTTATCACATTTATACACACAATGGTGTGTGTATGTGCATGTCTGGGTTTAATCGCTGAGGAGCTGATTAGTTTCTGCGCACCACGGTTGGCGCCACTGGAGGGTCAGAGCGATCTGTTTCAGAACACACACATGCCATTGCCAAGTATTAAGAAGCACGCAATAGTGGAAATGTTTCAATGGTGACATGGGTATAGTAGCTGAGCCAAATATGACAACAGGAAGAATGGCGCAATGCCATCTTGGACTTAAAAGTACATTTTGAGTACATTGTTGCATTCTGGGATTGCTATATCTGCAAAAGTTACATGCTTTAAAATGTACTCAAAATTCGCATTGGGAACACACCTGTGATGCCCTAAATGCTGCCTACACAGGCAGATCACTTGTTGTGATAGAGGATAAAAGAAGAACCTTTTCATTGTGCAGCCATCAAACTCACATTAAGTTTTGACTACAGTAAATTACTAGGTTTGCTGATCCATTGTGTGACTGAAATTGAACTCTCATCATTACATTTAGGGATCTACAACAGGATAACCAATGCTACACACAGTGTTACATGACTTGGACAACCCCCTCAAGAGGAGTTTTATCTAAAGGGCCAGTCAGGTGGATCAGATCCATTACACAGATTCAATATCACACACGATTTACTCTTCATGTGCACTTTGTCTCGTGAATTCCCAGGCATACAGTAGCAAGCCAAACAGAGATGGCAAGAGATTTTTTTTTGTTTTGTTTTTTTGTTTTTTGCCATTCACATTTGAGTTGCAAAAGAATTATTAAAAATTTAATTAGTGCATTTCAACTTTCCCTTACACACACTTTTATAGACGCCTCTTAAATATTTGATAATTATATTTTAATATATACATAGTCTATATATATATTTTTTTTGTTCAACAAGGACTGAAAGCGTCTAAGGGAAACATGAAGTGAAGGTTGGGCTGTGAGGAGCCAGTAGCTCATTTGTCTTGATGGAGGTCTGGTATATTTGCACCTAGGGCTGGGCGATAAATTATACCATATCAAGATCGCGATAAATTTTATGGCGATAACGATGATAAGCTCTGGACATTTTCATTCAATATGGATTATACCAGTCTATCACACTGCAGAAATAAATTCGACAACAGCCAGCCAATCTGCAGGGAGCCAGCGAGGGAAACAAAAGTGAAGCCAAACTTGCATTACCCTCCAAAGCTGAAGAAATTCTTAAAAAAAGGGTAACAACATCAATTATATTGAAGAGGTTTGGATTTCTTAAAAGCAACAACGCACAGATTAAGGTCCATTTTTGTGGGAAAAAAACCTAAGATGTTCGTCAGTGGAAAAAATGAATGAATGAATGAATGAATGAATGAATGAATGAAGGCAAGCTATTGAGATGCGTTTGAACTTCTGAGTTTGAAAGAAGTTGAACTTCTTTTAACTTGAGCACCACGTTTTTAGAACACCGTGTCATGCACGAGATACAAAGATGTAAGCGCAGCGGTCAAGCACGTCCATCTAACACGTGTTTATACACAAAAACAATAAAAAGTAGCGCAGTGGAATGCAAGACAAAAACAAAACAAAACAAAAACAAGTTCTGAGTAAACCAGCCCAGATGGTCTGCAAAATATGTCAACAGTTAGTTTAAACCGAGGCAGAAAACTCAACAAACCTTTTCCATCAACTGACAAGATACCATCCCAGCGACAACACCAAGAGTACAGAATGTGGTCCCATGTTAATCTGTGTAGCATAATGACTGGTTTACAATGTTTACATTTGGCACTTTTTACTCAAATTTCTACTTCTAAATCATTTCATAGATGTAAAAAAGTACATTGTTGACATTTTTAAACTTTATTTTATCTAACAGTGAACTTTTTTGTATAGGTTGTACCTCTTCAAATATTTGAGATGTTTGATGCCACTATTTTAATAAGTTAGAAGGCAACCTATTGTTTTAAGACAGAAAAAGCATGTTTGCATAGTTAAAAGTTTACATTGTTATTCAGTTTTTGTTAATAAATTATATTCTAAAATATCATTAATGAACCCTCTGATTTCTCCAGGCTTCAGTCATTGTTGGGATACTCTTCAATCTGGCAGCATTATCAAAATATATGTAAGCAATAAGGTATGAGAGGCTGTGCAAAGCAGAGTGCCTGCAACCCCTTCAGCCGTGACTTATTCACGATAGAGCACTAGCCTCGAGTACCTTATTACTTTTATAAAATGATTACATTACCACACAATAGAAATATTAAAGCCAAAAATATGTATCATTCCAACTTTCATGAAATAAACTTTCAGTAAAGCCTTCCTTCCGCTGGAAAAAATAGTCCCTGACCTTGAACAGCAACAGAAGTTACATTATTACGCCATTAGTTGGCGGCAAAGACTGTCTTTATGAGTGTGTCAGTCAGTAGCGAAGACTTTTACATTGAAAAGACTGAATTGTTGTGAACACGAAACAAGACACAACTGACAAATTCTTTGACTAGCGCTGTCAGTCACAGGAAAACCCCTTAACTGTTAAAAGGATAATAACACATCAGACATTTAAACAGATTTTTTATTATGAACATAGGACTGACCTGAAGGAAGATGCTAAATCTGAATGCAGGTAATAAACTCGCTCATTCTATCTTTTTCTCACAACACTCTTCTACATAATACAATAAGCTTCAATGAACAATATCAGTTGAGAAGATACATTGCTAAGAGTGGTTGCTAAGGGTGTTGTGTAGTGATACACAGAACCGTTGGGTGAAGCGGTCATAGCCGTGTTTTATCGTGAATAAAACACAGCTATTGACCACTCAGAATCAAGGACAGGAACTAACCGTTTTATAAGTTATGATATCAATACTGATCAATATGAAAAAAAAAATATTGTGATCATATTTATTGCCATATCGCCCAGCCCTAATTGCACCCTTTCGAACTATGAGGACACCATGTGCATGAAGCTGTCTGCTGTGTCAGACTTTTTAACTCCATAAACACACCCCTCTTCAGCCACCCACTGTGAGTCTGCCTCTGGGATGGTGTTAGGAGGGTCTAGGCTATGACGACACAAAGAAGGTGAATCATCATAACACACACACACAAAACAGACTGCAAACAGGGGCTTTAAGACATAGTGTAAGTAGTAGTGTCTAACAAATGCTGTATTTAAATATAATAATATATTTCAATATTTAATTTTAACAATAATTATATTTAATTTTTTAACAACAGAAATTGCACACCTTTAGTGCCTGATACACATTCCCTTCCCTTACTACACATATAAAGACTTTCTGCCCCAACATCTAATTTCTCCATTACAACCTTCAAACAGTTTGGAAACTTCTTCTGAACTTTGGCCTAAATCTTAAACTTTTCTGACAGTTTCCAGAGAGTTTCCACTGAATGACACTTCTTACTGACATGAACAGGCAAAACCTAATTTTTCTGTCAAAAAACATAAGTTAAACTAAATAAAGGCATCAATCTGAACAAACTTCAACAATTTCCTATGAAGATCCAGAGACATTTGCCTCTCCTTTACCTCAGAACTGGACGTGTTAGAGGGAAAACAGCTGGGATGTAATTATGTCTCTCCTTGCATTACGACAGCTGTTCCAGACATGTCATAACACGATCAAATGATTTTCTGTGTAAGGAGTTCACTCTTCGAGCTGGATATACAGAGGATACTGTTACTCACAGAGCTGAAACTTACTTTGAATTATGAGTAGTTTTGTAGCTTGGGAAGCTAAAGTTTCAAACTACAGTCAAGCTACCCTTTTGTAATAGTAGTTGCAATAAAAGTTAATACAAAAAAGTCGCTAATTGGTACATAGGATCTGTTTAGAGGGGCAAAATTTGTTAAAATATAATAGATTTCACGTATTGATTTCACAATTAATGAAACTAGAAAACATTCATTTAAATAACAGTGAAAAACTGTCAAAATCAACTCAAAATTCCTCAACTCAAAGCTCAAATTAATCGTTTTGAACATGTTCATTAACACGGACTATCTGAAAGAATCAATCCACTAAAATGAATCAGACTGAACTCTTTTCTCTCTCTTCATCTTGATCACTCTTTCTCAGACAAATTAAAACGATACTGCCAACATCTCTACATTTCTCATTCACCTTGAACAAGAGTTAGACCTTAACCAGCTGACACTGCTCACATATACTGAGCTAGTAAAATAAACGTCGCAATGAATCAATAAACAGACAGGGAAGACCATAAACTTGCATCCTGATCTCCATCCTCTCATTCTTCCCCCGGTCCACCACACAGGGAACAGAGCAGAAAGCTTGGCGCGACGGGAAACAACAACATTAGACGAGTGAACCAAAAGCAAATGAGGTTAGATTTTCCAAGCACGGATTTCAACATTATATCAACTCGCCAGAAAGTTTCTTTTATTCATACTCTTTCTTTTTTACGATCTGGCAAGCTTACAGTTTTGCTGCCGAGAGATTACCACTTTTTATGAATCCTCTATAAAACCAATAACAAACTGGGTTGCGTGGTTACATCAAGGTAAGATCTCAGAGAACCAACCACTTTCAGGTCAAGACAGAACAACTTGTGACGCTTGGATTGCACCGACAAGGCCAAGCAGAGATTTGTTGGAGCTGAGATTTGGGAACACAGATAACTCTGTAGTAATCATGTAGTCAGAGACACGTCTGCCACTATTTGAGCTGGCAGAGAGACAGCACAGGCAGTGATGGTTGATGCTCTATCATGCGAACTCTACCCGCATTGTCACGCTCTCGCACTCACTTCCCCGAACACACTTGGCTGCCTTATGAGAGTAGGTCAGGACTGATACAGCGGGTCGCTAGCATTAACAGCGGATCGCTTGCTGAACAAAAATAGCACAGTAAGTCTTGCTAATATCTAAAAAACATCCTAAAATACAACCCACTCTTTTCTTGCTGCGTTAGGGTGTGTTCACTTGTAGTTCGGTTTTCTTAGTTCTTTTAGTCCGGAACAAAAAAAGAAAGTAACACATTAGGTCCTGGTTCGCTTAGCGTTCACACTGTCATTTTTAAGACCGAACCTAAAGATACAAAACAAAACAAAAACAGCTTTTTGATGTATATTTTGCTACAGAACTTGTCAAACATCCATAACAATGAAGGAGCTGACAACTTGTGAAAAGTTTATAAAATGTGTAAAGGAGTCAAGACAGTGACAGGAATCCCTCAGTCACACTCACAAATGAAGATCTGCTGCGAGGAGCCACGGTTCTGATGCTGTAAGCGAACTGTGATGGGCAACATCGCGACTATGACGAGAAAAAACAGGTATGCTTGAGCATTCTGTCCCATTTAGGGTTGCATCTTGTAACATCATGTCCTGTTTTTGGTTCGTTTACATGTCTTTGGTCTGTGTTGCGTTCATATTTCATTCGAACCGCACCAGAGTTTGTTTGGAAGCATTCTTAAATGAACTGCACTAACAGAGCAATCACACCTGGGTTCGTTTTAATCGAACCAAACATGCCAAGTGTGAACACACCCTTAGAGAACTCCCTAGAGCACAGGGGCTGGTTGCACCAGCTGTGCGTAAGTTACAACCTAGCCTAGTTTTGACGTAAATGGGCACAAAGTTACAACTTACCCACTACTAAATATTTTTGTGTTGAAGCGTAACTCTACATATACACTAAATATTTACGGAAGCCTCCTATCAGGAGTAACGGTTGGAATAAAATAGCAGACTGACTGAACTGCATCAATAAGCTCTTGTTTTACCTGACAGACTTCATTCTTTACACATATATGATGCTGCTGACATTTAAACTCTTACATTTTAAGAAAGAGAACATTATGTGAAAAGATTACTTTGTTAGCCACTCTTCAACACGAACCCGTCCTAAACAGCGTGCCACTGTGTGCATCGGTCCCATCACTCCGTGTTGTGCATGTCAAATCAAATCAGTCATAATCAAGAAATGTCATTTCTTATGTATTTTTTTGTATCAGTATTTATTTATTGATCCTTATTAATTTCGTTTCAAATACAGTTTCTGAATGTTATTTACATATAAAAACATTTATGATTAAGTAGTAGGCTATTATATTTAATGGAAACTTATTTTTTTTACTGTTAGCTACGTGAGGCAAAATAAGTCAGAATGAAGGATAAACTGAAATTCACGGAATTTCAACAACTTCTGCTCATGGATTTGAAGGAACAAATGGTGCAACCGAATAAAGTACAGAGTTAGTTACAAACTAGCTAGTAGTTACTAAGCCACTAGTGTGGACTTTACGTTCCAATTTAAGAAAGAACTTACGAACAGCTGGTGCAATCCTACCCAGGTGTCAAACATACGGCCCGCGGGTCGAATACGGCCCACAAAGGTTGTGATTGTCAATGATTTGAACAATAATAAAAAACAGTTATGCATGGCCCACCGGCCATAAATCCGAACTGTAATTAGTTTTATTTTGGCCAATATCTATTCTGGACTTGCAAACAAACTGCTTTGCAATCATTTCCCAAACTGTCATTTGTGTGGAAATATTACGAAGTCTGTAAACAGGACGTTAACACAGCCACATGCTAAATACGGACACAAAGAGAAGAACACAGACGTGCCAGCAGAGCAAATACTGTACCAGGCCAAGCTCACTGTTTGTGAAATATAGGAAGACAAATATAAATATTGAATTGGGTTTTATATGAATTTAACTTAGAAGGGAACTGTCTTCAGAAAAGTTTCGATCTCCATATAAGTAGCCTATTTTATAAGCACAGCGCTGCTTTGTGTACAGCGGTAACCAAGGAAACGCTATATCGCTGCTGTTCCACAAGCGCCACCTACTGTTAGAGAGTGAATTTGCATTTTCATTCAGTCCGTCTGCTATTTTTGTTTTGTGCCGGTGTATGTAGCATAATTTCACAACGCTATAAAGTCAGACCATGCTGTTTTCTGTAAATCTTGAAATTATACAATCCAATTTAAATCAGAAACAACTGCTCATGCTCAAAATGCAGTGGCGCCTGTATACCAAATGCCTACACATATTTTTTGTACAAATAAACAACAAATAAATTAAAAAAAAAAAAAAAAAAAAAAAAAAAAGGCAACCGGTATCAAATTTGCTCCAAAAAAATTGGAATTGGCCATAAAAATCAATAATAAAAAATATTAAATAAAACATTATTTTAAAAATCAAATAAAGTCTTTTCACAGTAAAAACAAATGCTGTTTTCAAAGAGCAGTGTGTTTTTTTTCTTGCAAATGAATGTTAGCGAAGGTTATAGGTGATAGTTGTTATACACTACAGCTCAAAAGTTTGTTCTTTTAAAGAAATTAATATTTTTATTCAGCAAGAATAGATGCATTAAATTAATCACGAAACATTAAAGAGATTTATGTTACAAAAGATTTTTATTACAAATAAATGCTTTTCTTTTGAATGTTCTATTCATCAAAGAATCCTGAAAAAAAATGTATCATGGTTTCCACAAAAATATTAAGCAGCACAAATTTTTTCAACATTGATAATAATAAGAAATGTTTCCTGAGTGATTGAATGATTTCTGAAGAATCATGTGACACTGAAGACTGGAGTAATGATCCTGATGATTCAGCTTTGCAATCACAGGAATAAATTACATTTTAAAATATATTTAAAAAAAAATTGTGATAATATTTCAAAATGTTAATGTTTTCTCTGTATTTTTGATCAAATAAATGCAGCCTTGGTGAGTATAAAAGACTTCTTGGTTCAAATGAACAGGCAATCTCATTCCAAACTTACATCATTGGTGCCAATGTTGCCTAGTTGGGGCTCTCAAACAAACAGATTACACCATGAGATGCCACCAGTATAGAAATTACACATTACATCTTACTAAACTGTTCTTCACATTTTACTGAAACCAAATCTGCACACTGCCGGAGGAGGAGGAAGAGGAGAGCTGATTGGCTGAAACATGTTGAAATACTGAAATACACATGGCTGAAATACACCCATGCGTATTTACATTGGGTGAGGCATTGTTCCACCTATCCACCAAAACAAAAGCTGCTCAGGCGGCAACAGTATGAATCAGCAAAATATCATGGCATACAAACTACTTAGATATTAATATACCACCTTTCATCACCAAATGCAACTGCTGAAAACTTCAACACAGTTTGATCTACAGCACTGACAGACAGACAGAAACATCTCCTCTCAGAACTCACAACAATATCAGAAAAGCGCCAAAGGCAAATCTGCCTCACCACAAACACATTTAAAGCTCTCTATCAGCACTGAACATCAACAATGTGGAACAACCATTTTACCAGACTTACTACATGGAATACTTGATTCTGATTGGTCAATCATTCTGCTGTCAAATAAGTAATTTGGTATAATGAACACTAAACTGCATAATACACCTTATAGAATCAAGGCCAGATTTCATTTTTTGCTAATGAAATGGGGGTTTTACTGTATTAAGCTCCTATATCAAATAATTAAAAGAAATGTTTAAAATATGGCGTCTACCTTGACTATGGTCCACTGACTGATTTCCTAGCTGTGTTTTACATCTCTTGTATCACTTTGCAGTCTCTTTCTTCTCACATAATGAAACAATATAACTCAAATCAATATGTAATTTAAGTATTTATTTGGTAAGTGGCCATGTAATAAGCAGGATAACATACAATCAGCAGATTATTACCACTCCACCTCTTTTGGGGTGTTACAAGACACCTTTCCTTAACATTGGGGTCCTGATTACTCCATCTGGTTTATTTTGTAATGAGCAGTTGACTGTATATTATCCCTTAATACGATGCCTCATAATAAGAATCACATGTATTGCATTTCTGAAGCACTCCTGAGGAATGCAAGGGCAGAGAAACTTCTGTCAGTTATGCACAAAAGGAGGACAAACAGCACACATCGAGAGTGTCACTTCACACTCAGCCGATGGTAGTCCTTGAGCAGATCTGATAGAACTCTGGTTATTCATTCCTTCTCTCCCTTTAGCCCGTGTCCTGTGGGAAACAGCCAGTCCTCTCAGAGGGACGTGGGGATAAAGGCTGCCAAGGTCAACTGTGTCCATAAAATCTTGGCAGCAGTATAATGTGACACTTAATCTCATTGACTGTCAGTGGCTAAAGGAGCTCCAATGAAGGCTGCAGCCTGTCAAAAGAACCACTTCACTATCTGTGGTCTTAAAGGATTTGTTAACCCGAAAATCAAAATCTGTCATCGTTTACTCACCTTTATGTTATCCAAATGACTTTCTTGCCAAGTCATACGGGTTTGCAACAGCATGAGGGTAAGCGTGGTGAAATTCTTCGCCCTCATGTGAAATTTTCAGTTGCGTGGATTCCTATTGAAATGAATGGTTTTCGTCTGTCAAAATCAGTAAATGGTAAATGTGAACACCTAAAGAGTTTGTCAAAGAAGATAACAAAATAAAAAAGTGAAATATATAGGACTCAAGGACTCATATTTAAATCAGCCGTGTATAAAAATGCTGTTCATTACAGAACAGTGGGCACTATGGAAGCTTGTTTCCGCCACTGAATAAAAAATAAAAAAGGTAATTGTGACTTTTTTTTCTCAGTAAACTTTCAATAGCAAGTTTATATCTTGCAATTCTGACTTTATAACAAGCAATTGTGAGTTTATATCTCACAATTCTGAAAAAAGAAGTCAAAATTGCAAGATATAAACTCACAGTTGCGAGAAAAGTCAGAATTGCGAATTTATATCCCGCAATTCTGACTGTAACTCGCAATTACAAGTATATATTTCGCAATTCTGACATTATAATTTGCAATTGTGAGTTCATATCTCGCAGTTGTGATAAAAAAAAAAAGTCAGAATTGTGAGACAAAAAGTCCCAATCATCTTTTGCATTTATTTATTCCGTGGCAGTTGTGGCCTAATGGTTAGAGAGTCGGACTTGTAACCCAAAGGTCGTGGTTTCGAGTCTCACTACCGGCAGGAAATGTAGGAGGGAGAAGTAAATGAACAGCGCTCTCTTCCGCTCTCATTACCCACAACTGAGGTAACCTTGAGCAAGGCACCTAACCCCCAATCACTCCCCAGGCGCCGCAGCAAAAAACGCAATTCTGAGCCCACCTCCCTGGGTGTGTGTTCACAGTGTGTGTTTGTTAATTGTGTGTGTGCACTTGGATGGGTGAAATGCAAAGCACAAATTCAGAGTATGGGACACCATACTTGGCCTAGAGCTGGGCGATTAATTCGAATTTAATGTTTTGCCTCGATTTTATTATTTTTTAAATCGAGAAATCGCGATTTTGAATAAAAATGTTAGCAAGCGTTACAATTGGACATGTTGACAATACAGCAATGATAACCGTATTAGGAGAAGACATGATGGCGCCGGCGCGCCTGATTAACCGCTCTCATGTGACGCTCTATGAACGTAGGGCACATCACTATTCTTAAGCGGCTGTTCATTCAGAAATGTGTTATTGTGTTATAAAAATGAGACGCAGGCAGTGGAATAAGAAAAAAAGGGTTATTAAGGGTATATAAGAGTTATTAAACGCGAGTTGAGCTTTTTTTTTTTAAATTGACCGTCGTGTTTTTAGAATGCCGTTTCATGGGTGAGATGCTGCAAAAGACGCGAGACACGAGTGCAACAGCCAAACATGTCCGCCAAGCATAAAAACAATAGGACAAATAGCGCAATGGAATGCAAAAACCTGTAAACCTGTTTGATATTTCATGTTTGCATGATGGTGACAGGCTGAAAGCTGCTGTTGTTTTCTGTTTTTACAAAGCATTTGCTGTTAATAATAGCCTATTACTGGTGTTATTTATTGCTATTAGCCTACTTTTTGGCTAAGAAATATTTAGCATTTTCTTATTTTATATTATTTCTGAGTATATAAGTTTGTACAACATTTGCCTTCATATTTCAGGCATATTCCTGCAAAGATATTTAACAAATTGTTTTACATTTACACCATGTTGATCACTTCATGTGTGGTGCACTTGGAATGGAACTTTTTTTAACCAGATTGTTAATAAAGAGAATGTTACTTAAATCATATTGTAGTTAAGTTTTTAAGTTGACTAGTTAAACAGTAAAAAAAAAATAAATAAATAAATAAAAATCGAAATCGAAATCGTGAATCGGTCAATCATTCTGAGAAAATCGAGATTTTATTTTTTTGCCATATCGCCCAGCCCTAACTTGGCCACACGTCACTTTCACTTTTTACTTTGAAACAAGCTTCCATAGGGCACAGCCTCTAAAAATGGCAATTAACTCAAAAACTAAATTATCAGGGCATTACTTTAAACATGTTTCCATTCCAACAATATGCCTCACGTAAATTCTGTTTTCTGTGACATTTCACAGTATTTGATGCAGCCCTAACTTACGACTCAGCATTTCATGAGGTAGTGAGCATGACAAAGAAGCTTTTGGGAGAGTGTAATTTCTGTGCCATTAGTGTCTCCAAACGGAACCATGTGTACAAACACAAAAATTCTGTTTGTTTTCAAACAGGTTTTTCCAACCCCATATACCACTGGTCAATCAAACTCACACCATTGGTTGAGCCCATGTTGCTGTGCTGGACGAGGTGCTCAAACAGACACAGCAATGATTTAAAGGACCACAGAACCACAATACTTCGTCTTTTCAAGGGAAACAATCTACAAATGGCTTATTTTAGTGCAAATTAAAGTAAAACAGGACAGGTCAAATTATTGTAACACTGATAAAAATATACATTTCATCTTTAAAGTTGGCATGACATGAAAATACATCCATTTTCTAAATGCATGTTATGGATCTTATTGTGATCAATTCTTCCATGCATGTGTTTAATTTTTGACCTCGTAATTAAAATGTCATTCCTTTGAAATGACAGACTTCTCTCTCGCCGTATGCCGGCCTTCTCCAATCATTGCTTAAACTCTTTCTAACAATCGACTGAAAGCTCACATTCAAATCTGCCTCCATCTAATCAACACCCGATGCACAGAACCAAGTCCCCGACCGACATTTGTTCTTTTTCAATAATCTATTTCACTCAAATGTACATCACAATAGGGAGGAAAAGATCTACTGCTACTTTCGTTTTGGTCATTGTAAATAATTCATGCATTGTGATAACAAACTGACTGCATGAACGCAATGAATCTCCCTCCCTGTCCAACAGTTTGCCTCTCTCACACACACACACACACACACACACACACACACACACACACACAGATGAAGCTGTGTCACTGCCTGGTGGCAGCTGCCAATGTTTCTAAAACAACACTGGATGAGAGGCTGTAAACACTTTTAATCTTTTACCCAATACAGGCAGGTTACAATGTAAGCAGTGCTGTTAGAAGGGAAGCCAATGCAAGGGGACAAAATCTGCCATTGTTGTAAGACAGTTCAAATTGATGTGAACATAATACAGAACCAAACACGCCTAAATAAAACATTGGATCACAATGCAAAGCTCAACAGGCCATGTGTACAAACACTCTGACATGAGTCACCTCGTTCCACCTTTACATGTTTGCAGTGTTATGGAGACGGGGGGTTTATGACAAATCATTCTGATGACAAATCATGCTCTGGGTCTAAGGTCTGTTATATCCAAGGGAGCAAACATCTGCATCGAGTCAGACGAGTGCCATTCATGAGTGAAACTAAGCCGATGACAGATCACACACACCTGACAATACATTTGTGCTGCTATACAGCAGATGTCACCTAAATGAGCTGATTAAAGTTGGCACGATGTCCTCCCTCACTCACGAAACATTAGCAATATTGCACTTGTGCTGCATCGAAGATTGATGCACAGTGTTGACCTGCTCCTGCCCCAACAAAGGACGTCCTTTCGTCCGAAACTCGTGGGACGCTATTAATTTAAATCATTTCACTTCCTTTCATCCTAGCTGCCTGTTTCCTCTTCGTCTGCTCTTGAAGAGCCTCACAGTAATCTCCAGTTTCAATACCGAGAGTGGGCGCAGTGTGAGCCGTCAGATTGCTGCTCATGCTGCAAAGGTCAGCAACACAGAGAACCTACTGGATCTTTATCAGGACTCATTTACGATCACTTAGAACAAAGAATCTGTCAAGCAGAAAAAGATCCAGGCTGCATCTGGAACCAGGGTACACACAGCCAGCATCCACCCTAGTTTCACAATCACCTGACGTCATTCTGGTATAGTAGGCCAGCTCTAGAAAGAGGAATCCGGTGGGAATGGACACTGGCTTACTGCTGCACATATGGTGAGAGGTAATGAAAATTAATTCTGCACACACCACCAACAATGCGTTTTAGAGGCCTCATAGAGATAGCAACATTGAAGAAAAAAAACATCCCATTGTAATTCCTATATAAAAAGCAAAACAATTTCATTGTTTTACATCCATCTCAGCACATATTCTACTGCTCCCACTGGATTAGACTGAAGCAACAGCAGCCTGTGCAAGAGAAATAAATCTCAAGTTTAATGCATTACCAGCAGCAAGCACAGTAAAGCTTCCAAGATCTGAGGCAAAGAGCTTGCTAGAAGAACATTTCCTCTATACCAATGATACACATTTCAGATGTGAGCTCTTCCAGTCTGCCTCTAGCCTATGAAGCCATCAAAGATGCATAAGCAAGATGATACAATCTACTATTAACAGTGTAACAATGTAAAAGTGATCAGTTTTTTTTTTTTTATCAATGTAATGAATCCTTGCTGAATAAAAGCATTAAAGTTTTTTTTTTGTTTTTTTTTTTGTATTTGTTGTAATTTTTTACATTAAAAACAAATCAATTATTGATTTCTGTTGGCCAAAAACGGTTTAAACGTGCTACGTTTTTGCTGTTCTGTGAATTGTTTTAGTGTTTACATACTGAAAAGCTATTTAATGGCAGGATTCACTGTAAAAGCATAACCCATACAATGTTACAATATGGCTGACTCTCGGAAATAAAGCCTGAGAAATAAATATTCACTGAAGTAAAAGGATAAACAAACTCAGACAAGCTGGACAAATGTGTGAAAATATAGACTTCCATTGCACGGGCACCAAGACTGGCACTAAATCCACAGCTGTCATGGCAAAGGGTGGAGCAAGAAGATATCAATGTGTGTGTGTGTGTGTGTGTGTATGTGTGTGTATGTGTGTGTGTGTGTGTGTGTGTGTGGAGGGGAGGTCTAATTTGGCTACAGCTCATCTGTTTGCAGTATGTGTTACTGCAGAGCACACTTCACCAGGTACAATGAGGAAAAAACACCAATAACAGCAGAAACGAGGCTCAGATACAAATACTGGAAAACAAACAGGCTTATACCAAAATGAAGGTTTAACATCTCGACCACCCTCAGGATCCGTAATAACAGCAGATGTAGGCTATTCAGATAGATGGAGATGCACCCCATCCTCTATTTGACAGACCTCGTTATTCCAGATTCTTTATTCTATACAGCAAAAACCGACAAATCAGCATCTTCAAACGATACCATTAATCGTTTCAGTATTTTATTATCGAATACAATGTTTTTTTACACAGGGAGCAGCCCTGATATTCAGACATGAAGGCACTGCACAGCTGTCTGAATTTCAGGGCTGTTCCCTGGATTTTCCTGTGTGTATCACTAGATAATGAGCTAATAATACACAGCCAGCGTGCAATACACAAGCAATGCTCATTATCTGTTCATTAATGTCTTTATTTCAGAAAGAGGTCGCATGCAGCAGTGAGTATAAATCAAGAGTAAGCGCTTACTGTCGCAAACCAGCCGACGGTTCTGCGGCTTCTGTCTTGTCCGAAGGAAACGGTAACAATGGAAAAAAGCCGCTGATGTGTTGCGCAAATCCAGCGACAGAATCCCAGGTCCTCTTACACTTAAATCAGGGTTTCGCTGCCCGTGCCGACCGCTTATATTTGATGATGAGGGTGATGATAATGAGACGAGCGAGCCTCCCGTTTCTCTCCCGCTTCCATTCCCGTTCTGAGCTGCGGACCGATGCGCGTTCCTGGCGTCT
This sequence comes from Mylopharyngodon piceus, assembly GCA_039654765.1. Classification (NCBI taxonomy): domain Eukaryota; kingdom Metazoa; phylum Chordata; class Actinopteri; order Cypriniformes; family Xenocyprididae; genus Mylopharyngodon; species Mylopharyngodon piceus. Next base: position 23,945,778 of record CM077441.1, read on the forward strand.
CCGTTTCCTGTCCAGCCCCGAAATCCATGTGATTGCGCCCTACCCGTTGTGACGTCATGCAAGGCATGGAAATACGACTCACTTGCGTTTTTTATTTTTGCTACAATGGCTCTCCCATTAAAAAATCAGCATATGTACAACAGTGCGAAATGTGCAGTGACATTAGGCCGCATTTTCTAGGAAATTTTCGGAGCGCAATATGTTATTTATCTTGCATAGTAACGTTTTGGCGTCCCTGTTTTATATGTTTGTGATATTTAATATCATAAACATGTTTTAAGCAAAACACTAAAGTTTTTGATATGTACATTTATAGTGCAGTGGTAAATAATAAAACCAGGCATATTTGAAATTAATTAACCTAGTGAAATTAATAAATGTGCTACTGTTGCTTATGTAGGAACACCGTTCAAAAGTTTGTCAGCATTTTTTTTAAAAAAATTTAATAGACTACTTTTATTCAGCAGGGCGCATTAAAATGATTAAAAGTGACAGTAAAGAAAATTATAATGTTACAAAAAAATTCTATATCAAATAAATGCTGTTCTTTTGAACTCTTTTTGAACTTTCTTGAATAAGAAATGTTCCCTGAGCAGCAAATCATCACATTAGAATGATTTCTGAAGGATCATGTGACACTGAGGGCTAAAAAATCGTATTTGCTATCGCAGAAATAAATGACAATTTAAAGTCACCCTGTAGTCAATAATTTTATTCCTTAAAACTCATCTTTGATCACCAAAGTGACATATTTAAACATTTCCTGTGAAAAAAAAAATAATAATAATTCTTAATGCCTTAAAATAGCCTGAATGTAACTACACCCTTGCTTCATTTAATGTATGCGGATCTATGAATATGATAATTAGCCCCGCCTCCACTCACTCGCACGAGCTCAGAGATCCACTCAGTCAACTTACTGAGGTAAACGCTGCACAATGGTATCGCTTTTTACAACGTCGGACACATGACGGTAATTATTAGCCTTTTGCTTGACTACTTTATAAAACAGCTGCTAATAATATGTTGCTAATGTTACAAACCATGTTCCCGTTCACCATCTGAGTCAGACAACTGCCTTCTAAAAATCAGTATCCTTAGAAACGCTTTGAATAACTCAGACCGTCATTGGAGAAAGGCATATAGTTCATCATAACATCGTAATATACATCATACACCCGTTATATTGCTAAATCTACATGATTTTTCATATCAACAGAAAAATATCCTGGGACAACCTTTTTTTCAGACTCCGCCAGCACGTTGACATGATTGGTTACAAGGTAGTTTGTGACGTCAGAAACACCAGCGATTTCAAACCGCGTTTTTGAAACTGTCTTTAGATCACTGCAGTTTTAAAGAGAAAATACAATGGTGTTGACTTATGAATTTGCACATGGTTTGTTTTAAAGCATATTAAAAACACCACATAGACATATGAACAACATTAAAAACTTGATTTTCATCACAGGGGGACTTAAAATATAGGCCTATTCAAATAGAGAACAGTTATTTTTAAATTGTAATAATATTTCACAATATTAGTTTTTACTGTATTTTTTATCAAATAAATGCAGCCTTTGTGAAAATAAGAAACTTAAAAATATTTAAAAATCTCACTGACCTCAAATGTTTGAATGGTATATCAAAGCATATCTTTGTGCAATATGTAATGCTTTGTGATGACTTCATTTGTGAGGCACCTTAATTAGCTTAATTAACTTAACTTAATGCCTCTACACACAGGTTTGTAGGTGATGCCACAGATGGACATATAGATAATGATAGTATAGTTGGGGGGGTTTCAAAGGGGTATGAAATAAGAGTAGATGAGTATAAAGACAAGGCCTGCAGCCTAACCACATCAAACAAATGTGACTCATCAACGCTATGTGAAACTGAGACCACTACAATTTCACCATGACCATATTTCTGTGGTCTACATCAGTCTCGATTCTTAGTGAAGATGTATGTGCACTGTATTAGAAATACAGTGCTCTGCATTCATTAAAGGAACAGAGCAAAGATTATAAAGCCATTTAAAAACTGAAAATGTTCAAAACAGTAAAAGAACAAACATTTGATTTTTAAAATAAATACAAAATGTGCTATAGAAAATGAGTTTCACAGCCTTGTAAATTATAACCAAGAAACAGGTGCTGGAGACACCATTCTGCCATTTAGTGGTTACATCTGTTACTGCAAGTGATTTTCAAAGCTAGTTTAATGTAATTTTATGAAGTGTAGCAATTATAAATATTTAAAGCCACAATATGTAGTTTTTTGCCACTAGAGGTCGCTTATTCAAAACAAAGGCGTAGCTTGATGATGCCTTGATTTTGCGGGATCATGGGAGGTGTTGTCTTCACGTCTACAGCCGGCAGAAAAGAATCCGATGGGACTCGGGCAGAAATCATATTCATGGATGAGCTAATGTATTAAAGATACATTATCAAAGATCAAAGATAACATTACTGTATGAAGCAGGGTGTGGCTGAAAACCATCAGAGCGGAATGAAGCTGCTGGAGCGATTGCTAATAAGAGACGAGCGCGACACATGGCTCGAGCAGTGGAGCTTTTATTATGCCGCAGAGGACCGCTTCCGCTTCTTCCGGTCATAAATACGTGGGGTAACGCAGCGCTGCTTTATCATATTAGATACATTTGTGTGTTGAAAGTTGTTAAAGTGCTACTCTGTCTGTTCGCTCGGCGGCTACTCTGAGACACTTGTTGCACACTGCAGTAAGCTAGATCGATATTAGGCATGGTAAAACATGGTACTCGCTGTAAATCAAGAAATGAGATTTAAACAATAAGACTTATTGTGTTGAGCTATATAACGATGATTAGTTTTCTGTCGATGAATGTATTCAAACAGCTGCTCACCTGTCTAATAAAAACACATAATATATTAAATATTTCCATTGTTTCTACAAAATAAAACCGGAACTCGAGGGTAATGCGGGTTTGATGTCATTGATAGGCGACGCACGGACACGGTCCGTGTCCTGGTTAAAACTGCTTATTGCTCAAGATTTAAACATTCTTGGAAACATTTGGGATACTGTAAGTACACAAGTCAACAAAATATATAACATTGTTCTAGTGGTTTTTGGATATTTTAATCCAAAAATCTTACATATTGTGCCTTTAATAATAAATATATTAAACAATAAAAACACAAATGAGTACATACTGACATTTCGAAGCTAGCAAGCATACATAAAATACACAAACAGAAAAAATAGTGTTGTTGATAATCAAAGCATGATTTTTCTTAGAAATACTGATTTGGTTAAACAATTAGTAATTATTTTCTACTTGGAGATTTTGTTTGGATAATACATATATTAATGATCAGGTTTTTTTATACAGTATGTGTATTATTTTAAACAACTTATCAAGAATCAACACTGCATTCAGAGGTAGAGAAACGTTTGCTTGCTCGTAAATGCAGTCAACAGTTGCAGAATGTTATAGAATGCTGATGGTAAAATGTACTTTTAACCACAAATGTAAAATGTAACCACAACACTGCAGACAACACCTCTTCTTTCCTTTTGTTATCATTCACTTCCTCTGCAATGCTGCACAGTAGCAGTGTATTTGTGTATGACAGGTGTCACATGCAGAAGAATGCCGAGAAGTTTCAATGCAAAAATGTGAAGAGAAAAAAATGAATAAATATGATCTCATTATGTAAAAATCCACAGTAGGGAACAGTACTTCTTGTACTTCTCATCCTTTAAAGACCCTGCACATGAAGGTTGGAAAATGTCTATTCTGTGTTTATTAGGGGCCAAGCACAGTTATATCTGTTAGTTTTCTTATTCTTATTTTTCTTTTTCTTCTTCGCATTCCACTTTTGATGTCTATGGCAGCCCATAGAACCCTTTGCGGGAAAAAGATGAAATTTGGCACACAGATAGAAGACAGTCAAAACATTAACCACAGCAATTTTGGAGTCTGTAACTCAATCCCTCTAGCGCCACCAACAGTCCAAATTTGCACTCATGTTTATGCTAATAACTTTTGAATTGTAAGGGCTTTTCCTCTGATTCTTTGCTCAAGACGATTCTTTTTTGATACTTTTTAAAACTGCTCCTAGACAGTTCATGTGATTTTCACCAAAATTGGTTCAGATCATTTTCAGACCGTGCTGGCAAAATGTTATTAAAAGATTTTTGATAGACCAAAACATTCTTGTGTAGCGCATCAACAAATTTGTGGAAGGGTACGCCAAAATAGACATGAGGCTGTATCTCCGTAACACTTTAGTGTATTCAGACCAAATTTGGTACGTCATCACAAGCATGACCTGAAGTTACTTGCAGCATTTTGGCACAGTGCCACCTAGTGATCAGGAGATATGAAAAATGGATCTTTTTGCTAATAACTTCTGAACGGTTTGCCCAAAAATCACAAAACCAGTCTCTTTTGATTCGGTGCAGTGTACTGAGTCGAATGGCAGTTTTTCCATGTTGGCCATTTTTGGTGTCGGCCATTTTGAATTTTGTCATAAAATGCTATATTTTATGAATGCATTGGTGTATCGCTATACAAAACTCGGTATGTGTCATCAGCACCATGCCCTGAAGGTACTCAAAAGGTTTAGAGACAGTGCTACTTCTGGTCAAAATTTATAATGAAATTTTAAAAAATGCTAATAGCTTTTGAATAACTTTACCTATTTTAATGAAACTGGTCTTGATAGATTCCTTGAGTCATACCAAGAACAGTGATACCAATTATGCCATAGTCAGTCACACTTGCTGTCCACCATTTTGAATTTTCTTTAAAAAAAATCTACTTTTTCAAACTTCTCCAAGATCGTTGGTCCAATTTTCACCAAATTCGAATCAGGTCATCTTCAGTTCAGACCAACTGACCAAACCGTTCTCGAATAACACCAACAAATTTGTTGGCATGATGCCAGCTCACTCTGCAATATTTTAAAGCTTAAGCTGCATCCGAAATCGCATACTCTCTCAAGTAGGTATTTTGAATAAGTAATTACTCCACGACCTCTAAAAAAGTACATTCTATATAGTATGAATGTGCATAGTATGAAAGGGTTAGTTCACCCAAAAATGAAAATAATAATTAATAATTAATAATTCCTTACATTTATATAGCGCTTTTCTGGGTACTCAAAGCGCTTTACATTTGGAAGGGGGAATCTCCTCAACCATTTATTACTCACCCTCATGTCATTTATTACTCACCCTCATGTCATTTATTACTCACCCAAATGTCGTTCCACACCCGTAAGACCTTCGTTCATCTTCCGAACACAAATTAAGATATTGTTGATTAAACCCAATGCCTCAGTAAGGCCTGCATTGAGAGCAAAGCCATTCAAACTCTCAATGTCCATAAAGGTTCATGTGAGTTCAGTGGTTCTATCTTAATATTATAAAGTGATGAGAATACTTTTTGTGCGCCAAAAAAAACAAAATAACGACTTTTCAACAATATATAGTGATGGGCCGATTTCAAAACACTGCTTCATGAAGGTTCAGAGCTTTATGAATCTTTTGTTTCGAATTAGTGATTCGGATCTCCTATCAAACGGCTAAACTGCTGAAATCAGTGTTTTTTTAAATCCGCCCATATAGATATTGTTGAAAAGTCTTTATTTTGTTTTTTTGGCGCACAAAAAATATTCTTGTCGCTTTATAATATTAAGATAGAACCACTGAACTCACATGAACTGTTTCAAATATATTTTTAGTACCTTTATGGACCTTGAGAGTCTGAATGGCTTTGTTCTCAATGCAGGCCTCACTGAGCCATCGGATTTCATCAACAATATCTTAATTTGTGTTCGGAAGATGAACGAAGATCTTACAGCTGTAGAGCGACATGAGGGTGAGTAATTAATGACATTATTTTCATTTTTGGGTGAACTAACCCTTGAATGTAATCTGGACGTACTACATTCGCCATGTTGTCCTTATCATGTGACCTACCAGCGGCAGTTATGTCGCTTTACTGCCATTCACAAATCCTCTCCCGTGGCCTCATGGGATAGTAAAGTGTCCATCGTATGCACACTTCAGAATCTCACCGGAAGAAGTAGGTCATCCGGGTACCTACTAGGGAAGTATGCGATTTCGGATGCAGCCTTAGTATGTATCATTCTCACCTCACATTGACCGCACCAAATCAATTTGGTGAGAGTGCCACCTATTGGTCAAAAGTTATAAGCAATTAAATACCATTACAAACAATTGTATCTATGATTTTGTGACGTTATGTCATTAATGGCTCAATTTTGAAACTGGTCTGATGCTCCCAGCCATGCCTGCAGAACTCATCATGGCTTTTTGGTGCTTGGCCCCTTAATTGCTGGTTTCAGTTATATTTTCTTTATTTCTTCTTTTATGCTAAAATATAAAGTGAAATATTGTTCAAATCATGGAAGTTTTGCCAATTTTCGTCTTCTACTTACTGTTTTTATTACATTACGAACAAAAGTAGATTAAGTAGACTTAATTTTAAGACTTGAGACTTCCTGTAAAAAAAAAAAATGTATGCAAAGATCAGCCATTTCAGATCCCTGTCAAATGATTGACTGCTTTCCCCAGTCCTCTATAGTGTTGAATAGTGACGCAGGTAGGAAACAGCCCCCACCCCCTCACCCCGCCTGACTCGTGCATCTGTCTGTAAAAGTTCTGAAGTCATATTTCCCTGTTTTCACGTGCTCGGAGCAGCAGTGCAGAAATGCTTGAGCAGTGGATCATTGCAATGGCTGTTCTCCTTATCCTCTTCCATCCTGAACTTACTGAATCCTCCTCAAATTGCTATCTTGAACAAGGTTTGAGAATTTCTGTTGCTTCTTAATTCAGTTAAGGCTGATTTACGTGGTATGCAGCATATGTGTCCTTGTGGATATTTATAACTGAGTGAACGGAACATCTCCAGAATATTAATCAAAAAGAGAGGTTTTATAATGTAGAGTGAAATTAATATTACAAAACAAAACTTTGCATTAAAGAAACAAATCAGCAGTGGAGGAACCTGCCGACTCCACTCCCTGCACCATACCACATCCTCAATCTCTATCTTTCAAAAACAAAATGTGCATATATGCTTTTACCTTTCAGGCGGACAAAGAAAAATAATACGCGTGGATGAAAATGCAACAGCAATTGTGTCCTGCCCGGGGCTTGCAGAGGATGAAAAACGTATAACCATCAGTCTACACAAGGGCGATACAAAACTGCACTCAACTGATATGGGAAACAACACTCAACAATCATTGCAGAAGTTTCAGGTGTTCAAAGAAAACTCCTCCATCTCATATAAGATTCTAAGGACTGAAGCTAATGACACGGGACTATATTGCTGCACAAACAACACTCACATCATGCAGACTATACTGCTCATCAAAGGTAAAACAAGATGTCAATTAAATGATTAAAATCATTTTAATTCACATTTAAATGTGTTTATGATTTAATTAGTGACAAAACTCAGCAGTCTTTGGTCACGTCCCATGCTTAAATCGCTTGATTAGTTAAAGGAGTGCAGAAACAATACATTTACAGTAGAAAGTGTAAATGACATCAATATATGTTTCATTTAATATTGTTTGTATTGATTTCAGATGCTCTGCAGCCCACAGAATCATCTCTCACTTGTCCCACTGATCAGACACTGCCACTTACTATTGGCTGTGGGGTCGCCCTTGTTTACAACCTGTTCATCACAGTCTTCAGCTGTTACTTCGCAGTGAGTATCCACATCTGCAACCACACGCTTACTCGCTCAAGCAGTTCTTTGCAACAAGGACATGTCCTATATAACCAACGCTATATCAAAGAGTTCATATTTGGAACCTCACAAAATCAAGATTTAAAAATTGTTTCATGAGCTAGCACTATGAAATTGTTGATACACTGTTTTTATTTCAGTGTAAACTCAAGAACCCCGAGCCACCTGAGAACCCCTACATGAACACAAGACCGGTAGGATTCAGACGACACTGATGAGCTCAGGATCCAGCAAATATCAGCAGTGCATGACATCTTCCATTGACTCTTACATTTGTACCTCCAGTCAGCTGAGCAGTACTGTCCGTCACACCAGATGTATTAAACAGTAATTGTTCTTGTATTTATTGCTGTTGTATGTTTATATATGTATATATTTACACTGAAACACTATGACGCCCTGACTTTAATGGAAACCTGTGTTTCATTGATGCAAATATCTATTGTTCGGGAATCTCTTTAATGTGACTTGTGTAGGATTTGAATTCATTTAGAGAAAAAATACAAGATTTTTTTTTGCACAAGACAATGAATGAATATTCTGTTGTGGCTACAACTTTACAAGTTTAGAAGATCCTACTTTATTCTTACTGTCTGTAAATACTGTATCTGTAACTACACTATTGCACTTACTATTAAAAACATGCAATATCCAAACTTGCACCAGTGTAAATAGCAACATGTACTATTATATCAGTATGATTTGATTGTGACAGCAGAGACAGGAAATGACAGGAAAAAAGAATAGGGTGGTGGGTGGCGGTAACCATTGTTCTGCAAAATGTCTAGCAAGATTCACATGCAGGATCTGTACCATTGTGTTTATGTTAACGATAACATTAACCTTTGTAGCCGGTAAAAATCTTAGTTTCACAGAACAACATGTAGCTTACAGTATGTACACAATGAATGCATTATATCAAATGCTTTAAACTGTATTGTAAGTACATAGTACGTAAAACTCCTCAAATTTGTGATCCAACTGAATTAAACTTTGATACAATAATAAAAATCAGATTAAACTAAATGATATTTGATCATTCTTCCATTTTATGTCTTTAACGAAGAGCGTTTCCAAGAGACATTATGAGTTGAAAGTATTATATCAAATGCTTTAAATTGTAATGCAAGTACATAGTCGGTAAAATTGTGACAGAATAAAATGAAATTATGATACAATAATAAAATTCAGATTAAATGTAATATTGTAGTATGTCTTTAATAAACACAGCTGTCCCAAGAGATATTATAAATTTCCAACATTCATAATCTGATATGATGCAATAATGAACGTGATCAGCAGATACATTATGCTGACCAGTTATTGTACTAATTTCGAAAGTGTCTAATCCGTTTTCAAGTGTATATCTGATTTTAATATTTTCCCCAAATTCAGAGAGGCAAATAATCTCTTGACCACTGGGCTTTATGATAGGCTGAGAATCAAACCACACCCTTAACCAAATTTTCCAGTTCCACTGCTATTGTACTGTTTTTGCTCGAGTCTCATGCTCATTTGATTTTTTTTCCCCTTGATTACACATATTGTGCAAATTGTCTTCATTACTTGCAAAATTTGAGCACTTTACGGGCATTTGCAGTCAGCTTGAGGTTTCCTGCCACGTTACTGATGTCACAAAGCTTTTTTCCAGAACTCACTCAAGTATAAAGAGACAGGGGGATACCTCCACAGTTATTATTACATGACACAATGATAATCACACTTATTAGAATCTTTATAATATTTATCCCGCTGGGATTCGGTAAGTACCTTCTGGGCTTCAAATATTTGTTGTTGTGTCTTTGCTTTTCAGGCACAGATAGTAACAGCTCAACACTTGTGGGCTGTGTGGAAAGAATAGTATAGTACATTTTATTAATAATTTTATTAATACTTTTTAATAATAAACTTTTTTTTTTTTTTTTAGGATCGTATCTATCATCTTTTGTTATTTGGCAGTTAAGATGTTGCTATTAATATGCAGCAAAATTAAAGTGGGTCAAACTTTGGCCTATATTTACAACTTCCAACATGCTCCAGATCCTCATTTTCAGCAAGAATTCCTGTTGGAATATAATTAAGTTTAACTTGAACCTTGGAGTGCTTTTGTTCTAAATGTTAATTCAGACTAAAACTCTAAACTGCTCTGTACTTAAAAAAAAGAAAAGAAAGAATGTTATTAAGTTCAATAATCACCAAAACAAAAACAAAAAAACAAAAAAATAAAATTAAAAAAAGTAAGTATAGTGAGTATTCAGGCTATATCTGATGTTTCATTCATCTTTTGTTTTGTTTCCAGCTCTGCGTGTGTCTCAGCCTTATCGTGTGGTAGGAAAAGAGGGAGAAGTGCCACTCCACTGTTCCTTTAGTCCAAAGTCAAGGCTAGAGGAAATGCAGGTTTCTCTTTATAAAGGTTTGCATAGCCAGGAGAGGATCTGCAGCGTTTTTGTCAACCTCTCTGAGCCCAACTTTACAACAGATGGCACAGTTAATTGCAGAGGGAATATTAGCTCTGGAAGAGTGGATATGATCATCACTGGACTCAGAGGGGAAGACACAGACCTCTATCGTTGTGAGATCGAGATTCTCTTCCCACCTCCATATCTCAGAGGGGTTGGAAACGGCACTGTTGTTTACATACAAGGTTAGTCTTGTTTTCAGTCTCTTGCATGTGGTTTTCCCACAGTTTCACCTTTTTTGTACACAGTTGTTGATGTAGACGTCTGCGTCTGTAACGATAAATAATTTTGAATTTTTGTATTAATATTACTAACAGCAATTATCAAATTAATTAACAAAAAATGCATTTTAGAAGCCGCTTAAAATAAATGAAGTATATGTTATCATAAATCTTTATCCCGATATGTTTTCAACGTACATTTTAATAGCAAATTTGGTATCATGTTCACAGACCCTTAGCCATTGTTCACTGTTAAAGCTCTAGATGGAGCTAGAGAGTAGGCTATGTTATAAATGTGTGAAGAAGGAAATGTTGTGGTCACCCGAAGACACTGGGTGGAAATGGGGCCTCCCCGCACATTCAAATTTACAGCACTTTGTGCTCTACATACATGGAAACTTTGACTTTACGTGTGAATGATGTTTTTCTTTGAAAATGTAGATTTCTTTATGACGATAGTGTGCTAACGTAAGCTCCTAAAGACTAAAAGGACTGAAAAAACAATCACCAAAGATGAGAAGGTAGCACTTAAATGCCACTAGCTTCCTGTTTTCAAAAAGTACAAAAGGCCTTTGCATAAAAAGATTAAAATGAGAAAAATGAATCACATAGCCCTACGTACTGTTTTCAGTGCAATGAAAGGGGTATTTATTGGGTGGGGTAGGGTGCCATCCAGAGGGCAACTTTAGTAATCACTGATCTTCTTTTCTAGAAACTCCAAACTGCCCCACTGCATCCACCTTGAGTCAGAGTCAGAGCCAGAGTCAAAGCCAGAGGCAGACATCTGAGCGGGAAGCTGTCAAAAATGATGTGGGCCCACTTCCACTGCTATATGCCATTCTAATCATCACTTCCTGCAGCTTTATTCTACAGGTGAGAAATACGTCTATTCTAATGATTTTCTTTAAAAGATCAGCATGGCACCAGTAGGCTATATGCTGAGTTTTGGATAGATTTACTGAAGTTTTGAGTTTGAAAATAATGTGAATTGATGTCACTCATATGTCACTCGTCTCTATAACACAGATGATCATCTGCAAATGGAGGGCTTCTTCGTCTATGGCACCAATGCTTTCACAAAAAGAGAGCTATATGAAATTCTAGGGGGGCAATCTCCCCATTTACATGTACTCACATGTATTCTCACCTGCATGTACCTGCATGTCATTTTCTCCTGCATGTATTTACATGTATTTTTTTACTGCATGTATTGGCATGTACTCACTGTATTTTACAGTTCCATGTATGTATTCTCACCTGCATGTATTCACATGTATTTACATTACATTTGATCATTGTCTCTTTTGTTTTGTTTTCTTTCATTTTATTAATGAAATAAACATATTTGTTTTAAAACAAAAATAATGTTTGATCTGTTTTCTGATAAAGAATTATTTCTGTCTAGATGGTGTCATAATTTGTTTTCTAAGAATGCCTTGTGGTTATGATGACGCTGTCACTGTAAACCCTAACGCTCAAAATAATTAATTGGTTTGAGTAGGACAAACTTAAATTAAATAAATTAGTTAAGTCAAATCAACTTCTTTCAAGTTCACAGAACTAATACATTTTAAGTAAACTGAACTGTTTCATTGCTTTGAGTTTTATGAACTTTTTTCTTTTAATTTAGACGAACTTAAGTTTACACTAATAAAAATGTTCACATTGAGGTTACATGAAAATGTTAAGTTAAATGTATGAATTAGTGTACGCAGACATTTCAAGTTAAGAACAATTCAAATGTATGAGTACAAAATAAAAATCTGCCAGTTCTGCTTCCTTAAACTTTGAATTTCTTAACTTAAAAATTTTGAGGCAACTGATTGCCTCAATGTTTTTGAGTTTTGCCAACTTGTTCGAGTTTACAGTGTACACCTCATTAGTAAATATACAGTGGCTAAAAAAGTCCACACACCACTGTTGAAATTGATATTTTTCCACATTTAGCGTGATGTTGAAACCAACAAAATTCATGTAACAAACAAATTGAAACTTTGGTTGCACTTTATTTTTCAGTACGTGCACTTTCAATACTTGCAGTGTACTTTACCAAGAAAGTACTGAATAATTTAAAGTAACTACATGGGTTAAGATTAGATTTAGGGGTAGGTTCAGGACTGGTACTAGTTATTACCCATTATTATAATTACTACATAGTATATAGTATGTACATGCGAAACAGGACTGTAAAATAAAGTGAAACGTTTAAGAAAAAAAAAAGCCTAAAATGACCTGGTTACATAAGTGTGCACACCCTTTTATAATGGGGCATGTTACTTTGTTTGGAATTAACCAATCACATTCAAACCTGTACTGAAAAAGTAATTATAACCCTGACATGACTCTTATTCAAAAAGACTGGCTGCTGTATTAAAAGCAAAGGGTGCTTCAACCAAGTTTTAGTTGAGGGGCGTGTACATTTGTGCAACCAGGTTATTGTAAGTCTTTAGTTTTTGGGGTTTTTTTCTTATCTATTAGTTACTTGAATTCTGTGGGTTTCAATATGACATGTAAGAAATAATTTGACATTCTTTACATCTCAAAACCCCACAATTTTAACAGGGATATATGATCCTCCTTGGATACCAAAGTAAAATCATATGATGGTAATCGTAATAAGTAATGCCACAAATGGTAATGGCTTTATAAGTTAAAATAAGTCAAACATATATGTCAGCCGTCAGTATCAATCTTCTTTATTTTTCATGTCGCCAAGACATGAAGAGGAAAAAAATGTGACAAAGTCATCACAAACATGTCTCAGTTCTGTGAACCTCAGCTATCCATCACAAAAACAGGACATGAGTACCTGATATCTTGCTGTGCTTTCATATTTGTAAGTGCTTCAACAGGATGTGGAACTGAAAATAGATTGATTTACAATAAGTCTGAATCACAAACAACCTTCACCACAACTAGGACATTAACATGGTTCATTTATTTGGCTTATAGTGAAGAAAATAAAACCTGTTGAAATCATGTATCTGATTGTAAAATCATGTATCTGATGTAAAATCACCTTCACACACAATTAGTTGAAGATTTGATCTTGACGTGTGAACAATATAGAGTATATACAGTATGATATATCTATAGTATCACAGTATATATATACAATGTATATATAAAGTGTATATATATATATATATATATATATAATCATAGCATATTTCATATGAAACTAAAATGAATTTAAAAGTAAGTGGTTCAGGATTACTTTATTGCTCATTTAGTAAGATGTGGGTTTTTCCTAACATGGTTGTGCATCAAACATTTTCCTTTCAACAACTTCGTATTTCAAGAAAGCTGCCCACTCATTTCCTCACTGACAGACGTGTGTGTCGTCTGGGACACCTTAAGCAAAACTCAATCACAGTTTTTAAATAATGTCCCACAATATGATTCATTTCACAAAAATGAATCTTTAATGTGTGTGTTAAATGTTGCTGTTTTCCTTCATCACTTAATCAACTTCTCATACAACGAGTGACAAGTATGATGTTTGTGGGCGATATTGATCACTTGCCCACATACTTCCTGTGTTTTCTCACTCCAGTAAAAACAAAGTGAAGAGGCTCGGCCACCATCACACTGTCAAACTGACGAGGATACGTTAACATGCCTGACAGGTTTACTCTGCTCACTCTCAGCTTTTCTCTGATCCTTCACTACGGTAAGAGGATAACCTTTCTCATGCTGTTGTCAGTTACTCTTCTGTTTACATTCATGCCATTATTCTGGTAACCAGCAATAAGTTGGTTTAACTGGCCATTCTTAAGGTAATTTTTGCTTGTCATGTTTGTTTAAATTAAGTCCTGACTGCCAAAACCAGATTAAACCAATGTTCTGGTTTCTGAATATCTGTTATGTCTGTATTCATTTTGAATCATGTAAAGACCTTATTCTGAATATCCACCATGGCTGAATATTCATTTATACCCGCACATGTCCAAATGAAGGTAATTCTGGTTTATGATAGATTAGACATTTTGCAGGTTGTCACACTGTTGTGTGTAACTGAAATGACATGAATGAGAAATGACAAGAATCATAATAAATAGCAAGAACATTTCAAGAAAAGAATAGCGGGTCTTATGTTTATTTAGATTGGCTATACATGAATATTCCCAATAACTGTGGAGAATGTAAATGACATTTTCAGAATAAAGACTTAAACAATATTGACTTTAATTGGAAAATGATGTGCATGTAAACATTATCAAAGTCAAATAGTTTTCTCAAAGTAAAAAAGAAAATATAAAATGTTTGAACTATAAATGAATTAATAACATCTCTTCTTTGTTACCTCAGTTTGTAGTTTGAAAGTAAGTGAACCTCTCAACCATACATTAAATGATGATGGCTCAGTCAGTGTCACATGTATGTTTTGGGCACAAGGAACGGTTGGAGTGGAAGCCAAGCTGAAAATGAATAATGAATATGTTTGTGAGATTTCGGACAAAATCAAAGAAGATGACAAGTGTAAATGGCAGCACAATGACAACAAATTCACGTTCACCTTGAGGAATCAATATAAAAGTGAGGCCCTACTTAAAAATGAATTTTCCTGTGAGATATCCAAAGTAGATCCAATTCCAATCCTAACTTTTGATGGGCCAAAAATAAAGCTTTTCCGAGGTAAGTTCATCCCATTTCAACAACACAGTACAGTAATGTAGGCTATAAATCAGTTTTATATACCCAGAAATGGTGTATTTAACTGCATATACATTTAAAAAAAAAAAAAAAAAAAAAAAAAAAAACTTTATATAAATGATTTTATTTTAAGGTTGCACTAACCATTTGGCTCCACCAAAAATCAACTGTTCATGCTCTAACAATAACGAGGAACCCACACCTAAAGTCAAGACCCCATCTGAAGACAAGACCCCAAATGAAGACATGTATACCCTTCTCATCTGTGGTCTGATCATAGTGGTGGTGATGCTCTCTATCTACAGCATTATTCTAACTGTATTCTACATCAGGCTGAGGGTAAGACTTATTTACAGAGTTTTTATTTTGTTTGTATGTGTTGTTTTACTGGTGTCTTTACTAATAAATATAGGCTATCTTGTCTGTAGCCTATACATAGGCTATCTTGTTGTATTCATTTATTTTATCTAGAAAGGTTGTGCTATATTGTGATGAATATTGTACATGTTGCGTTCACACCATGTCGTAATTACCGTAATTTCGAGATGACAACACATGACGTTCAACACCAGGCTTGTTCGAGATGCATTGGCGCTGCGCAGCGTATGACATCAAAGTACCGCGAGAGCTATTCAAAAGCATAAGCATCGTTTGTTCTCCAATCGGTCTCGCGGTACTTTGATGGCATACGCCGATCGGTCTGCGCAGCGCCGATGCATCTCGAAGAAGGGCTAAATGAATCTGCAGTGGGTACGGTAGGTGGTACAGCAGTCACGTGGTACAAGTAGGAGCTCTCAGAAATCTGTAATAATTTGTAATTACTGCAATTATGACATGGCGTGACGGTGAACGCATCACGGGCACGGCAATGTTATGATGACAGACAACGGAATGACTATATTCACAATATAGCAAATTCACAAGTGCCTTCCACTTTTAAATGTTCCTGATTGGCATCGAAGTTTCCATAAAGAACCTTTAACATCCATGGAACTTTTCCATTCAAAAAAAAAAAAAAAAAAAAAAAAAATCTTTAAATAGCCTACACCTTATTTTATCAACATAAGAGCGGGCGTGGCCATTTGTAAATTCTGGCTTCCCGTATCATCCGTTGTACAAAACAGCTATTGCAAATGTAGCCTATTTATTACCATATTATTGTAATGTATTGTCAAATAGCCTATAAACATACTGGTTTGTATCGCAAATAGTTTTACCATACTGTACGCTACTTTGTTATTCTTCTAGTCATTAACGGTCATTTATACTACGGGGCTGTTGAATGCTCGAATCTGATTGGTTGACCAACGTTCTAAGGCGTGCAAGGGAAACGCACTGCTAAAGTAGTTCTAGGCAGGTCTTGACCGCATTGCAGTTCCATATCACTTCGCCAAATGATTTCAGTTATTTCTAAAGGTCCTACAGCCTACAACTGCAAAAGAACCAAAACCCACAACGACACCGACAAAGCAAATAAATATAGTAAACAATAGGATGAAAACGACAAATTATTATTTATTTTGTCAATTATTTATTGACAAATTATTGTCGACAAATTAACAGATCGTTACTACGCAACATTCAATCAGCATCTATGAGTGGAAATACACCTTTTAAAGTGATAGTTCACCCGGAAATGAAAATTGTCACCATTTACTGACCCTCAAGTTGTTTCAAACCTGTATGACTTTATTTCTCCTGCTGAACACAAAAGAAGATATTTTAAAGAATGCTGGTAATATCTTCTTTTGTGTTCAGCAGAAGAAAGAAATTCATACAGGTTTGGAACAACTTGAGGGTGAGTAAATAATTTTTTTTTGGGGGGGGGGGGGGGGTAAACTATCTGCTCAAAATGAATATTTTAATGCTGTTTCATATCTTCTGTCGTCTGTTGTTATACTTGTGTTTTGTCCTTTGTGTGCAAACATCACTTTAGTCTGCTGATAAATGGGATTTAAAGGGTTAGTTCACCCAAAAATGAAAATTCTGTCATTAATTACTCATCCTCATGTCGTTCCACACCCGTAAGACCTTCGTTCATCTTCGAACACAAATTAAGATTTTTTTGATGAAATCCGGGAGTTGTACGACTTATCCATAGACAGCAATTAACCAACACTTTCAAGGTCCAGAAAGGTACTAAAGACATTGTTAAAACAGTCGACGTGACTGCAGTGTCTTAATGTTATGAAGCGACGAGAATACTTTTTGTGTGCAAAAACAAAACAAAAATAACGACTTTATTCAACAATATATTCTCATACGTTGTTTACATCCAGCGCTTCCAGGTTCTACGTCAGAACGCCGACTCATTATTGGCCGGCTCCTGCGTCAGCATCACATGCATGTGTCATGCTGCTCACGTGATCAGCTTTGGCCAATACTGATCCTGGAATTCGGACGTAAACATGGAAGGCTTCACTGTGCTTACTGCGGCAATTACGTAAGGATAATGACAGGGAAGAGAAGAGATTGTTGAAGTCGGGTTTTTTTTTTGTGCGTGTGCACAAAAAGTATTCTCGTCGCTTCATAACATTAAGGTTGAACCACTGCACTCACGTCGACTGTTTTAACGATGTCTTTAGTACCTTTCTGGACCTTGAAAGTGTCGGTTAAATTGCTGTCTATGAACGAGTCGTACACCTCTCGGATTTCATCAAAAATATCTTAATTTGTGTTCCGAAGATGAACGAAGGTCTTACGGGTGTGGAACGACATGAGGGTGAGTAAATAATGACAGAATTCTCATTTTTTTGGGTGAACTAACCCTTTAATAAAGCTGTCAGCTTAGTATATTTTTTAAAAATCAATTTAAATTCTTTAATTTGAGATAAAACTGAATTAAATCCCATGGAATGCAATGCAAGCATCAAATATGTGTTATTCTAAGCTTAATACAATTACATTCATATCATGCTGTTGAGCTGTTCTGCATTTATATATTGTCCTGTTTTTGTCTTCCTCTCCAGGTAACAAATCCTGAGCCTTCTGACAATCTGACATATGTGCCAATGCAGGTAAGGGCTTTCTTCTGCCTTGCCAACACTGCAATATGACTGTACTGTACCTGTGGCTGTTTGGCACAGTACTTCAAATGCAACTGATTTTACTGTGTTTCAGAGGAATATAAAACGCCGTGATCCAGACAACACAGAATATGTGGACATGCGTGAAGTGCAGAAACGGGGAGGATCCCACAGAGATATGAACCACAACTCTCATCTGATCACCGTCTGAGCCCATTTCTAGTGGAATCAGTGAGCTCATGCTTTAACTGCTCTAGGACCCACTGCTGGATTAAATGTAGTTAAGCTATACACTAAAGAATATTGCAGGACAAAACCATTGCCTTTATATTAATGCCTGAATCTCTAAATTGCTGCTGCACCCCATTCAACCGCTCCCTCCTATTATACTGTATTGTTGTTCTCTGTTGAAGATAATTCATCTGCTGGCTTGTACAACCTCATGCTGAATTGTAGCTATGCCAAGCTAAAATTATATGAAATATAAAGTCTTTAGCTTGGGCATTTTTTATTAATATTTTGATCCCATGGACCAATAATAAATGATAATATCAGTTTTGTTCAATTCAAGGAAGTGCTTAATTTTTCTTTTTTCAAAAATTATAACTTTTTTTTAGACCATTTGTATTATTTTTAAATATGTAACAGAGACTATATTGAATGATGAATTAAATTTGCTGATTATTTGATGAAGTAAATAAAGAAAATGACTGGAAGGTGAGAAATGATTAATGCGCCAATATTAACACAATATCATACAAATTGTAATGTACTGGAAATCATTTGTGTTTCCTCTTCAAATGACTCACTACAATTTGTTTCAAACATTAAAGGGATTGTTCACCCAAAAATGAACATTTTGTCATCACTTACTCACCCTCAAGTTGTTACAAACCTGAGTTTCTTTCTTCTCTTGAACACAAAAGAAGATATTTTAAAGAATGTTGGTAACCAGACAGTTGACAGTAGCCTTTGACTTACATAGTAGGAAAAAATGCTATGGAAGTCAATGGCTGCCGTCAACTGTCTGGTTACTTTTGTGTTCAACAGAAGAAAGAAACTCATACAAGTTTGAAACAACATGAGGGTGAGTAAATGATGACAACATTTTCATTTTGGGGTGAACTATCCCTTTAATAGACAGAAATATCTCTTACTGGAACTAACAACAACTTACAAATACACACATGCAAGGTCACAATATGAGCATGTCTGATCATAACTCTTAAAAGTGGGAGAAAAACAGATAGCATGACTCTGAATATGTATGCTCCTCCTCACACACCATCTTGTTTATTTCACATTCACCACTCTTGATGGTCAACTGTTTAAAAATTTGCACTTTGGCACTTATTGTTCCTTATAAATACAAATATATGTGTTTTCTCCACATTTTCAGAATAGATTGCAACAATGCACTGTAGTAAATCATCATATCGTATACAAATTTGACAACTCTTACATGCATACAGTCTTTTATACCTACAGACTATATAAACAA
Organism: Mylopharyngodon piceus; assembly: GCA_039654765.1. Lineage (NCBI taxonomy): Eukaryota > Metazoa > Chordata > Actinopteri > Cypriniformes > Xenocyprididae > Mylopharyngodon > Mylopharyngodon piceus. Next base: position 23,965,421 of record CM077441.1, read on the forward strand.
TTTTCCAAAATGAAGAATCTCTTGATGATGAACTAAATTTGGTAGCACCATCAAACCTTCGACGTTCTGTGGAACAAACTCAGAGTTACCCGTAACAAGAACAACATTTAGGCCTACGCTTTCGCATCTCACTCTGCATAATTTCCATATCATGCAGAAGCTATATGACATATGGACCAAGCAAGTTTGTTGACACAAATTTACAATATCATTCAACCTCAAACCACATCCACTCTCTTCATGTAAACATGCATATTTTTCATCTGTTCTTTCTGTCTGTTTTTGAGGACTGAAGATGCATATAATTATCAAAAATGAAAAATCACCCACACACTGTAAAACAAATGAAAAACAGTTACTGTACCACAGTTACCACATACTGTAAAACAGTGTTTTAACACTTTTTAGCTGACTTAATGTCCAACGGTTTGTTGAACTTAATTTGTTGAACTTAGTTGAACTAGCATCTGTTCTTTTATTTTACTATAATTCTCTTTCTCTAAGTGCAACAGTGTTACAAGAAATGTGTAAAGGAAGAGAAGTAATATAAATGGGTTTATTTATAAAAGTGACTAATCCACATTTGATATGGCAATGTCAAGTTATGATCTATTCAAATTGTACTACTAAAACCTGTATCATAAACATCAAACTGCTGTGAAACTGTTAATGGGGTTCCCCTTTAATTTTGACATTATCTTGCAAGTGACCTTTTGTGTCACACACAGACATAAACATTCAGCAAATAAAATAGTAGCAATTGCTTAATTTATTCATACTGCAATGCACTCTTAAAGTCAACATAGTAGGCCTGCTTGTGGTTGAGTACGGGTGCTTCTCAAACGGAAGGCTACATCCTAGTGAGGCTGTCCTTCCTAGTCTAGTCCGTCAGAGGCTTGTAGACTAGATTCCTGCTCAGCATTAAACGCTAGAATGAGACGGTCTAGTAAGTGCACGTGGCCATGTCACACATGTTCCCCCACGGTCACAGTACGAAAAATACTATTAAAACGTAATTTCAGAAAAATACTTTGTGTTAAACATTTTTATATTAACTGTCTTTCAGTACAGTGAATGACAACCATCTGTGGTTTCCAAATGTCTTACATTATTGTCAGTTTAGTGTTAAAGGGGTGGTATAATGCCAAGATGTAAAATAAGTCTCTGGTGTCCCCAGAGTGTGTATGTGAAGTTTTAGCTCAAAATACCCCGCAGATAATTTTTATAGCATGTTAAATTTGTCACTTTTTGAGGGTGAGCAAAAATGCTCCGTTTTTGTGTGTGTCCCTTTAAATGCAAATGAGCTGCTGCTCCTAAGCAGAGGGCGGGGTTTCAAGAGGTCGTGTTAGCACACTGGAAATGTCAGAAACTGTTCAGCCTTTTATGTTCAAACCGAAGTCGGACAATGATGGAGAGACTCAAGAAGAAGTGACAACATGTAGAATGCAACAGGACGTTTCTGAATGGTTAGCTGCTTAATTTATGTAGCTGATGTGGAGATAACTATCTTAAAGTTATTGATTGCATATTCTGTCATGATAATCTATAAATCGCTCATGTGGGAACTGTTGTAAGATCCTACAGAGCCAGAGAATATGCTGCATGAAGATAGAACAGGTATAGTTTAGTTTAATTACGGTTATAACTTATGTTGTCATCTTGCTTTTATGACATGCTGTTGCATTTGTGTTATGTACTGTTTTGCAATAACATGGCCTCACCTCCTTTGTTGCGTGTTCTCGGGGGCAGGGTTTATGTAAATTTTAGGGTTAGTGATGTCACCAACCTGGGAAGAAGCTTGTTGTAGTCCCTACCAGCCGTTTGTTGTAGTCCTTTAAAAGAAAATATCTCCCTTTGCATTGAACTTTGAGCGTCGTAACTTTGCAGACGTTGTTTATACTCTAACAGCAACATTAGTTAGTTAGCAACACTAACTAAAGTTAAAAAAGTGAAATCATAATGAACCACCCCTTTAAGTGATTAATTTACACCAAAAGACAATTGTCAATTGTCAACATGTATGCCTTCATCTCCGAAAAAATTATATTTGTCTTACATTTCATAATGAACTCAGACAAGCTCAGTGCCCACTCGTTTTCCTTTTTCCTGAATTGGAATGTATGCAAAGGATTGTGGGTGTTTTAAGGACGCGAAAGATACACTTGATGCATCCTTCAAAATGAGCTGAATGAAGGAAGCGAAACAATGGGCCTGTCCTAATACCCACACTTGCGGTCTTGGCCACTTGAGAGCACGCGCACACAACAGGAAGTAAGTGCTCAAGATTGTCCTAAAAAACGGCAAAGCTCAGTGACAGGCATGTGTGGGGGTGGGGGGCTTTGGGGGATCAAGCCCCTGGCCTTTTTAAAATGAATCAAAAGAGCCCCTCTTAAAGGGACAGTTCACCCAAAAATGAAAATTTGATGTTTATCTGCTTACCCCCCAGGGCATCCAAGATGTAGGTGACTTTGTCACTTTGTAGGTGACAGAGTCAAAAAAAACATGCACAACGGAAGTGATGTCTCGCATTCATTGAAGTATACACGTGAGACATCACTTCCGTCATCAGAGCGCGTTCAGACCTCACTAACCAGATGCGCAACGCAGTTGGACATAGTGGTGTTTTAGAGGTAAAAAATGATATAAATACTGTTCGGTTTCTTGCACAAACCGATCGTTTCGTGTCTTAGGACATCAATGTGTTGTCACGAGCCGCAGGGTTTAATTTGGATTTGTCTGTGCATGTTTTTTTGACTCTTATAGATTGTGTTCCCATTGACATGTATTATACGACTGACAGACGGCAACGGTTGGAGTTAAAAATCATCATTTGTGTTCTACTGAAGAAACAAAGTCACCTACATCTTGGATGCCCTGGGGGTAAGCAGATAAACATCAAATTTTCATTTTTGAGTGAACTATCCCTTTAACATTTATCAACAATAATTGTGGTCAATAAAACAAAATGCATTAGAATTTTAATTAATATAATGTGTAAAATAGTAACAAATTGTGGTTACACTTTATTTTAAGGTGTCCGTGTTACAGTGTAATTATACATTTAAGTACCGAGTAATAATAATTAACTACATGTACTTACAATAGGGTTAGGGTTAGAATAAGGATTTGGTTTAGGGTTAATTGCATGTAATTATGCATAATTTATAGTTAATACTACAGTAACTACATGTAACATGTGTAACAATGACACTGTAAAATAAAGTGTTACCCAAATCGTTTAAAAGTCGAAAAAAAAAAATCCTGTTTATTTATGTAGGCCATCTGCTGTCAGACAGTAGTTGCTATGGGATTGTGTCTTGCTTCGGACTTGATTGACAGACTGGCATTCTGACACTGCTTGCTTGCTAACCATTATTCACTTATTTTTCTCTTTTTGTTGTATTTGTTCTGCTCACTTTAAAAAATGAAAACACAAGAAATACAAAAAAATCTGTATGTAAACTGACAACAAAGAACTCTGCAAAACCATGCAGTACCAGAATCGTGGTACGCATGGTCAGTTTAGGGGAGACCAGGGATGAAAGTAACACCTTTTGTTTGAGCGTCGGTAACTCAGTGGTTGTTTCTCTTAAAATCTGATACATGGTAGCCACATTTGTCTGCTACAAATATAACTCACATGGACATGTACAACACAATCACAGATTATGTGAGTTAATGTCAAACACAAAGAGTTCCATTGTTACAACCTACCCCACTACTGGGGTGAGTTGTAACACTAGCTGGGGATAGATGTAACAATGGGAGCTAAATTGCTGAAATAAGATCCACATAATCTAAATTTATGCAAGAATGTTATTGAAGAACAAAGAATAATCAGTTTTTAATAAAGTGAACAATTTAAAGTAACAAAAAACATTGTATTGTATGTCTTTAAGGACTTTAAAATGAGCATAAAAACAATTTTAAAACACATTTTATTTTGTTTTAAAGGGATATTTCACCCAAAAATTAATTTTTTTTTTCCATAAGTTGAATAGGGAAGGCGTAGGACGTAGCGTAAGCGTTTTAAACTGCAAGAGTTTTACACTTTCTTCGTACGTTGAATACGGAAGGCGGTCTGGCGGAAGCTAGATATTTTACTTCAAAACTTGTTTTTTTTTTACACAATCGCATCTCTTTGCTTCAGAAGGCCTTTATTAAGTTTATGATGGATGGATGTGGATGGAGACACTTTCTTCAGCTCATACTAGTTGGTCCTGTTCGCTGCTATTATAAAGCTTGGATGCATCAGGATATTTATTAATATAAAACGGTTAGTTCCTGTCCTTGATTCTGAGTGGTCAATAGCTGTGTTTTATTCACGATAAAACACGGCTATGACCGCTTCACCCAACGGTTCTGTGTATCACTACACAACACCCTTAGCAACCACTCTTAGCAACGTAAACTCTATGTTCTCAATTTATATTGTTCATTGAAGCTTACTGTATTATGTAGAAGAGTATTGTGAGAAAGAGATCGATTGGGCGAGTTTATTACCTGCATTCAGATTTAGCATTTTCCTTCAGGTCAGTCCTATGTTCATAATAAAAAAATCTGTTTAAATGTCCGTTGTATTATCTTGTCCTTTTAACAGTTAAGGGGTTTTCCCGTGACTGACAGCGCTAGTCAAAGCATTTGTCAGTTGCGTCTTGTTCCGTGTTCACAACAATTCAGTCTTTTCAATGTAAAAGTCTTTGCTACTGACTGACTCACTCATAAAGACAGTCTTTGCCGCCATCTAATGGCGTAATAATGTAACTTCTGTTGCTGTTCACGGTCAGGGACTATTTTTTCCGGCGGAAGGAAGGCTTTATATAGTGAAAGTTTACTTCATGAAAGTTGCATCGATACATATTTTTGGCTTTAATATTTGTATTGTGTGGTAACCGTTTTATAAAAGCAATAAAGTACTCGAGGCTAGTGCTGTATCGTGAATAAGTCACGGCTGAAGGGGTTGCATGCACTCCGCTTTGCATCGTGCCTAACAACGCCCTTCAGCCATGACTTATTCACGATACAGCACAGCCTCTCGTACCTTATTGCTTACATATATCTCTGATTATGTTCATCAGAAAGAAGAAAGTCATATACACCTAGGATGGCTTGAGGGTGAGAAAAGCTTGGACTAATTTTCATTTGAAAGTGAACTAATCCTTTAAGGCAAGGAGTTTCCTTTCCCTTACTTTTTTAAGTAAAGTCAACTAACTTTTCACAGTGCATCTTGTTTCTGCCATCTTACCCTGGTGATGTACATGTGTGCAAAAATGCTATACCCATAAAGCATCACTGTTACCTACGTTTTTATTGAGACAGCATTATAATATGCTTCCCACCCACAGAGGGTTAATGTGCTCCTGCTGAACCGGATGTGATTCCTGCTCCGTCTCAGTGTTGTCGTTGCGTGGGCAATGGCGGACGGAGTTGTGCGTTAGTCTGGTAAACGTAGCCTAAGTTTAGCACAAATATAGACCTACTCGAATACCAATCAGTCAATCAGATATTTTAATCGTGTTTTCGACACAGCTTAGATCTGCGCCCATCAGCATGGATGTGAATTTGACCATCTCTCTGATGCGGGGCCAAATGGGCGCTGTCATAGAAAAAGCCGTGAACGTCGCGGTGGAGACCGTGTTAGGAGAGATGATCCGGGTGGTCGGGCTCAAATTTGAGGAGATCAAACGGGAGATGACCGCTAAAGAGAAGGAGAATGAGAACATCAGGAGAATGTTGGAGACGTCCCGCTGTCAGATGAAAACTATGCGCAAGTACATTAGCGTCCTGGCTGCTAAGGACGCCAACCATAGACTGTATCAGGGAGATGGAGACATGGCAACATCCACAGGGGTGCACTGCAGAAGAGTGCCGACGAGCACAGTGTCAGTGTGTGCCAAAGCCCCAAACCCCTGTCCCAGACCGAGAGTCACTGAACCTGCCCCTGTAGCTGGACCCTCATGGGTGAGGCATCAGATGCACATGTCCAAAGAAACGTTAAGAAATGAGAATCACATTGCTGATTTCCAGATTGAAGAGATCCATGGATCATCAGTTCATAAAGGTATGAAACGGCCCCTGATGAACATGTATGAGTGATGCAGTACCTTTTCATATTCCCATCATGTATGTCTTAATATATTATATTAAAATAACAAAGATGAGGTCGAAATCGTGTTTGTTAGTTTTCTTTTATCACAGTATCACAACACAAGGATTATTTCTCAATCATTTTATTACTTTGGTTTGAATGAGTATTATTGTTTTTTTGGGGGGGAATATCACCTAATTTGCACATTTCCCTAAATTTTACTTTCAATCCTGCTATCATTCTGCAGGAAGTGACAATTTTTGCTGGAGAAAACAGAACAAACATCTCTAGTTAGGTATTAGCAATTGATTAGATGACTTTTGTGATGTTTTGTTGTATTAGTTGGTTTGTCTTACTCTTTAAATATTCTATTCTATTGAAATAAATTACAGAAATTGGCCTGATTTTCAAAATTTCAGCTAACTGTCAATTCCTCACCGAGGAACTTTAACTTTAGCTCTTTATTTCTATCCTGTTGGGTTCCATCCTGTTCATTTTCTTGCCATTGTGTAAATAATTATCATTTCTTAAACTACACTTTCATAGACTACAATGTTTTTTTTACAATTTTTATAGTAGTATACTACTTCCTTAAATTATAACACAAACATACTGTACTCATTTTAAAGAAGTTACAGAGCTGCATAACAGGAATGATCAATACGATTACATTGTCAGTAATAATACAAGCAAATATTGCCAGCCACTTATAAGGAAACTTGCACAAAACAACAAACAAATGTCCACATGAATATGTACGAAAAGCACTTAAGGGGATGTTTACATGAAGGAAACCCCTTTTATACACTACACATTTATATTAATACCTCTTTAAAATATAACACAAACATATTCCTTTTAAAGAAGTTACAGAGATCAAAAGGTGCTGAATAACAGGAATGACTAATACTGTACCATTATCCATAATGACTGCAGCAATAGGTGTGGACTGGAGACATGCAGACATTCTCACTCTGTTGGTATCTTGTTGAAAATTGATGGATTGCAGCCAGACACACTCAACACTGTAAAGTACAGTACTACTTAACAGATACAAAATGTACACTGCACAATATATAGAAGTATACTACTGTGTATTTTAATTGTAGATCATTTACTCAGAACTAGTGGTAGGCTAATGTTTTATTTTTTAAAGGCCGATACTGATGTTTCGAACAGGGTGTTACATATACTATTTAACAAATGCACATATCATATTTGCAAAATTACTGAATTTCTATAAACATTTATTGGTTACACTTTATTTTACAGGACGTGTACTTACAGTGTAGTTACCCAGGAAACTGGTAATAGTATAATAAGGTAACTACATGGGTTAAGGTAAGGGTTTAGGAATAGGTTCAGGATTAATACTTAGTTATTGTAATTGCTATAATAAGTACATAGTATGTACGTGCAGAACAGGACTGTAAAATAAAGTGCTACCCATTTATTTTATACAATATTTACTTAAAATTCACAACAAAAAGCCACTGCAAGTGAGCTTACATGGTCACCTTGAGAATCATTTTGAAGCGTCATGCCAATTACTGTAATATTAGCAAACAGGACACTGCATAGTTTTAAAGTGAGACAAACTAACTATTAATAGAATTAATAAAATCTTTTGCTAATGCCTTTTGAAGTTTGTTCTACACCTGAAATGATGTCACTTCCTGGAGCATGATGTCATAAAGGAACTAGTCTCACGTAGCCAAACCTTCAGACTGACGACAGAAGGTCTGGACTCCATCGCAGCTTTCATTGTCCAAGGACTGCCCAGAGGCCATCGGACTGACATTTAAAACAACAGATAACAGTTCGTTTTGTTCCGCGTCATGTTTAGGGGTGTGTAAATGTAAAGTTGACAAGCCTATGATAGGCGTGCCGTGCATCTAATAAATTATTCATTCAAGAAGGTTGTGCAAGTTTACTGCATCAGCAGCACTGCAAACTTCACATACTTTTGAAAATTAAACTTTTATCTGATCCTGATAAGCGCTCATTGTCACAGATGTAAACACGACGACTTGCTTTTTTCCATGAGAGGGTTTGGCGTCACAACGGCTTTGTTTCCAGGTGGACCGTTAAAAAATGTGACACACACGTCTCCCAGAAATCCTGGAGAATTTAATCAATCAGATGACTTTAAATCTCCTGAAGTGTTTGCCATTTCAGGTGCCATATGCATCAGATGTTCAGCCAACGTCTAAGGCTGAGACTATTAAGAAACATTTGTTAGTTAAAGAGTTAAAACAGTTTTGTTAGTAAAAGTTTTAACATTACAAAAGATGAACAACGTTCACTGAATTGTGACAAAAGAAAACAAATATGATTTCCATCTCTATTAATATTAGTTTAATATTTTATTAAATATATTAATGTCCCCCTGTAGTCAATAATTTTATCCCTCAAAACTCATCGTCGATCACCAAAGTGTCATATTTAAATGTTTTGTCCTTCAAAAAAATTCTTCATGCCTTAAAATAGCTTGAATGTAACTTCACCCTTGCTTCATTTAATATACGCAGTTCTATGAATATGCAAATTAGCCCTGCCTCCACTCACTCACACCAGTTCAGAGATCCACTCATTTACGATCACACTTTGATGTGATTGGTTACAAGGTAGTTTGTGACATCAGAAACACCAGCGATTTCAAACCGTGTTTTTGAGACTGTCTGGTTCACTGCAGTTTTAAGGAGAAAATACTTATGAATTTGCACATGGTTTGTCTTAAGGCATATTAAAGGATTAGTTCACTTTCATATAAAATTTTCCTGATAATTTACTCACCCCCATGTCATCCAAGATGTTCATGTCTTTCTTTTTTCAGTCGAAAAGAAATTAAGGTTTTTGATGAAAACATTCCAGGATTATTCTCCTTATAGTGGACTTCAATGGCCTCCAAACGGTTGAAGGTCAAAATTATAGTTTCAGTGCTGCTTCGAAGGGCTTTAAACGATACCAGACGAGGAAAAAGGGTCTTATCTAGACCCTTTTCTATTATTCTACTTACGGAAAAAATGTAACTGGCGCTGCGTTCGTTACGTAAATTGAATAAGGAAGGCGTAGGACATACAGCATAAGCTTTTTGAAGAATACGAAAGTACGGTTTTGGCGGAAGCACTTGGAAGGCGATCATTTGTTTATATAAAGCATATACATTTACATTTTTTTCGAAAATGACAGATCGTTTCGCTAGATAAGACCCTTATTCCTCGTCTGGTATCGTTTAAAGCCCTTTGAAGCTGCACTGAAACTATAATTTTGACCTTCAACCGTTTGGAGGCCATTGAAGTCCATTATAAGGAGAATAATCCTGGAATGTTTATCAATCTTGGATGACATGAGGGTGAGTAAATTATCAGAAATTTTTATATGAAAGTGAACTAATCCTTTAAATACACCACAGAGACATATAAATAATATTAAAAGCTTGATTTTTGACCACAGGGGGACTTTAAAATGGTTCTGATGGGGACATGAAAATGTATTTCATTACTTAAATTACCTGAATATATATCTATCGCTACTCAAAAGTTCAAGGAGAACAGTTCAGGAGTTTTGTAATATGACTTATTTTCAATCAAGCAGTGTGTATTATTATTCTTTCCTAATGTTTTCCCTCAACTCAACAGAAAGTGACTTTTGTTTCCATAGTTGATAACTCGAGCCCTCATCTGGTGGACAGTCAGGGGCTTCTGTCTGAGACTAGCGATCCAATATGGGGTCAAAACCCTCTGGCCTCTGCAGAGACTGGGCACACAGACATGCCAGACAGCAGCGTCCTCTCTGCACCCATGATGGCAGAAGAAAGCATGTCGTCCCAGACTACAAGTACAGTGGCCTTTGGAGCACCATCGCTCAAGATCAAACAGGAGGAGGCGGAGGTTGAAATTGTCTGCGTGAAGGATGAACCCGCAGAAGCTGGCAGCATATCTAGGCTTGAATATTCCAACCCTGAACTTCACCAGCAAGTGGGGGAACCAGAGCTTGGGGTGTCACTAGATCTACCGGCATCCTTTCAAGCTCTTCAGAGTCCAGGCACTTCAGCAGACCTTGCAATCCCAGCATTCATCAACGTGGACCCAACCACCTGTAAGTATAAAATTAACATTTTTACACTGGTTTATTTGGGATGTTATGAACGTGTAGATAGTAGAGCCTTGTCGCCAAGACATGTTTTAACTATGGTGTACAAACATTTTTTTATTGCATAAAAGAGTCACACTTCAATAAGAATAACTTCATTAAAAAGCTGTTTTTTTATTTTAAAATACTGGACAAGGGAATAATAATGTTTGAAGTATTTCTTCAACTTCTGTTTAGGAGTTTTTATAAAGCTTATTTTAATGAACCTGTTTGTTAAAGGGGCTATATGTAAGAATTTTCATATATTAATTGCTTTTTCTATTGCCAATGTGTGAACAGCTTGTAACGAAACTTAAAAAAACGAGACATTCTCTGACTTTTGGTTGTCCATGAATGCCTGTAGACTGATTTCTATGCAAAGGACTCTGGACAATCCAAAGGATGTGACGTTTACGCGCTCCCAAGAGCCTCTCTTCTGTTCAATGACACATGAAATGAATGCTTATACAATGTTTAGGATAATAGTGAAAGAGCTATTTTTTACTGTAATGTCAATGTGTCATGCAAAGAAAAGGGATTAATAGTCTCTACAATCTCACATAGCCTGATCTATATAGTCTATAGTCTCAAATATACTGGTGCAAACATCCACATCGCTGTTGTCAGATGCTTTTTCAGCTGCTGTTTTCTCAACATTTTTGTTGTTTATTTTGTTATTGAGAAAAGTGTGCAGCACATATTTACATATTCATCTAAACATCGCTCTCAGCAGCGCGGACGGCTTTGGGAGGTTTGTTAACAATATATTGCTGCAAAGGTATTTACAAATTCTTTTAACTTCTAAGCGAAGAACTAAAAAAGCCTTCACCATGAGAATATGGGGGCTTGAATCAAGTTCAGGCTCTGGTGTGTTCAGTGTTACCATTTGGTTTTAGTTGAAAGTAGCTAAAACTGGTCGCTAAATGTGGCTAGATGACGTCATACTGGTGAGTTTAATATAAATATAGATCAGTGGGCGAGTCACGGAATCTAGATAAGGTTTGTCCAAGAAGTTGCTAAATTTGTCACTAGGCTTTTGAAAAATAGTCTCAAAAGTGGTGCGGTAGTCGCTAAATTTAGCGACAGAATCCCTAAATTGGCAGCACTGTGTGTGTTGTGTGTGTTATGTGTGCATGAGTGCGAGCACAGGCAATAAGTTGCTGGCTGCAGTTCACTTAATGGCCACAGGTGTCGCTAATAGCAAGGATTTCTGATTTCTACATATAGCCCCTTTAATAAAGCAAGATAAATGCTAACCATCTGAGTATACTGTAGAAGTAGGTTTGTAATAAGGAATACAAAGGGATCATTCACCCAAAAATAAAGATTCTGTCATCAATCACTCACTCTCATGATGTTCCAAACCCCTAAGACACAAATGAAGATAATAATGAAATCTGAGAGAAAATTAATCCATACAAACTGAGCAATTTAATCTAAATCTTCTAGGTTTTTATGTACATAAGCATCAGTGAACATACAAATAGAGCTCTCAGATATGGTAAATGGAAGCTCAGCCGTACATGTTAAACGCTAAATTATTATTCACCATAATATCATGTGATCATGACCCTTCAGAAGACTTGGATTAAATCACTTGATTCATATGGATTTCTTTTATGATCTATTTATGAACGTTTTGAAGCATCAGAGTTTTGGGTGAATAGTCTTTCAATGGAAGGACAGAAATCTCTCAGATTTTATTAAAAATATCTTCATTTGTGTTCTGAAGATGAATGGAGGTCTTTATTTTACAGAACGTGTACTTACAGTGTAGTTACCCAAGAGGGTTTGGAACGACATGATAACAGAATTTTCATTTTTGGATCAACAAGCCTTTTAAGCTTGTTTTCCAAAATTCTTAGATTAAATCACAAGAAATTTGGTCAAACTAATTTTACAAATATAAGTGTTCAAGTGGATGTGCACCAAAAAGGCTTATGAAAATGACAGTGCGCTTGACTTAAAGGTAATCAAGACAAAGCTTTTATAATTAGTCCACATGTACACAGGTATTTTTATAAACAGAGTTTTTCCTCCTTTTAAAAAAAACATTGCGTCCACATGAAAACATGCTATGAAGCGCTGTCAAGAGCATGCCAAACCAACAAGTGGCGATATAACCCTAACTGTAAAGCCATGTTGGCCAATCAGAAGCCTGGAAAAAAGGTTACCAGTTCCGGTTCCGATGTCACAAGTCAAAATCTCCATCTACATGACAAAACTGTAATCGGAGTTCCTAAAAATCTTCACCCTGGCAGGAGTTTTCAAAAATGTTCAGTTTCAGTGACCCAGATACTGCATTTACGTGTGGACGAATGGCCAAGCTGCATAGAAAAAGCTGCGGTTTTGAAAATACCTGTGTTCTTGTGAACAGGGCCTAAGTAAAAACTAGTGTAACCATGTAGAATTAACCAATACAGTTTTGTATACAAGTATTTAGTATACAGATTTTGTATCCATTTTTAAGGAAATGTGCAAAACAATAAACAAATGAACACAAACATGCTAGGAAACCACAAGTACATCCACATAGAAAAATATTTCCACTGCAGAAAGGAAGGTTTAGACAGTATGTGCTGATTCATGTACACAAATGTTAACAAAAATACACTAAAGCATTTCCCCCAAATTTCTTTAAAGCTATAGTTCACTAAAAACAAAGAAAAGAAATTTACTTACTCTAATGTCATTGAACAACTTTGTGACTGTGTGACACAAATATCCTAAAAAAAAAAATATCAGAGAGATATTCATCAATATTTTCAGAGAAATTATCTGTTAGTGTGGTTAGAGGTATATTTTTGTTTTGACACTTGGTTTTGATTCTGTGGTCCAAACCTGTTGGCTGCAGACCTCTTTTCACATCGACTCTGAACTGAGGTCTGTGAGCACTAGCAGCAACTGCTGTTTACCACTGTAGCAAAAAAAGAAGCCACTAAAAATGGAAAGCATGGTCATCATCACACGTACCCATGGTTTGTCACTTTAGTTTTACAATCAAAACTTGCCAACACCTGTTGATATTATATAGATATGTTGCGAAAGAGATACGAAGAGTGCAAGTTGCTTTCTGAAGGCAATTTCTACAGAGACGAGCGGTTCTTTATCACAACTTAGGCTGTATTCCTTTCACACCAGTTGCAAAGTGTACTGCAATCCACATAAACTGTACCTGTTTTTTAGAGATCAACTGATTTTTCAGTTTTGCGGTCTGAATAATTTGGTGTATAGCATTGACACTGGTGCTGTTATAAGCCATTTTTAGATTAACACTGAACTTCAACCCTTGTAACATTTGATCCTGAAACATTTCTGAATGCAATTCAGAATTAGGGTCATTACGGGGTTGAAATGGTCATAATATCTACATTTTTTTGAATAACAATCAATATTGACAGTACTCAAAGGCTCATATGAACACAAATATGACATCAAGAAATGTAATGCAACTCGCAACTTGTACATATGATGAATTCATACATATCAAGTCATGCTGAGTTTAAAAGCATCTATTCATTTGGAATATGGAGAAGCTGAGCAAGTCTTCATATTGGATTCCTTTTTTCAGACACTGTAATGGCAAAAACAGCTGCTGAAAAACAGAGAGCGTACAGGGCGAGAAGGGATGCTGATCCTGCACGCAGGGAAAAGTACCTCAGGACTGAGCGAGAGAGGTGGAGAAGAGATGTTGAGACAGGGAAAAAGAAGAGAATTGGTGACCTGTGTGAGAAGGCTCAGAGATGGAGGCGCAAGCAGTGGAGAGAAGCCAAAGAACGACAGAAGAGAAGGAAACCATTTTTCAAAATAATTGCTTCCCCTCCAGACAGTCCTGAACCTAGTCTGATGGCGTTATTGCAACCCTGAAGAGGACCGCAGAAACACTGATAAGTCAGGGTCAGGACATCCCGGGTGCAACTCATCAGGGCCTTACACAGGCCAGCATAGCCTTAAAGCACTTGAGTCCATCAACATTGAGGCTCTGTCAGGTGGTAATTCAGGCACCTAGTAAAATGACTTGTGACCAAGTCAATGAGCTGCACAATATTTCAGCTGTAACTGAAAGAGAGAGGAATGACACAGATTCTGGGTTATCCAGAAGTGAGTGGGAGATGTGATTATTAACCTTAACCCCCACTGAAACCTGTGACATCTTGACATGTAAATTCACAAAGATTTGTGGGCCATGCTAAATGAATATGTTACTCTTTGTATTAGTATGTGTTCTGCTATGAGGTACTTTGTAATGAGTTGTCAAAATTTAAATAAATGAATGAATGGATGAATGATTGAATCAATTAATGTATATTTGATTAGGAGTAGCCACTTCAACCCTGCTATGATTTTCAACCCTGTTGAATTGCATTCAGCCCTGTTACTTTTTTCCATCACTGTGATTTTGTAATATTCTGTGTATTTAGAGAGTATCTGAAGTAATCAGTAAATTACAATATTTTATGCCTGGCAATGGCATTACTGAATATCTTTAGGATACTGAATCATGTGTTGAATTGTAACACGCATAACATGAAATAACTTGGTAATTTGGGCCTGAGGTGAAAAATAATTCCTCTTGAGACCAGCAATGATATTTTCATGCAATAATGAATGTTTATTATTTATTATTATTTAAATGTTTTATTTAAAAAGGTCAGGTACACAGGGCATCCATTTCTGAGAGTTTTTGCTTACTATTGTAAAACCTTGAAGTTACATTAAATTTTTCACAACACAGGCCAGATCTTGGAATACTTCGAAAGCTCCTTTATATATATATATATATATATATATATATATATATATATATATATTTACGGACAGTGAATGAGACCGATTATCCTTTCTAATGAATATTCATGTTAAGATTTTGTCATAAAATACACATTTTGTCAGAATTAAAAAATAATTTATTTGAAGAAAAACTTTTTTCCCCTTCGAGGCATGTTTTTTTTTTTTTTACACATCGCAAGTCATTCAGTGAAGGGGAATCACAAGAGAAATGCATCAACATGAACAGGTGAGTCTAACTGCTTTACTTGAACTTTAAAACTTTAAAGGTCAATGTTTATCACATATTAAGACTTCTAATTACTGCACTGGCATTCATGGTTTTAAGACGATTTGTTTTATTTCTGTACATTTTTAAACATTATGTCAGACAGAATAGTGTTTTTAAATGTATATTAATAGACTGTTTCAAGGTATATTAATATAGGTTTGGATAAGATAATTTTTTACAAAAGGTAACAGGGCTGATGGTAACAGGGTTGATTTTCGCAGTTTAGTTAGACAGGAAAAGGTCATAACACTAGGTGCTTATTAGGAGAATTGAGCAATCAGTGTTTACTGTACAAAATGGTAACAGGGTTGAAAATTGGCCCTACTGAGAAGCATAAAAAGGTGAAGTTGTATTAAAAAGGAGTTTACTGCTTGAATGGATGTCACCATATAGACCAAATCCAATAATATAGCACGATTTTGGAGAGAATTATGTCAACAGGGTTGACATGTAACCTGAGGACACAACTTCAAACTTAATCGACAAATATATTAAGAATAAAGGCCTAATTCTAGCTTTTACTTGTTTATATTTGTTTTGAATCTAATGTGTGTATTTGCTAAGCAAAGAGAAGTTGGAAAGAAAGCTGGTGACTGAAAAAGACATGAAGAACAGACAATAGTTTACATTTTTTTGTTGTTTACAAAAATGTAAATATTGGACACATTTAGTTTTTGAAGTTTGGGTCTGTTTTATTGTTACCTTGATTAAATGGTTCTATTGAAGTCGCTAATATTTCTTCATGTGTGTTATGTTTTTTTGAAAATGTTTACTGTTAGAAAACCTAAAGTTTTAATGCTTGTAAATTTGTTTTTACAGCTATGCCAGATGCGAGTCCAGGGAGTTTTGAAAATAATCAATGTACAGGTAAGTTTAATCCCTTCATTTACAAACTCATACATTTATAAATGTTTACTGTTAAGTGACAGTCCCAGCTAAATCACCTGTGGTATTGCAGCTGTAGAGAGGGCTATTCTCGAGTCGCAGGGAGAAATGGACTGGAAAATCAACCACCTGACTGCATTAGTTCAGTGTCTTGTGGGGAACAACAGCTTTGAACCCCCACTACAGATGGAAGAAGAGGATTGTGTCTTGCCTCTGATGTCAATGGAGGATCTTGACCGGTTGGAGCAAAGACTTCTAGACAAAGGAATGATGCAAAAATTGGTAAGATTCTTTGGAATTATGTAAATAAAGCAGTGACCAAATGAATTTTTATTTACATGCTATATTCAATCTCTGTTTTAGGTGAACAGATTGTCTGTTAGTGGAGGTCAAACTATGAAAAAGACCATATGGAGAATTTGCAACAAGGTCTTTGCCCTCAACGTGGCCAAACAACTCAATTGGTGCGGACGTGGAGACAAGCGTGGCATAAGAAAAACAAATATTGGAGCACTAATAATAGGCATGTCCAAAACTAATGGAATTGTTTTATGGATAAAAGTATCGTAGTGATATCATAGTTGCATATCTCAGTCAATTCACATATGAATACATTTTAATTTTAACATTTGCAATGAATTGCTCAAGAACTTGTTCCAAAATTTTACAATTGCATACATAAACAGTCAGATTTGCCTGTTCAGGTAAAGTTCAGTAATAAATGAAATAAAAATGTTTGTTTCTTGGTAAACTAATAACTTTTATCCATTTAACATGCAGCTGCTGCTATGAGGAACAGTGTCCTCCTGACTCCCACAGAAGCAGAGGCAGAGAAATGTATCAAAGATTACCTGCGTTTGGCCCCAGGAAGGACATCCTCCTAATCTTTTGTAAAAATGTCAGTTTTCTATACATTGCTTGTACAAAGAATTACTGTATTGCATACTGTTAAATAAATAATTGAATAACTACCTGATCTATTGTTCAGAGGTGAGTAGTTAATTAGAATTTTTACAGTGTCCACAGTCAGTGTCCCTTTTTTTTTTTTTTTTTTTTTTTTTTTTTTTTAAATCTACATCAGGTTTTTAAGTAAAGAATTTTAAAATTGGGTCCCACTTTATATTAGGTGGCCTTAACCACTATGTACTTATATTTAAATTAATCATTTGATACAATGCACTTATTGTGTACATACATGTTTTTACATTGTACTTATCTGCATGTAATTGCATGTATAATTACACTGTTGACCCATCCCTTACACCTTAACCCACCCTTAAACCTACCCATACCACCAAACTTGTCCTTGGTTGACCTTACCCGTATCCCACCTCAATAGCATCAAATGTGTTTTGCAATACAGTATGAACACAGTAAGTACATTGTACTTACTTTTTGATGCAAGTACGTATATTCCTTGTAATCTTTCGATTATCATCATATAAAACCCCCTAAAAACTGTAAACTACATGTCAGGTTACATAGTAAAACCAAATGCTTTCTAAAAATTGAGATATCTTGGCCTTTGTGTACATGAAACTTGCTCAGCAGACATTGATAAGAAGATACTTGAGGTTACCAGTTATCAGGAAACTGACAGGATGTGATGTTGCAGTAAGCAGCCAAAACAGTTTTCAGGAGAGGAAAGAGCTGACTAACATTAAAAACCATTGCTTTCACCACACATGTAGAAGCTGCGTAATGCACGGAATCGCAACTGATCTGCTGGTTCGTGAGTTTCATATGAAAATCTTTAAAGTGATCTTTTGTGCCACCCTGTGACTCTGCACATGTGACATTGTATTAAAGTGAACACTGCCTGTTTATTAATGCGTTATAATAAGCTAATGAAGGCTTCTGTAATATTTCACTGTGTGTATCATTAGGTTTGCGAGCGTTTGTGTATTTTTTACTTTTTAGTTCTTAATCATATTAGTAGTTTTGAGATGGGCTTCAGTTAGCCTAGGACAAATATAGAGTACTAAATGCACATATTAACATCATATAAAACTATAAAGGTGTTTTAAACAATAACTTGCTAGCATGCTGCTATTGTTTGAAACAGTGGCTCAACATTTGGTGAGGTTAAAATATTTGTATTAATAAATTTAATCTCTCAACTCTCTGCCCATATTTAGATGACGACTCTCAGCTGTCTGTGGCAGGGGTCCAAAAGCAGGTGCGTCCGAGACGCAAGGACCTAAACCTGTATGAAGAGTACAAACGCAGCCGAACTCTGAGTCTGAGAGGTCGTAACACAAACCGAGGGTGTAGTACAAACCGACGGCGTGAGCTGGAGCAGACTCTACCACAGGCTCTACTTGCAGACCTGGTAAGGGAACGAAGAGAAAAGACTCGCCTTCGAGTGGCCCGCTGGCGTGCCAAACGCAAACTACAAGCCTGTTTGATGGCCTCGCAGGCTGCACAGTTTAACGGGGCTCCAGTGCAGGGCTCACCTGCCCAGCGGGGCGGCCTCATCTCCAACCGCAGGCGAGGTGGGGCACCAGCGCAGCGCGGTGGGCTTGGATTGAGAAGGGGACTGTCCGAGAGTGGCACATATAACCTGCTGCTGCAGCTCGGACCCAGTCCTACCCAATCAGCACTGGTACACGGCACGAATGAGGGTATGATGCCGTCTGGCTCCTCAGCGCTATCACAGAACAGAACTACTGCACCTAGAACAACTTATCAATGATGCAGTGTTTGTTTAGTGGTGGAAACTTGTGCTAAGTAATGGTGGAACTGGTTTGAAAAAGGTTGTCAAATGTTGTTCCTAAAACTATAACCTGCAAGCAAAAACCCCATACTGATCTGTGCAAACCTCAATCATATACAGTCAAACCAAAATTTATTCAGACACCTTGAACATTTCATTCATGATTACAGTTTATTCACTATAGTTTAAAAAAAAAAAATGGTAATAAAATATGACAAGATCTCAGAGTTGTGTCAAACTGTGTCAGAAAAAATTAATCTTAATTATGTCAGATAACACTTAAGCAAAACATGGTCAGGTCAAAGTGTCTGAATCAGTTTTACTGGTAGTCCACTGTATGAAGAATTTTTGGGTATAATATGTCTCAGTTTATTTTGCTATCCTCACTTACATAAATGAACTATAGTGTCCTGCACCCACTAGTAAAAATATATCAAAAATTATATCTAGTGTCTGAATAATTTTTGGTTTGACTGTAAATTCAACATGTTCATCTTTAAATTAATTCAAACTTTGGCTTTGCAAACTTAACCAAACAATTAAATGCTACATAATTAGATTATTACATTAAGCATTTAACAACTGCGACTGTTACAATAAAAACTAATACAATACATTCTACAAAAACTGATGAATGAATGAAAAAGTACAAAGGTACAAAAAAGTACGAGTCCAAGGATACTGTGGTCACCAGTGAAGAAATTGCACTCTGCTGCTCTCAATGTTCACATGAATGTCCTAGATATGTTGGCCCACTTATCTTGTTGAAATGTTTTTGACTATTTTTGACCACAGTGTTCAGGGTGTTTTTAAATAATAATCCATTTGTTAAAATATACACGTTTATCATTGTGGCCTAAATTTATCTATGACGGTTGTTGAACAGAAAATTTGCTAGTGCTTTCTAAATGAGCACACAGTGCAAATGTGCTGTATAAGCAGATTAGTGTGTTTGATTTTGAGCAGGCAAACGTGGTTTAACAGACACTTGTGTAAAAAGTGGTGAATGCTGTTTATAGTTTCGGGAAATGAGTCTCTGTTTTGGTGGCTGATGTAATGGTATGTTTTGGTATGAAAAGGTATGGAATGTTTTACTGATAAAATGTCAAATAGTTATCGTAATGGGGAAAACTGTAAAGCAAGAGCTGTATCAGATTTGGTATCGATTAATTTACAGCTATCTTAAGGTTTTTTTTTTTATACCGCAGTGTCTTACCAAAAGAAAAGTGCAATAAGGCATTGTGACAGTTGCTTCCATAATTTAGGAGCTTTGGGGACCAATAGCCACATTCAATAACTGAAATACTACATACAATACATTTCAAACTTGTTCTTGTCTTTGAATAAGAACTTTATAAAGCTTTTTTTATTTATTTATTTTTTATTCAGTTTAATTAGTATTCTGAGAAGTGACATTGAATTTCAATCAGCTGAGAGAAAACACTGACATCAATATAAGGCAATACACAATGTGTTTCACAAAGACTACAAAGATATTTATTTTAACCCTCACAAATTTACATTACATGGACCGATTGGGGTTGCTCTCGCTTGTTTTATGTAATTTACACAAATGTTCATTTTTTTTTACTTGTTACTGTCATTTTGAATGTCACTACATAACCATTTCTCAAGTTTTAAAGCTCTACAGTAGAACATGTCATCTTTTTACACTAGGTAGGATGTGATTAAAATATGTTTCCTACAGTTTTCATGTGCTATGTTCAGTGTTATGTTGTTTAACAATTATTAAATGTTTAAATGTTGTGTATGTTACATTTGTTGGTGCATATTAAATAAAATATAAGATCTTAAAATAATAAAAGACTTCCTAAAAATCAATCAAGTTATGCTCCTGAGCTAGTGTTTAAATGTGTGCTTCAAGATGTCAATGCATTAAAGCAACAAGAATTAAATTTGTGCTGCTCCATTGTTTCCAGTGACTTTATATGGGTGCTTAATTACCCATTGACTATCTTACTACTGATTGCCCCTGGTAGGGTGTAGAAGATAAGAACCAGGAACAAGGTCACGATCAACAGCACCAGTCCAGCAATGATGTATTTCTTGTAGTTCCCCCAGATCAGGTGAAAGAAGCACTTGAAAGGATTCATAAACCAGGAGAAGGATGTGTCTGGACGACTAGAGAAAAGAGAAATAATGAAATGATTAGAAATAATTCACATATACAGTACATACAGTAGAACTACCCACACAACCCAAAACCAAATTTCATTCAAATCAGTTTTTTATATTTTTCTTATTAAACAGGCCTATATATTCTTAAACTGATTGACAACCCTATTAATCATGGGAATGAACCCTAGGTGTTAAATGTATCACTCCCATTACTTTGGTTTCTCTAGAGGCTCTGGCTCTTTTCGTGCACGGCCCACTGGATTTTTCTCTGCCTCTTCAGCGGTCACAAGGTGGAACTCCGCTTCTACCTTCCCCTTATGGATGAAAAACAGTTTAAATGCTATAATGGTTTTACTAGGTCACACGTTTGTGTAAATGTACAGTACCATACATACTATTGTTTTGTACAGAACAAATGTAAATGGATGATTTAACATGCCTTAATTCATCTCTTATGTAATAGCAATACATTAGTCAAAGTTTCGATTGTCCATGTGCTTGCAAACATGGAGCTACAGTTTAATTCACTTTTTTTTTTTTTTTCACTGAAATAATTTAATTCACACACTGTGAGTTCGCCAGCTTTAATGAAGGGCCACCAGCCTTTGGAGCGTTTCTGCTGAAAGATAGAGATGTTCTCTGTGGTTTCTGTCAGCATTTCTATCTTACAAGCTTTAGCTGATTTAGCACCACGTGGAAACCCATGCAGGTCCAACTCCACTGAGCCTGAGAAAAACATAAAAGGACCTTCATTAAGTATTAACATCAAGTATTAACATCAAGTATTAACAAATACTGAGCCAAGTTTTTTTTTTTTTTTTTAGGTATAATTTTGTGTTTCTGCTATTGTAAGATAGCAGTGCTCCTACAGCACTGATTAAATCCCATCAGGAGAGACTACAGAGCAGTTCTAGGGAGGAGGTGATGCATATAAACAGATGTTAAAGCGTCATGAAAACCTAAACTAAATTTCCTGAGATTTTAACATTGTTATGTGTGTTGAACATGATAGAAGACATTGTTAACATCCGTTAGTTTTAATATCTAGGAGAAAACTAGTTAATTTTAGGGTTTTTT
Organism: Mylopharyngodon piceus; assembly: GCA_039654765.1. NCBI lineage: Eukaryota > Metazoa > Chordata > Actinopteri > Cypriniformes > Xenocyprididae > Mylopharyngodon > Mylopharyngodon piceus. The sequence goes on from CM077441.1 coordinate 23,987,519, forward strand.
TTTTTTTTTCAACCTCCATGTTTAAATTCATCTTCACATCAATTGTACTGTAGTATGGTGATGCCTCAGCGGTGTCTCATAATTATTCATGAGACCGCATGTCCTTATCCTATTAGAAGATGTCTTGCTTAATTATTCACAAGAGCACACGTTGATTTCCCATTACAGGCGCTTCAAACAGCGAGATCACATATAGTAAGTGAAAGATGCAGTAATGGGTCAAAATGAGTGTTTGTTTTTGCTTTGTAAGAGTTTCTGCGTCACATATGTTCTCTCAAAACCACGTGTATATTGTGTTGCAGGTAATGGTAAATTGCAGAGTGCATTTGAGAGAGAGATTTCTTACCCAGGAAGTCATCAGAAGAAAGCCTCTCAAAGTCCCACACCTGCATAACAAGGACTGCAGGGATCTTCTGTTCAGTTTTGTCCAAAGAGTAGATGTTTTCTCGCTTTTGAACCACCACCACTTTCTCAGCTGGCAGGTAGTTAAAGGGGAACACAAAGCGCCAATTGAAGTTGCCCTCTCCGGTCAGAGAATTGTAATGGACATCAGTTTCCTGGCCGTCATCTTCAAGACCCTTTAACCACCTGAAGAAAACATGAAATTCCCCAGAATTTACTGTTAATTCTGATGTTGCAGGAAAAATATTCTTAAATCATAATATTATGTATAACGAATATTAGAAAGCATTCATTTTTAGAAAACATATACAGTTCATCTGCAACAGTTCAGTATCTACACTAGAGTTCAAAAGTTTTGGGTCGGTAAAATTTAATATTTTTAAAAAAGTCTCATGTTCATCAAGGCTGCCGTTTTTTGATCAGAAATACAGTAAAACAGTAATATTACCATTTAAAATAGCTGTTTTCTAAATATTTTTAAAATGTAATTTATTCCTGTGATGTGAGTACTTCAGTCTTCAGTGTCACATGATACTTCAGAAATCATTCTAATATGATGATTAGGTGCTTAAGAAACATTTCTTATTATTGTAAGTGTTGAAAACACTTGTGCTGCTTAAAATGTATTGGCAATCGTTTTATTTTTTAGCATTCTTTGATGAAGAGAAAGTTCAAAAGAAAAACATTTATTTGAAATCGAAATCTTTTGTAACATAATAAATGTCTTTATTGTCACTTAAGATCACTTTATTGCATCATTGCAGAATAAAAGTATTAATTTACTGACCCCAAACTTTTGAATAGTAGTGCATATTGAGAGACTTTTTCAATATATAAAGAATTAAGCATTTTCTATGACGATTGTAATCTACTAATGTTACCCTTTGACGTAAATATCACTTGACTGCTGTCCTGTAATGAAGTTGGTGTCCTCTAGTATTACATCTTCAGTGTTCCAGATAATGATTCTCAGTTCATACCTTTATTAGAAAACAAAAAACAAAACAAATGATTGGACAAACCACTACTAACTTTACTGCACAACCCAGTAAAATGGTTTTGTGGCTCTTCAGCTTACCCTTTGGGTTTGCGAGGGGAAATGTCCACAGGAGGGCCAGGATGAGGCATATCCATTGGAAAAATGTCCACCCACATCTGCAGATGGCCCTGAGGAACATGCAAATGGACAATTATTACAATCACTCCACCACCTTAAATTACTTATATATGCATTCTAAATGTATATATATAGTGCATTAAGGTTACAACACATTACCTGGTCTATTCCTGGTTTGTCCTTGAGGTAGAGTGCGCGGGTTTCAATATGCTCTGGGACAAGTTTACAGGCCCCACTGGTCAACTCAGACCACCTGTGCAGCACCTTTAGAGCCAAGTGCTCGTACGACTCCACCATCTGATCTGTGAAGCAGCAGCAAGCACATTGCTCCTTTGGTTATTTATCAACATCATGATGTAAACCAAAAGAGTGACATACCTTCATCAGCAAATACAGTTTTCCCTGTGAAGACTTTGTTTCCTATGGTAATGTGTCCTGGAGAAAAGTGAGGGTTGTCCAGTCTGTTTTCTTTGCAAAGCTTAATCAGCAGGTCCGTTGGTTTGATGCAGTCCCTCCATGCATTATAACCCTCACTAGGTGACATGAGATTGTCAATTGACGCATCAAGAGTGGGCATCAAACTAACTTAAAAAGACCGTAAATGTTACAATATAAATACTCACATGGCATATTCAGTAGGCAGACCACAGGTAGCGCGATGCCTGCTGTAAAAACGGTTCTCCAAATCGATGTTCGTTTCTCCAATCAAATCATCACCACCGACAGTATCATAGTCATAGATGAGAATAGTTAGCAGGGATTCCTTGGGGAAAGTGGCTTGAAATTCAAAGGATCTGAGCAGGAGAAGTAGATTGATAGAGAATGAAACTCAATGAAATGGGCAGTAGAATTTCAAAGTGAATTTCTCAATCATTGTGCTTGTTCACCTTCCAAACACTGGGTTGAGCTGCTTTGGGATGTAATTGACTCTGTCTTTGATCTCAGTTTTCCCAAGTTTCAGCACTATGTAAGGGTCTGCTTTGCCATCTGGATCCGCAGGGTGCAGGTTGAAGGCCTTAACATGCATAAGAGTGTCAAATGACTGTATAATCTGGTTGTCACCCCTGCTGAGCACCCCAAAGACCAGCAAAGCTTGTCACCAACATTTGTTAATGCTCATAAATCAAAAATTTGGGGTTGGTAAGATTTGTTTATGTTTTTGAAGGAACTCTCTTGTGCTCACCAAGGCTGCATTTATTTGATCAAAAACACAGCATCATTACATTTTTAAAAATAAAAAATACATTTTTAATATAACTTTTAAAATGTAATTTATTCCTGTGATGGCAAAGCTGAATTTTCAGCAGCAGTTACAGTTTTTAGTGTCACATGATCCTTCAGAAATCATTCTAATATGCTGATTTGGTGCTCAAGAAACATTTATTATTATTATTGTTGAAAACACTTTTTTCAGGATTCTTTGATGAATAGAAAGTTTAAAACATCATTTATTTGAAATAGAAATTTTTGTAACATTATAAATGTATTTACTGTCACTTTTGGTCAATTTAATGCATCCTTCCAAAATAAAACTATTAATTGCTTTCAAAAAAAAGAAAAGAAAAAAAGAAAAGAAAAGAAAACTCTTGAATGGTAGTGTAAAGCCCATGCTGGTTGACCAGCATTAAAAGCTGAGTTGTTCTGGTCCACTATTCAAACCAGTAACAGACCTGAAATAATCCAGTGTGAACCAGCATGGAAATCCATGCTTTTACGTTTTTGTCAGTGACACTAGATCCATTGAAATGCATGAACAAATGATAAGTAACAATTACCAAAAATCAACCAATAAGTATATCAGTTTGCATCAGTATTCCAGTATAAAAATACGAAAGGCACTTACTGCAACTATGTACACACGGATCAGGACGTCTACTGCGGTGTTTGGAGGAATACCCTGGTTTATTTTAAACTGCCCAGAATCCAAATATCCATCCTCTTCCTCATCGTCCGTTTCTGGCATCTTGTACAGAGAGAACCTGCCCTGATGGAGCAATCAATTATGGGAATTCTGTGACCTGGATCTTAAAAAGCCTCCATGTATGTTATGGTTCTACATGCGAAACCAGTTTACCTTGAACTTCCCGACAAATCTCTCATCAGCAGAGCCATCCTCCTCATTGGCCTTTCCTCGGTAGAGTTCAAAGGTTTTAACCCAGTCATCAAAAGGCCCAAACTCCGCCTCCAGCTCTTTGTCATACACCTGGAGTGATTAAAAAGTGAGTCTGCACATTTGTTTGATGAATAAATACAAATGTAATATAGAGAGTAATTGCATGTTTTACCTGTAATGTTGCAAGCCTGGGCTGTTCTATCACACTCTTGTAATTCATCTCTTTCTTCTTGTCCTTAAAACCTGATGCTAAAGATACCGCAGAAAATAACAGTTCAAAATAACATGCACACAGTCTAACAGACTTTAAAGGTAAACAGTTTTTAACAGATTAAAAGTAGATTAAAGAAGCAATTAAATATGTTTTTATCACTTCCACCAAAGAGCAGTTTAAGTGTCTTAAACAACCAAAACACACCAACCGGCTGACAACTTCCCAATGTACTGTCAAAATTAGTAAGCTGTTACACTGCCATTCAAACGTTTGGGGTCAGTATGATTTTTTTTTTTTTTTTTAAGAAATGAATACCTTTTTTCAGCATGGATGCATTAGATTGATCAAAAGTGACAGTAAATACATTTATAATGTTTTTTTTTTTTGTTTTTTTTCCAAATAAATGCTGTTCTTTTGAACCTTCTATTCATCAAAGAATCCTGAATTAAATGTATCAGTTTCCAGAAAAATATTAAGCAGCACAACTGTTTTTAACACTGATAATAATACGAAATCAGCATATTAGAATGATTTCTATATTAGAAAAATTCATATTAGAAGGATCATGTGACACTGGAGACTGCAGTAATGATGCTGAAAATTCAGCTTTGCATCACAGGAATAAATTACATTTCAGAAATCAGTTATTTTAAATGATAATATTTAACAATATCTACTGTATTGTTGATACAAATGAACATACAAATTCAACTGATAAAATTCTTTCATTAACATTAAAAAATCGTAACGACCCGGCCCCAAACTTTTGAACAGTAGTGTATGTGCACAAAATCCCTAAAAAGGGGTGCAGATCTGGGCACACTGGGATTGCAAAATGTTGTGTGATCTCTTGTAAAGCAGCATTTGCTGATGTTTTAAATGACTGTGTGGAAATTTAAATGTTACATTCATATTTTTATGCTAATGCACAGCATTTATGCTAATGCACAGTTTGCATAGGGAACAAAACATTCTGCAATCCTGTTGACCGCAGCAAAAGAGGAAGGCCATGCAATGGACAGTCTCCCAGTCATTCTTACCCAGATTGATCAATCCTTCGGAAATAATGTTCTCCAGAGGAGTTACTGAAATACATCATAATGTGGGCAAGTTTGACTAAAGCTGGAGCATGATGTGACTACATGATCCAGAGGACAAGACTGATTCTGGAATTAACTCAGATATCACTTACTATTTTCAAAGAGCAGTGGAAATGGATTGTTTTCTTTTTGCTTTGCCTAAGAAAGAAGTTGTGGTACAAAACAACTAGTAAACAAAAAACAAGACATAAAACTATCTGCTGCTAACAAAGAAGTTTAGAAGCGTACCTGTTGGACCTTCTGCATTGATGCATAGTATTTCGACCACCAATCGATGACGTTATCAGCAGACTCATCAGCCGTGGTGCGTTTCTTCCTTTTAGTAGATCTTCGTTTGCTCTTCTTCGACACCTGGCATTGACAAAGAGTTTTATAGCACATAGTGTGTGCGTGTGTTTATATGCTTCTACTTGCACATATGTATTTCCATGAATCAGGGGCATAGATTAAACTGAAGGGAAAAGCTGGAAGTTCGAGTTACATATTTGGTAATATTCACAATCTGATGTTTTCTCAAAATGTTTAATTAATCCAAATAAGAACAAACCTTCTGGTCCTGGAAGTCTGGCTCAGTTTTGGGGGGAGATTGGATTATCTCCTCCTGCTCTATTTCAATGGCGATCTCCTCATTTGGCGGTGGCACAACACTTTGCTGCAGAGACAGCAGAGACACTACAGGCGAAAAACATACCATACTTTTAATTAGATTTAGGCAATCATTTTTATTAATTGCATAGATTCACTGAGGAATTTTATCATCAAGGTTTAGGGATTTAATAAAACAGACAGATGTGTTTGAGCAGATTTGGAACTAAGGTCCTGTTTCCACCTGGTATTACGATGCATTTTGGTGGATCGGATCTCAAGTAGACGAGGGAGACACATTCCTGTTTACACCTGGTGTTTTACACCGTCTCTTTTGTCCACTTTTGACCACTTCTGTCCTGATTTCATCGAGGGGAGGGTCTATGGGCAGGTAAATGTATGGGCTTTTTCCAGATCTTTTGATCTAATTGAAGAAATAAGCTCACGCAGTTTACATATGTACGTGACCGGAGACGATGGAAAAACATACGGAGAGCAGCAGCTTTCGTTTTTGCTCTGACAGCCGAAGATCATGCCAAATGCTGAGAGTCCATGTTAGAAATCAGGGGCCGTATTCACAAAACATTTTATCTTACCAGTAAGAGTTCTCCTAAATAGCAGTAAAAGTTCTTAGCTAAGAGTTTTCTCTTAAAACCTTTTCACAAAACTGCTGAGACCAACTTTTACTAAGGAAAAGAGAGAAGTCTTACGCTAAGAGAAAGGGCAGTGTTGACCTAGTTGCTAAGGATGATGTCAACACGCTTACTAACTATGCCTACAGTGATTGGCTGATGGGGGAGGAGTCTCTGTCAGTGATTTAATCATAGAAATATTGTAGATCGAGGTATCATGGTGCCATATTCAATAAAGAGAGATTTTAAAATAAAAATGTTGTCATATTCAAATAAAGATTTTAAAATAAAAATGTTGCCATATTCAAATAAATATTTTAAAATGTAGTCTAAGTGTCACTAATTAAACAAGTATATGTTCAGCTAATTGTCAGCCTTTTACATGTCTGCATCTCGAGAGATTGCAGATTTCAAGTGACAAATGATGTTTTATAAACAAAGTTCGAGAGGAGCACGTTCAAATGGTCTATCTAATCAGCTGGAGAGGAAGCATATATACAGTGTGAACTCGTGAAAACAACTGTCACAGGTAATTGGACATTATTTTCTTTTTTCTTTTTTCTTTTTTTATTTTCAAAGGTTTATTTTTGGCGTTTTTGCCTTTTTCTTATGATAGGACAGTGAGTAAGACAGGAAGTGAAGTTGGAGAGAGAAAGGGGGAACGGGATCGGGAAAGGTCCATGAGCCAGAACTCGAGCTCTGGTCACCCGAGCTGCCCACAAGGCTATCGGCGCCGACGATCAGATATTATTTTCAACTTGACCACAATGTTTTATTCTCCATCATTCAATACATTTTGCCTGTACATAAATGAACCTTTATGTTATGTCATCGCAGATTAAAATCTACAAATCAAAATATTTATTGCATTTATGATAAAAAGGCTCAGCACCCAAGGATCACCTATTTGCCTCAATGGTGTACAGTGTCTTTGGGCGGATTGCTGAGGCAGACTGCCGGCAACAACCACTTTAGGATTGTTTGTGATTTGGTCTTAGTGACTTAGGAGTCCTCTTGACTACTCCTAACTTTTCACAGATTTAGGAGCTAGTTTTAGCGCTAAAATGCTTTGTGAAATACTTTTAGAGCAAAAATTTATGAGTCCTAAATTTAGGACTGACACGCCCATTATTTTTAAGAGTTTTTCCTAAATCGGCAAGTTAGGAGCTACTTTTAGCCTTAAGATGGTTTGTGAATACAGCCCCAGGAATGGCGAGAGAACATTGTGCATGGTACATTTTTCGTCTTCAAACCAAACTTGGGACTTCAGCCGACAAAGTTTAAATCCCGCCTGGCTAGCGTGCTTCCCATAATGTTTACGCATTAGGTCAGTAGGCGAAGAGTAGGCGCTCTTTTGTGGATGTTCAAACACATTCGATCTGAGCGTCTACACTACAAAGCAATCTATTCGAATGCTTTGTAGTGTAGACAAAATGGACAAGTTTAAAAAGTTTTAGACCCCGTTTATACCTGTATCTAGCATTGTCCACTTGTGATTCAATCGACCAAAATGCATCTTAATACCAGGGGTTACCAGGGGTAAACAGGGCCTAAATTCTGCAGGATTGAGCATCCCTGCCCGAGTCCAATATACCGTATTATATTATACATTACTGAGGGCTCTGGATCATAATATTCCCAAGACATTAAGTATTTGGTACAAGTTGTATAGGCTAGATCGTGTTCGATTTTTTGTTGAAGAAATCTGATGAGACATTAATGCAGAACTGTGGTCTCTGTTTGACTGTTTATTTTTCATTTATTAGGGCTGTTATTGTGACTGTAACTGGGACGTGCGTTACCTGCTATGTTTCTGGGCTCCTGTTGGGGTTGTTGGATCGGTGAAGGGATGTGCTTGAATAACGCCAAGTTGTTGATCATATGACTACCCACAAGTGTGCTCCGTCCAAAGGCCCTCCAGTCTACCACAGTGATGGTAAGCGGAGGGAGGAGGTGTTCGTCTTCAGGCAGCTCCTACAGACAGACAACAGCGGCCAGACAAGCTGAGATCAGCAGAACACCAAGCGATGAGATCAGCAGCGATGAATAACATGAGCAAGGCCATGGGGACGACACCATATATGTCAACATTAAACACAGAACCCTGTTGTTGAAGCAGTTGACTAACCACATCAAAGGCATCCACGAGTATTGTGAAGTTCGGGTTTTTCTTGTAACTCTGTATCACTGAGGAGTTGACGCCTGCTCCTGCACACTTGATAAAAACTTGAGGCCGATCGACGGATAAGAGCTGAACTTTCTTCAGTTCTCTGAGGCCCCAGAACAAAACCTGCAGTGCACATAAATACAAACTCAACAATACTTGTATCCAAAGTACAAACAAAACTCAACAATACTTGTATTCAAAGTACAGACAAAACACTTATCGTATACACTCAGAAAAGCTACGTTAGTATTCTCAAAATGGTAGATCCATGTTACACATGCCAAAATTACAAATTTTAAATACAAGTGTGACACCTAATAATAGTGAGACCTCATACATGGACCACTGGACTATTTCCAACTATTATCATGCAGTTTTGTCTATGAGATATTGAGAGGCTTTTAAAAGATAAAAGAGGAAGTTTTAAAAGAGGAATTCACAACACTTTTGGGAAATGGTAGATGAGTCAAGATATAGTAGTTTGATACCAGCAGAAAAAGCTCTAAGAACGTTTTCAGAAGTAGATGTCACAAGTTGACATGTGAAAGATGTTTAGATTTACACAGTACAGTGTACTGGTGGGAGTTAAACCTGAATTATTTAAATCTGTATGATATCTTCTTTATACATAAATAAATAAATAAATAAATAAATAAACAAACATAAATAAATAAAATCAATAGTTCATAAATAATTTTCAAGAATAATGATGGGCTTGGAATTCAAATGACTAACAACCACCAATCTCTCTAAAAGAAAACACAAATAAAGCATTCATTATCAATGTATGAAATAAAATGGCTGCAAAAATACAAATCTCAAAATCTGTCTCACACTATGAAGATATATATAATGTTTCCAATTCACTGCTTTGAAATCAATGCATTTTGACAGCTGTCAGCTAAACTAAAGAACAATGCAATGTACTTTCATAAGAATTTCCTATTGTTTTGCTTTTTTTAGTACTTTACATATAGAGAGTAAGTTATAGATTGTGCACCTCAATTCTGTACTTGCAGAGCACAGGCCGGATGTATGAAGGTACAGGGATAACCCCTCCATCTGGCTCATCTAAATCAGGGAGTGTGTGTTCTCCTGACTTTGAGATCTACAGCATCATGGCAGACACCATATTAGTTTCTGCATTAGATTATACAAATTTGTAGAGCACATACATAACTCATTATTTTAAGACTGGACCTGAATGAGTTCAAAGGCTCCCAGTATGTCTCCTCCTGACAGGCCGCCACAGAACAACGGACTGTACTGCAGCTGAGGAGGGGAGTATCGCTCCTCTGACAGTTTGACTACAGGAACAGCCATTGTCGACCCCAGGTACTCTGTACCCTGGAGCAAGCAAACAGGTCACAGCATTTAAGACAGACTGATAAATAATGCAAAAAATAAAAAAAATAAATAAAAATGTAGCTGCATATCAAACTTAATTCAATTACAGAACCATTAGAGAAGTACTACATTTGTGGTCTGTATACTTATGTGAATGTGCTTTCCTTACCACTGCATCATCATCATACACTTCAATCACAACTAGTGGGGGCTCCTGGACTATTTCATGAAGCCCTCCATACAGAGACACGTTATTTATCAGAATCAGCTGATTCCACGTGGGAGTCAATGTTTGCTTGATGATCTGAAACATTACAATTTGGACAAATATGAATAACCTTTTCACATTATAAGGTTATTTGCTTTGTGGCAATTTTATCTTTTGTGACTAATTATCCAGAATCAAAGAGTATTTCTGAAATAGGTGCTCTCACGTTTCTATAAATTTTCTAAAATATTCTTTGACAACAGATTCACTGACTTACTTTACCTCAAAGCCTTGCACTTTTTTTATAGAACCATAATAATATTATATATATATATATATATATATATATATCTCCACCTTATTCCTGATGAGCCTACTGTGTTTTGAATTATGGGTGGCACTACCAGTTTGGGGAACTTCCATTCAAAATGACTGAAACGAATCATTTCAAATCATAAGGTTGTCCTACAAATAAAGCTTATCCATCAGTTTGACTGAATGAGTAGTCAATTTTCCTTTCATGTTTTATTTTCAGACATCATGAGAATAACGTAACTCTTGGTATTTTAACATGACATGTTATAACAAGTATATCTATGGCAAAAGCTCTTTTCAGTTGCTGCATTCTTTTCCTCATGATTATTTTCTTTTATCCCTTTACATTCCGCAGTAATAGTATGAAAAAAAGGAAAACATATACTGCACATTTGTGACCTGTTCTCCTGATTTAATTTGCGATATATCCCATTAATAATTCACTGGAATGCATGAAGAATCTCTTGTTTTTCTCCTCAAATCCTCACGTCTCTTTCCAGGTTTGTTTTTTCATAGGTAAATACTATTTATTATCTGTCAAAATGAAAGAAATCACTTTGAAATAGTATCACGCAATGCTGAAGTTCATGAACATTCTTGATTTAGGCAACGTATGTTACATAATACAGATATATAACTACAGTGATATTTAATCCGTCCGTTATTGCTGTGGAAAGAATCACACTTTTGGGGTTATTCATGGTCTGCTGAAAGTACCTTGTTGATGCTTTTACACTTTTAAATGTCCATTTAATGTTCGATTGTTGAAGGGTGAGTAGAATAATGTCATCTCATTGCACCCAGTTAAAACAAAATGTATTATTGCATTCATAGAGCGAGCCTTTCACTGATTTTTTACAGCTTAATGGCGTCATGGGGCGTAGGAATAAGGTGGATATATTATATTATATATATATATATCACTTCTGGTTAGATGTTAACTGCATTTCATTGGATCTGTACTTGTACTCTGCATAATAAATCACATAAACTCATGCTTACACCAGTGCTTTGGCTATAGGACAGAAAAGACACCCAGGCAAAGGGGTCTGAGAGGCCAGTGTTGTCTGCTGCGATGAGACCACGAGCCTGGTACATATGAGCCCTCAGCTGGAACATGTGCTTCTCTGTGTACCAACAACAAACAGGGCCAAACAGCAAGACAACATGCCAATCAGTATCTTACAGAGAAAATGAAACATAGACAAAGAAAAATAACTCTTCCTAGCAACATAGAGTGCTGAGCAATCTTGCCTGTGTAGAGTAAATACTCAGGAGGAGGGCCAGTCCTGTCCTCAGATGAGACGCCTTCCAGTTCAAAGCCTGATGGGAGATCGTTCAACATGTGGGATGAATCTCTGCAAGTTCCCAGCCACAAGTACACATCAAGTTTAGCCTGGACGGTCCACCCCGGTCCACGCTTCCCTGGAGGCTGAAAGACACATTTTTATGAATATGTAATGAATGTTTCCTTTTAAAAGTTAGAAGTTAAAGCCAGAGTTTAGTATTTGATATCAGAGTTCAAACCTTGAGGAACAGGGTCTTGATCTTCCCACAGTCTCCGCCTCTCTGCTCTGGGCTTTCAGAGAAGAGAAGGTGACGAGCAGGGATTCTTGCATAAGCCAGACGCTTGTTATTACTGACCAGACACACAAACACATCTGGTAAAGTGTGCTGAGGCTGACAGGCGTAAGATGAAGAGGAATATTAGTAATGATGCAGACTTACACTATACATATGACAGTTCAAGGATTTGTATATAACACAATGACACAAAATAACAACCTCTTCCACCAGAAATCTCAGTTTCTTTTTAATTTTCTGGACTTCCAGCAGCATCTCTTTTACAGTCAAAGATCTCCTCTTGGGCTCAAGGAGTCCTCCTGCTACTTCAGTCATACTCTCCTGAAGAGCAGGAAATAAAACCAAAGATTAGCCAAATATACACACATTACCAGTCAAACATTTAAATACTTATTCTTGACAGAATTTATGTCCTCATGGTCTTAAAAATCTTTTTAATTTAAAGGCATATACTTAAATGCTTGACATTAGTTTTGCAGACCAATTTAAAGTGCACCTACAAATTCATTTCATTACACATTTTTTATTAAATTTTGGTGTTTTTGACTAAATGAGGGCTAGATAGTGGAGTAATGATAACACAATAATTCATAGTCATACAGGATTAATAAAAGACAGAGAGCTCTTCTGTAGTTTTACAAATAGAGGTCTATAAAAAACAGCTTATGAGAGCATGTATAAACGAGACCCACCAGCTCCTGTTTGCATAGAGTGAGCCTCTTTTTGTCCAGTAAGGTCAAGTTGCTTCCCTTCACCTTTTTTTCAGCAAAAGCAATAAACTCTCTGCAATAAACATACCGTTACATTCAGCATAAACATAATTAGGATACAGTTGTAGAATTACATTAATGTGTAGACATTAGGAAGGAAGAAAGGAAGCCTTTATAAAGGGATAGTTCACCCAAAAATTATTATAATTAGTCATTATTTATTCACCCTTATGTTGTTCCGAACATGAATGACTTTCTTTCTTCTGTGGAATACAAAAGAATAATGTTTTCAACTGTTTTTGTCCATACAATGAAAGTCAGTTGGGTCCAAAACAACATTAGACCACATTGACTTTCACTGTATGGACCAAAAAAAGACAAAACCACAGAAGAAAGAAAGTTATACAGGTTTGGAACGACATGAGGGTGAGTAAATGATAATGACAGAATTTACATTTTTGGGTGAGCTATAATTTTATAGGGCTCATGAACAATTTCAACACTGTTAACTTTCAAAACACAGAACTTCTTCCACCTAAACTGACACAACAGTGACACCTACTGGGTGTTCAGAAACTTGGATCACCATCACGTCGTAAGGTGCAATGCTGGAACTTTACTAACATTTTAAGGGACCTCAGGTAAAAATTATAGTAATAATAATAAATTTCAACTCTTTGAGGCTTACTAAATGTAAAGAGTGCAATGGCTTTTGTTCTGGTATCACTGAATATCTCCCTTAATTCCCTTAGGGTTTTTAGACCTACCTGGCATCTTTTCTAAATTCCCGAAGAACATGGTGCATGAGAGACCATGCCTCTGGAGACAACATTTTATCCAATTCTGCCACCTTAGCGATTCCCTCCTCCTAACAAACATTAATTGAAAATAACCACATTAACTACTAACTGATGTAATAAAACACTCTTGTGTTGAAGGCTCACATACAAACATCAGGGCGATTGTGTCCAGCATGTTGGCGTGATGGAGTCGGTAAGCTCGATCCTCCCAGCTGCTATAAACATACACACAGGGCTTTTGCGCTGTGATGGGTAAGTGCATGTAGTGCCTGCACAAAACAAGATTATGGGTCCAGGTTTGCACATGAATAAAGTATTCCCCATTATTTAATGAAGGTATAAACTTGTTAGTGTTTTTTGATTTGAGCACCTCTGTGCATCTCCGAAAAGAGGTCTCTCTGGTGTTGTAGTAGATTTGCACGTCATTGTTGCTGTGGTGTCCAGAAGAGGAGTGGTAAGGGACACATCTTCAAGCTTTTTCTTTGAAGGAGGCGGTGCAGCACCATCAATTAAATTCCCAAAGTTACCTGAATAAAACAAGTACACATTTAAAGGGGTCATATACTATCATAATATAGTTAGTTCTTCAGGTGTTATGTAATAATGACATCTATCATGCCTTCTCAAAATATTAAATGTTCCCATATGCTCACTCCTAAAATCATATAACAATATCATAATTTTGACACAATCTGTTTAAATGACATTAAGTACATTAAGTGTACTGTACATACGCAATGTACTGTACAATGTACTGTAGTACACAATGCCATGACGTAGTACGTGTTATAGCCATTATAAACCTTGGAGGACTAAGGATATTTTTAAATATAACTCTGATTGTGTTCATCTGAAAGAAGATAGTCATATACACCTAGGATGGCTTGAGGGTGAGTAAATCATGGAATAATTTTCGTTTTTGGGTGAACTATCCCTTTAATGAAAAAAACTGAATGAATGGGGAAAAAAAATTGCTTAAGATTAGGCAAACTCTTAACTTAACTTAACTTTTTCTGGTCATGGTAAGAGTTTCAAACCCTATTTTGAACCTATTTGTGGAAAGTGCTTTTTATGTTGTTGAATGTAAATTCTGTCATGTTTACCAATGGTGAACTCAAGGCTGATAGGTCTATCACCGATTCTTCTGTCAATCATAGAAGCCTCGAACACACAGCCAAAGAGCAGGAAGGTTTCCATGTCTTCATCATTAATCTAAATTTAAGTTAAACAATGATTTGGGTAGCTTAAATATAATGGAAATGTATGTAGGAAGGATGGGAAAAAAAACTGACAGATTAAAGAATGGAGTAAAAAGGAAAGCGACTGCTGCAAACACCTTCTGTATGGGCTCCACTGGCATCACCTCAGGTCCTATAGCCTTGGACTTCTCCTCCTCACCTCCGGCTCCCGTTCCAGTTTTGGGATCTTTCCCCACTGCTTTCCCTCCCTTGGTGTCTTTCAGACTGATCTTTGAAAGCAGGGATTTAGATTCAGCACCTCCAGACAGGATCTCTACACCCAGTTCTATGTAAACCCTGCCTCTGTAGGACACCCCCTCTCCAACACCCTCGTTCAGCTCCTGGCTGTCGTCCACCAGTGTGGAATTACGAAGTGAGCCGTAGAGGTTGATCCATGCCGGTCCGAATGTGGGCAGGAAACCTTGAGAAGAGCAATGAAAGAATATGGTAACTAACTACAATCATATGTTTGCAGATGCCACTGCTTTGATATTTTGTATAAAGTTTTTCTAATACAATAACATTCAGACATTTTTAAATGTGACCAAGGTGTCCAAATACTTTTGTGGCCATTTGGCCTATAATTCAAAACTACTACTTTTAAAAAAAGTATAATGAAGGCAAACCATTGTCTCCATCATTGTCGTTTGAGATGGTGTGCAGATCAATGTAATGAGTCCCAATGGCCACATCATTCATGCTTCCCTCATCAAGAACCCGGATTTTCAGTCTTTGACACAGTGGAGGAAACATCTCCTTAAACACCACCTGCTCGTTCCATACTGGTTCTGCTGTGCTCTTCTGAGTAGACGTCCTGCCCTTTCAATCAGGAAAGAAAACGAGTGTCAGAAAGAGATTTCGGAAGAATCTTACACAGCTCTTGCTATAGCCACACTTACCCAGGGGATGTAATACTGAAAAAATAACAACCAACCAAACAAAAACCAATAAAAACCGCCAAAACACAGGTCGTTCACACAGGTCGCGTTCTTGCATTAAAAAGCGCGCGACGCCGCGCATCAAACGAGAAAGAACGCAACGCTCGAGACGCGTGACATTTAAACCTTTTAAACTTACTTGACATAGCGTCTAATGCCGAAAAAAGATCCGAATTGGACTACATAAGAACTATTTATATATTTATAAGTCATTTATATGTTACATTTTTCTTTTTGTCCTGCTCAAAATGACCTGTTGTTGTATGGAAGAAGATAGGCTACGTAACGATTCCTGATTTTTTGTGGCCTAGGCCTATACAGGTTTGTAACGACATTAAGGGCAGTGTACTGTTAGCTAAAACTATTAAAAATCGTTTGAGATAATAAAGAAATAAACCTGAAATAAAATAAAAAGGCAATTAATGAAAAACTTTAAAAACTAAAAAAACCTTAAACTAGAGTTAGAAATGTTGTCTTGGCAACTAACTATATAAATACGTTTAAACTAAAGAACTAAAATTAAAAAAGGGAAAAATTAATCTATATAGAAATATTTTAAATAAAAATAAAACTAATAAAAAAATGACAACAATACATAAAATGACTAAAATCATAAAAAATAAATTTAAAATGAAAATATTTTTGATGAACTACCCCTTTAAATGTATTTATTTTGTACTAAGCACTGGATTGTGAGCTTACAACTTGACCGAAGAATGACACCTCTACGTAAGGATCTATGAGGGCTGTCGTGTCTCCAACAAAGGCTTTGGTCACATTGGCCATAATACTGGAGTTTATTCTGGGAAGACCTTCTGCTCGGTACACTATCACGTAAAACCGAGCCCATGGCCGTTCAGGGCTTAAGCCTTCAGGAAGCAGGAGGTGCCTGGGGGAGGACAAACATTTTTAACATCATGAGATACATTAGGCACATTCAACATCCAGTCATTATTATGCCATAAAAAATGATATCTTACTTATCTATCTGTTCCTCCGCATCACTGAACTTCTGGGACGGTAGTGCAACATCTCCCTTTCCTGACACGCTGATATCACACTTCAAGTGCCCTTTCACCCCTGTGCGGATGTCAGTGGGGTCTGTGAGCGTGGCCCACTTATTGATGAACTGATGGCCTGACACAACAAGAGCAAGATTTATTGTTTTACAAGCAGAGTCACCAATAATCCAAATCTGAGACCAGATTCATAAACTTCACTATCTAAAGAAAAGGTGCAAGAAGCTGCAAACCAAGCATTTACCAGGTTGGGAGTAAACCGTCCCGACATCAATCTTGAATATTCCCACACAGAAGCTCTTCATGATCTTTGAGTGCATAACCTTTGAGAGAAGTACACTAATGTGAGCTCTGTCAGCTTATGTCAAGAAAACCATTTTGTTTACACATGTACTTACTGATAGTTTGATGACTTTGTCAAAAAAGATGTCTTGATTGCAAAAGAAGTCAAACACAAAATACTGTTGGGCAAGAGAAGACAATTATTATTATTAAAATTCTTGCCATTAATGCCATTATTTCAGAGAGTGTCCAGTTGGACAGTATGATCACCTCATTGTAAAAGGGAGCGTTGGTTCCTTCTTTCACAGACGTCTGCTTTTTCTCATCTCCAATTTCAATCACGACACTAGGATCAATATTATCCCCGATCAGCTGCCTAGCCTCTGTTATATTGATGGAGATCTTAGGAAGAACATAACAGGTTTCAGCAATCTTTCATTATTAAGAGTAACAATTTTACCATTTCAAAAAAAAAAAAAAGAAAAAAGGTTGTGTTCAAACTGCAACTTTTACTAAAATTATATTGAATTCTACCTGGAAATGTTGTGGTTTGCTTTCAGCTTCCAAGATCCTGGCCACAGGTTTACACCTTTTAAGTACAAAAAATGAATGAAGATGTCATACATAAACTACAAGAATGAACACTTTACACTGTGCAAAGATTGGAGAGGAAAATAAGAAGTGCCTCTTAGTATTAGCAATCTGTCTGAAGTAAGCATGTGCCGAGGTGGACTCTTCAGCGAGTTCAGGCTGTGGTACGTCTACCACGTCTGGATCGTCAGGAATAGTTTCAGACTCAGCCTCTAAAATATAAAGATTAAACCAGCTCAGTCAGAATTGTTTTACAGGCATTTTAAACCTTCTGTATTAGATCAGGATCAGCTGTTTTATGTCTGAATTAATGGATTTAAATGTGATTTAAATTCTGTGTCAACAAAACCATGCAGTTAATCCTCATGAAATGTTCTACATCTTTACTTGCGTAACGTCGTGTTTGCTTTCATGGCCTTACCTAGAGCACTTTTGTTTGCAATTACAACACCCTTGTGTCCTTTCCTGTGTTTCTTCTTCTGTTTTATTCCAAACTTTTTGCTGCAAAAACACATTGGAATATCAGACCGTTATAAAACACTCCTCCCAGTCTAACCATATATACTTTTTTTTTTTGCCCATTTATGTGACCCTGGACCACAAAACCAGTCATAAGTCGCACGGGTATATTTGTAGCAATAGCCAACAATACATTGTATGGGTCAAAATGATCGATTTTTCTTTTGTGCCAAAAATCATTATGATATTAAGTAAAGATCATGTTCCATGAAGATATTTTGTAAATTTCTTACCGTAAATATATCAAAAATATTTTTTTTGTGAGTGGATATGCATTGCTAAGGACTTCATTTGGACAACTTTAAAGGCGATTTTCTCAATATTTTGATATTTTGCATCCTCAAATTCCAGATTTTCAAATATTTGTATCTCGGCCAAATATTGTCCTATCCTAACAAACCATACATCAATGGAAAACTTATTTATTCAGATTTTAGATGATATATAAATCTCAATTTCAAAAAAAATTGACCCTTATGACTGCTTTTGTGGTCCAGGGTCACATTTTGTCTCTCTTTCATGCATTTTCCTTATAATAATGAGCCCTAGTAGTTAAAGGGGTAGTTCACCCAAAAAGGAAGAATGTCAGTAACCAAACAGATCTCACCCCCAATTGACTACCATAGTATTTATTTTTCCTACTTTGATAGTAAATGGGGGGCGAGATCTGTTTGGTTACTGACATTCTTCAAAATATCTTCCTTTGTGTTCAACAGAAGAAAGAAATTCATACAGGTTTGGAACTACTTGAGGGTGAGTAAATGATGACAGAATTGTCATTTTTGGGTGAACTATCCCTTCAAGAATTGGAACTAGGAATAGAAAGGTTGGAAAGTTTGCAGCTGAACTAGCTGTCACCATTGGGCCTATGAGCAAGTTAATTCTAAATTTGTAAGTAGGCCTATTTTATATGTTGTTTTGGATAGAAGCATTTGCTAAAAGACTATTTATTAGACATCAAGGTTTCTCCATTTCTGTTTCTCCTTGTCACGGTCATCTTTGGCTTGCTTAGTTGGGGATACTTCATTTGTAACAATATTACTGATTTAACTGCACTCACACTATTGGATGAGAACAAAACCTAAACCGAATTGAGCTGAATAGTGAAACTATTGTCTTCTGCTTTATAGCGGAATCATTTTTTTTTTCTAAAACTGATTTATTTTGCAACATCGAAACTATTATTGAACAAAACTGAATCAATACTGGACTCAAGCTTAATAAAGGCACTATTGTCTTCAGTAAAGCTGCTTATAGCTGCACTAAACTTATTTCATAATGAATGAACTTTACAGTTATTGAAGTTAACAAAATCACTGAACTGAGCTGAATAATGACAGAATTATCTTGCTACAGCTGCTTTACAGCAGAATTTGTCTCATATTTGATGAAGATTGCATTATTAATTCTATTACTTTCCTGTTTATTATTGTGAAGCTGCTTTGAAAATTTCTATTATGTAAAGTGCTATAAAAAATAAAGATGACTTTAGTTGGCATGAAACTACTATTTCATTTATAAAGCAATCTGTACTATTCAGAGAACCAATAAACACCTTTTCGAAAAAAGTGCTCCTAAGAGAGCTTACCCATGAGGTGCAGCGCTGTCTTTATCTCGGTCCATTCTTTCAGGAAGAGTTCATTCAAGGGAAATATCCAGCTCAGAAACAGTGACTGTAACCCACTCCATCCAGCGAGACAGTAAGTGCACTTCCTCCTCAGACGTCTGTTTGACTTTCTGTTGCTGAACTATTGCATTACAAACAAGGGTGGAAGACTGTGGCATGTGTGTTTTTAGGAAACTCAGAGGCCATATACAGCATTTCAAATTTCAGAATTAAATGATTGTCAATTCACCAAACACTTTGCAAATAAAAATTTAAATGTTGTATTGTAGTGTTTAACATTTTAAATGTATAGTATTACAGTTATATATATATATAAAAAAAAAAAAAAAAAAAAAAAAGAACATTCTCCCTTATCAGAATGAAAATATCACTGAAGCCATAAAACAACATTTGGCACATGGAAGTCGAGCGTCTCCATCTGTACTTTGGTGGTGCCACTTTACAGTAAGCTTCTATACATCAGTTAATGCATATAACATGAGCTAAAGAAAATCAGCCAATTTGACAGCATTTATTAATCTTTGGTTAATGTTAATTTACGTATAAACACAGCTGTGCATTGATAGTACCTTAAAGGGATAGTTCACCCTAAAATGAAAATTCTGTCATTATTTACTCAACCTCAAGTTGTTCCAAACCTGTATGAGTTTATTCTGTTGAACACAAAAGAAGATATTTTGAAGAATTTTGGTAACCAGACAGTTGATGGCCCCCATTGACTTCCATATTATTTTTTTTCTCCATACTATGGGGAATTCAACGGGTCCATCAACTATTTGGTTACCCATCTTCTTCAAAATATCTTTTGTGTTCAGCAGAAGAAAGAAACTCATACAGGTTTAGAACAACTTGAGGGTGAGTAAATGACAGAATTTTAATTTTTGGGTGAACCTTTAAGGTTACACATGTATTACTACAAGAATAGAAATGAACAAAGATTAAGTTTTATTAGTAGCCTACATTGTTACTTTCAGTTCATGTTAACTATTACCAAACATAACGTTAACATATACAATAAAGTGATTTAAGTAATTATAATAATTTATGTGACTTAAAACATTAGACAGCAATTAAGATTTTTAATGACAAAGGTAGCTAGCTATATACTGAAATAAATGTAACAAACACAATTGATGCAAATTAGGTTGTTAAAGTACATAGCAAGTTCTAAGTACTTAACATGTTTGCTGACAGTGAAAAGCAGGATGTACAAGGATCCACCTTTGGTAAATATATGCACCAACTCAAACATTTGCCATTACAAGGCTGGTTTATTTATTTTATTGTATTAAAATATTATAAAAATAAAATATTGCAAATAACATTTTAAAAATATACCAATTAAGCAGATTATAATATTTATATATTATTGGCCTTTGATGCAGTTCAGAAACACTGTTGTAATTTGAAGAATATAATTTTATAATGGCTTTATTCTGTAAGGCAGTTTTATCACTTGTAGCAAATCTGTTTGATTTGTTTACATGCTGTAGAGCAGTGGCTTTCTAAAAGCCTTAAAGGATTAGTTCACTTTAAAATGAAAATTCCCCAAGCTTTACTCACTCTCCAGCCATCCTAGGTGTATAAGACTTTCGTCTTTCTGATGAATTCAATTGGAGTTATATTAATAAATATCCTGACGCATCCAAGCTTTATAATGGCAGTGAACGGGATCAACGAGTATGAAGCTAAAGAAAGTGCCTCCATCCACATCCATTCATCATAAACGTACTCCACACGGCTCCGGTGGGTTAATAAAGGCCTTCTGAAGCGAAGTGATGCGTTTGTGTAAGAAAAATATCCATATTTAACTAGTTAAATATTCAATTTACGTATTCAACTTACGAAAATAGACCTCTCGCAGTTCAAAATGCTTACACTATGCCCTATTCATTTTTCGTAAGTTGAATACTTTCTTCAGCTCATACTCGTTGGTTCCGTTCACTGCCTTTATAAACTCTGATTGTGTTCATCAGAAAGAAGAAATTCATATACACCTGGGATGGCTTGAGGGAGAGTAAATCTTGGGGTAATTTTCATTTTAAAGTGAACTAATCCTTTAACTTGCCTCAAGTTAAAATGTGTTCTTATTAATTAGTGGGTCACACTTTATATTAAGTGTCTTTATTATAAGTTTTAAAGGGGGGGGGTATAATGCTATTTCATGTATTCCGACTTATTTACACTGTTAAAGAGTTGGATTCTCATGCTAAACATGGCCAAAGTTTCAAAACACGAGCTGGACGTATGACGGAGTATTTCTGTGCCAAAAATACTCTTCCAAATCCTCATAAACTTTGCAGTCTTTTTTTCGAGTATGGGGCTGTGAGACGTCATATAGGTCGGAATTCCTGGTACGGGCACTTCTCCCGGAAGAGCGCACGTGCCTTCGGAGGACACATTTCAAGGTAGGAAGGCAGCAAGGCACGTCCGAATCCAATGTTAGCTTCACTTCCTGTCTCCTGAGATCGATTTTTGAAGGCAGCATAGATGTATCCTTCGCTGCCTTTGATATCCCACAATCCTGTGCGTTCCATTCTGTGACAGTTGAGCTAGAAAAATAAAGATGGTGTCTGAAAGTTGCGTTTGCTGGTCAGTTTTGCTGTAAATGTATGTTTTTGACCAACATTTTCCACTTTTGATGTCATTTCTAGCGAGAAATTACTACTGTAGTAATTAAATATTTGTTTAGTTCTCATCAAAGCTCGCGCTATTTTGCGGTAGATAATTAAACTGTTTTGCTGCCTCAGAAGTCTGTCCGAAATCAGTTTCGTGAGGTGCCTTCATTCACAAACGCTGCCTTACAAGTCATTGCCTGTTAGGGCAGCGAGGCAACAAGTCAGCTGCCTAGGTTTTCGGATGCAGCCCTCGACCAGAGCGAGAGAGCAAGAGCACGCCCATCAACGCGCGTTCGGCTTTACGGAAATTGTCGGCAGCACTGCACAGGTCACAGGACTTCACGAAATCAACAATGTCACCAAAGAAGTGTGTTTTTGGTTGTGAGGGAAAGATAACCTTGCTTCCCAAAGAACCCAGCGTTAAATGGAGCGGAGAGTTTTGTACTCACGCATTACACTGATGCGCTCTTGATATTTGTCATTAAAATAACCATAGAAACTGATAGTTGCAATCACTTTTTTATTGGTTAAAATGAATGGAGAATATCTTGTGTTTTTCCGTGGCTGCTCGAGCCCTCAGGATCGGCGCTTATGGTTTCATAAACAAGGCCCAGTTCTACGCTGGATTTACAGATCGTTTGAAACTGAAAGATGGAGCGGTCACAGCGGTAATGATCCCAGTCATGAGTCGGAACCGCAGGTGGTGAGTAAAACTGCATCAAATGTCTGTTTTGTTGGCAGTCAGCACGTAAGTGCATATAATGTAAACAACACGAACGTAGTGAATTCATAAATTCATTATTCATCATTCACTATACGCTATATTCATTATAGTGATTCAAAAGTTATCCAGGGATAATGTGATGGTGTATTGTGTGTTTAAATACATTTGTTTAGCTGACCATTGATAGGTTGCAGACAATCGCTACACAACAGCTGCGCGTGCTCGTCACTCTTTAGCTCCGCTCACACGGCACGCCTCCAGGCGCTCGGCTGTTTTCGGAAAGATTCTGTACAGCGTATGTATCTTTTATAAATATGATAAAACTAAAGACTTTTTGGAGATATGAAGGATGCACTACTACTCTGTAGGTACTCAAGATTAACATGAGATTGGCAGAAACTTTGTGTGATACCCCCCCTTTAAATTAATCATTTGATACAATGCACTTATTTTGTACATGCATGTTTTCACACTGTACTTATATTTTAAAAATACATGTATGTAATTACAGCTGTAATAAATTTCTGTAATTACATCTATAATTACACTGTTGACCATCCCTTACTCTTAGCCCACCCTTAAACACCACCAAAAAACTGTCCCTAACCTTACCTGTATCCCACCTCAGTAGCTGCAAAAGTGTTCTGCAATAAAACAAACACAGTAAGTAAACTGTACCTAACAATTATTTTTTTCTGTAAAGGACCTTGGTGTCTTTAAATATGATCACAAAGATGGTGGAGGGTGTCTATATCCAGAGGAGGAAAATATCTTACTTTAGCCACCTTGGTGCATCTGGAACTAAGAATCATAGATTCAACGCAGTCAAAGCCATTTTGAGCAAACCTTTCACCCAGACAACTTTGTCTTTAACAAAATAATATCAAAGTATAATCACTATATATTAAACATGTTGTATGTGGTAGAAAAAAAGAGCAATTGTGAATTGTGAACCACAGTGAATTTTATGACTAAATGACATGATAATCTGTTTATTTACAAGTTTTATAACAGAAATGTTACAAAAGGTTATCATTATTACATGACAAATGTCTGTAGTTGTATCTAGCATAATTCAAATGATTATAATTCTTTAATAAATTATACAAATATAAAAGTAATTTTGCAAAATAAGATTAGACATGTTTAAAAGTGAAATATCAAATCCCAAAGTGCCCACAACATTAAAAATATTTACACTTTCTGTCTTCAAGCATTCATCTTCAAGGCTCATAGTTTGCTTTGCGACAAAGTTCTGGAAAACAAAATTATGTAAGAACAAGCATCATTCCTTTATTCTTCATTTACAAATGTTCCTGCACTCACAGTAACACATGATCTACACTAATGTCCATGCATGTTTTGGTCATAGTAATAGGAATAATCTTTCTCTTAGGAAACAAATATTTGCAGGTTGTATGAAAGATGTCTCCAAAGACCTAAATAGTCAATGCACTGTAGAGCAAACATTATAAATAACAACAGATACACTCTCAGAAGAAAATGGCATACAAGCAGTTACTGGGACGGTACCCTTTCAAAAGGTATACACTCTTAAAAATAAAAGTTCTTATCACCTATGGGTAATTCATAGAACATTCAGAGAACATTCATACGGGCAGTCGTGGCCTAATGGTTAGAGAGTCAGACCGGTAACCCGAAGGTTGCGGGTTCGATTCTCAATACCGGCAGGAAATAACTGAAATAACACCTAACCCCCAATTGCTCCCCAGGCACCACAGCAAAATGACTGTCCACTGCTCCGTGTGTGTGTGTGTGTGTGTGTGTGTGTGTGTGTGTGTGTGTGTGTGTTCACTACTCACTACTCCTAATGTGTGTGCACTAACTTGGATGGGTTAAATGCATGGGACAAATTCCGAGTATGGGTTACCATGTTACTTATTAAGAACCTTTCCATTGCACAAAAGGTTCTTTATAGTGGAAAAAGGTTCTTCAGATTATTAAAATGTTCTTTACACAAAAAAGAAAAAAAAGGTTCTTTTAACCCTTGTGTGTCAATTTAAAAAAGTTACTCTGAGGTCCTTAGAGGACAAAATGTCTGTCAAAAAATGTGAAGCTTTGGAGCACAGACTTAAGTTTGATCTCAGTTTAAAGAAGACCCTTTTCAGATTATTGATAAAGTGAACAAAAAAACTTTAAGTTTAAAACTTAAGTTTATGAAAATGAAATTTTTTTTAATATAAAATGTGTATTTTATAAAACATGTTGAACTCAAAAACTGCTAGAAAATCAAATCCATAAATGTGACACAAACAAGTTGTGAGGTTGATATATACACAAATTCCTCTCAAATATTACAAGCACACACACACACACGCACACACACGCACGCACACGCGCACGCGCACGCGCACACGCACACGCACACACGCACACGCACACGCACACACACAAAACAACACTCTGACATCCATAACACACCCACACCATTTTAGCTGCATAATTTATCCAATTGGCTCGATAATATGCAGAAGCAGAAAACAGAAAAAAAGTGAGTATCTGCTTTATAGGCCAAACCTGAGAAAATGCGCCATCTGGTAAAAACAAAATAGTAAACATTTTAATTTAATTTAATGTTGAAGCCTTGCCAACAGAATGAAAGCCTAACAAATACTGCATATTTTTTTTAGTTAAATGGCTGTGGGATTAAAAATGGTCCTAAGTGTAAATATTTTGTGTACCTAAGTAGATTTATGAAAGGAAATGATGGTAAAATATTAAAATTCCAATAAAAAAAAAGTTCAAAATTTATGCATTTGGCATTAACACAGGTAAAATGATAAAAAAAAAAAAAAAAAATGAAAAAGACAAATGTCCTTAAGGACACACAAGGGTTAAAGAACTGTTGACTAAAAGGTTCTTTGGGGAACTAAAAAACAGTTCTTCAATGACATCACTGAGAAAACCCCCTTTTGGAAACTTTATTTTTAAGAGTGTAATATATACCACTTAGGATCTAAAATGTACACTTTAGGTAATAATATGTTCCTTTAAGCTACTAAAATGCACCCTTTAGGTATAAATATAAAGGTACAAATGTGTACCTTTTTTTAGACCCATTGACAGCTTTTGTACCATATTTCTGAGAGTGTACATACTGCGATGTTGGCAGAAATGGAGGGATGTTCATCTGAGAGATGAAAAAAGAGAAAAATACAGCACCTCTGCTGACAGCAGTCAGCAAAAAGGAAAGACAACAGCAGTCTGCCTACCTGGTATGAGAAGATAGGAAATGAGGATGATGAGGGAGCCCTTCACTGGCGTTAAGAGAAAAGTGCTTCAACGCCTGCAGGAGTCAAAACCAGTGCCTGAAGCAAATCAGAGAGCGAGACGATTCCCCTCACCACATCCTCTGTGTCCACCAGCACTAGACGGTGAACCTGAAAGAGCATATAGACCTTAGTCAGAGTACAGTAGATATCATATTTTACTTGATGTGATTAAAAACAAGCCATCAGTTCTTGAATACTATAGAAACACCCAAGAAAGTGAGCTGCCATGATATGTAAAATGGCAACTATTTGTTCTAATACCTCTGCCTCAGCGATGCGATCGATGATGGTTTCGAGGGTTTCGTGAGGGTAACACTTCAGCACCCCCTCAATGCAGCACCAGCGGCCCTGAATGGCCTCCTGCATCGTCATGTTCAGGTTGTTGTAGTTTTTCTGTGCAGCCAAATTCTGTTGAAGAATCAGGAAAACATGTAAATGCAGATGATACCAACTTTAAGCTTTGTTTAGTACATCTGAAAGTCATTTGCTGTAACACAATCATGGAAATAAGAGGTGTGGATGTGGGTCTACGTACAATGACATCAAATCTGGAGTAAAGTGCCACCACTTTCCCTACAGAAAATGAAACATCAGAAACCACTCAGAAGTAAAAGACACATGATATATACTTTTGGTTGAGGAAAAACAAAGCCATACTCAGTACCTTGCTCGTTGATGACAGGCAAGGCTGAGACTCGTCGCTCCACAAATACTGATAAAGCGTCATAAACTGTTTCCGTCACCCTTATAGTCGCGATGCTCTTGAATGTTCCGATTTCCACTTCCTCAATCCGCTTCTGTAAGAATCGTGGCTTGGGGATCATAGAGCCCTGAGATTCATAAAGCAAATATTCAACATTCAGTACAGAGCTATGGTGACAGTCAACATAAAAAGGACCTCATGTTACATATTAAAAGTGCTAAAAAAGTGCTCTCATGGCAATTCATAACTATTTTTTGTTTTGGCGAATTGGTGGCTAATTCGTATGAATTCATACAATCTCATTTGTAAGTTTTTGTATGATCTGTTTACGCCTCACTATGGAAGCTTGTTTCTGCCACTGAATAAAAAAAAAATGTAAAAGATAATTGCAACTTTTTATCTCTCAATTCTGACTTTTTTCCTCACAATTGCGAGTTTATATCTGCAATTCTGATTTTTTTTTTTATATATATATATATATATATATATATATATATATATATATATATATATATATATATATATATATATATATATATATATATATATATTACACATACATACACATATATACACTACCGTTCAAAAGTTTGGGATCTGTATGTTTTTAAAAGAAGTTTTGTCTGCTCACCAAGGCTGCATTTATTTAATTAAAAATACAGTAAAAACAGTAATATTGTAAAATATTATTACAATTTAAAATAGTTTTCTATTTGAATATATTTTAAAATGTAATTTATTCCTGTGATGGCAAAGCTGAATTTTCAGCATCATTACTCCAGTCTTCAGTGTCACATGATCCTTCAGAAATCATTCTAATATGCTGATTTGCTGATCAAGAAACATTTATTGTGTACAAATGTACAAAATATTTGTGTACAATTTTTTTTTTTTTTTTTTTTTTTTCAGGATTCTTTGATGAATAGAAAGTTTAAAAGAACAGCATTTATTTGAAATATAATCTATTTTTTCTCAGAATGAATTTTGAGTTATAAAGTCAGTTCTGAAGAAAAAAAGAATTGCGAGTTTATATCTCATTCTGAGAAAAGCAGCCAGAATTGCGAGATCTAAACAACTGCGAGGAAAAAAGTCAGAATTGTGAGATAAAAAGTCGCAATTACCTTTTTTTTTTTTATTCAGTTGTGGAAACAGGCTTCTCACTGATGGTTAGGATTAGTGGGTTAGGGGTGGACTATCATGTTTTGTTTTTTTCTAAAAAGCACGTTTCCATATGAATCACATTGTACAAATTAATTCAAAATTGCTGCCTTGTAATACAGTTACATTGTCTCATGAGATTAGGTTGAAAGTGCACTCAGTTATGTTTTGTTAGCAAACATTGACTTATGTTCAAACCTAGTGGCGAGTAGGCGGCATTAAACAAATTGCAGTCGGCCATGATTAACTTATGTCCAATAACAGTGCAGGTTATTGAGAGGTCATCATAATATGTCAACTCCCATGAGGCGACCAGCTCCATTTAGAATAAAAGTGTGGTCACATTAGCAAAATTCGCTGGCAAAAAAGCTCCATTGTCTAATGTCAATAGTGTAGTGATGTACGAAGCACCACTCATACAGAAGTCATTTTTTAAAACCAGTCAGCTTTCTGTTGGTCATTGTGGTAAATTTGCATGAAAAACTTGAACCTGTTGAGAAATCTGCATGGGGAAACCTTCTCCCATGAAAATTTAGACAGCTTTTATTGAGCTACTCATATGACAGAAGTCGTCATCTCACGTGTGTGGAAATCATTTTAAACAGTATTACTCTCCATTTACAGAATTTACTGTATGAAAAACAACTTTTTAAAGAGGTAAAAATGACATAGTGCACATTTAAAGCAAGGTTATATAAAAAGAACAACATAAAAGCTCTTACAAAGATGTGTAGGAACTTGAGGATACGTTTATGAGTGAGTATGTGGAGGACGTTCCCTGATTCTGGATCTATGACAGGTAGCCGATGAATCTTGTTCTTCAGTAAAGAATAAATGGCTTCGAAGAGGCTGGCAACAGAAAACACAACTTTCTGTCACTGGAAAGATAAAAGAAAGAAAAAAAAAAAAAGCAAACAAAGTGCTGTAGAGGTCCTGGTTTACCTGGAGTCAGGTGTGATGCTGATCAGGGAGTTCAGAGAATACTGTAGATAGACCTCTGGAAGAGGGAAACATAGAGCTATTAATTTAAAACATTACAATGTGTGTGGAATTACATGTTTATCCTCAAAACTATACACAATCACCTCTCCATGTTTCAATCTTGTGTTCCTCCAGCTCATAGATCTGAACCTAAACCAAAAAAAGAACATCAATGTTGAAAATAGTTGTGCTGCTTAATTTTTGTGGAAACCATGATACATTTTTCCGGACTCTTTAATGAATAGAAAGTTCAAAAGAAGAGCATTTATTTGAAAAAAAAAAAAGAAAAAAAAGAAAAAAGCTTTTGTCACATTATAAATGAATTTACTGCCACTTCTGTGAATTTAATGCCCCCTTCTGAATAAAAGAATAGCCATGAAAATACATCTATACCATGAGAATTATTCTGCAAAAAGTTTCACAACTAGCCCCAGTTTCCCCTATATTTAAATTTGGAGAAAAACATGTTAGATAGTGGTTACCAAGGGAGATTTGTAGTAACGATGGAGAATGTTGATAAAGTCTGTAATGGTGAGCATCCCTGCAAGACAAAAATAGCACAAGCAGAACATAAACATGAGCACTCAGGTTTAAATTCAATTCAAATTCAACAGTTAATTCACACAAGCCAACCTGAATCTGACCAGACAGTACTGAAATAAAAGCTCTTGAGGAAATTATAGCTTGAAATTAAAGTATCAAGAGGCTAACATTAGCATAAACAGACTAACTATCACTATGCACTGAAACAGGAACACGTTCCTGCACCCAAGTTTCCTTTCAGTAGGAGGATATGCTTTCTCATTAGCATGGCTATTATTACTCCCAGAGAAGGTTCAGGGGATTAGAGCTCTACCCTGCCATTTCCCACCAGTTACCGCCGACCAGAAGCCACACTAAACTTAGAAGCTGGCACTGATGGAGAGGACGGGGTGCTGAGTATGATCAATCAAAGCTGTGTCAGCACACACACGTACAGTATGTATACATGATGTATCATGTATCATATAGAATGCTCTCCAAGGTTGCATTTATTTGATCAAAAATACAGTAAAAACAATGAAATTGTGAAATTTTATTACAATTTAAAATAGCTATTTTCTAATTTAATATATTTTAAAATTGAATTTATTCCTGTGATGGCAAAGCTAAATTTTCAGCACCATTACTCCAGTCTAGTGCTGCCAATTTAGCGATTTTGTCGCTAGACTTAGCGACTTCCCCGTCCCTTTTGAGACCTTTTTCAAAAGGCTAGCGACAAATCTAGCAACATCTTTAACAAACCTTATCTAGAGTCTGTGACTTGCCCACTGATCTATATTTTTATCAATATAGATCAGTGGACTCGCCAGTATGACGTCATCTAGCCACATTTAGCGACCAATTTTAGCTACTTTTAACTGAAAACAATTGGCAACACTGCTCCAGTCTTCAGTGTCACATGATCCTTCAGAAATCATTCTAATATGCTGATTTGGTGCTCAAGAAACATTTCTTATTATTATCAATGTTGAAAACAGCTGTGCTGCCTAATATTTTTATGGAAACTGATACATTTTTTTTTTTTTCAGGATTCTCTGATGAATAGAAAGTTCAAAAGAACAGCATTTATGTGAAATAGAAAAGTTTTGTAACATTATAAATGTCTTCACTGTCCCTTTTGATCAATTTAATGCATCCTTGCTGAATAAAAGTATTGATTTCTTTCAAAAGTCAAAAGCAGCTGATCATCTGTGTGATTTTTGTTAGCAATTAGGAAACTGGTGCATTCCAGAAAATCCCTGTAGGAGCAGAAACCCAAGGTGATGATAAACGGGGCAACTTTTTGAGCAATGTTGCTTGGACACTTTCCCATTGAGAATGGGCAACAAATTTCGATCTAAAGTATCCAGATAGAAATTGGTTGCCCATTCTCAATGGGAAAGTGAAGAAACATCGTTCGGTAACACTGCCTGGGAACATTGCTCAAAAAGTTGCCCCGTGTATCATCACCTTTAGAATGTCAAATGTCATCCAC
Organism: Mylopharyngodon piceus; assembly: GCA_039654765.1. Taxonomy (NCBI): domain Eukaryota; kingdom Metazoa; phylum Chordata; class Actinopteri; order Cypriniformes; family Xenocyprididae; genus Mylopharyngodon; species Mylopharyngodon piceus. Next base: position 24,018,521 of record CM077441.1, read on the forward strand.
TATCTAAGCATTTTCTATCCTGACTCAAAATCAAATGGATAGTAGAGCTGGGACATAGTGTTTTAATGGGATTGCTGAGCGTTTAAGCATATGTGAAACATGTTTGCATTTCCTAACATGGGTTTAAGATGTTGTAGTGACATTATAAGATTTCAGTAATCTGATGCAGGCTCACAGCTGACCAACCACACTTTGACAGGCTCAGCAGAACCCTAACGTTTGCTTACCTACAAAACACTGCAGCTTGTTGTCCCATAAAGGTGCCGCTCTGACCCCGTTTGCAACCAGTGCAAAGAATGCTTTCTTCACCTGTACACAACACTCACATATTTCACTGTTTATGCTCTTTGAACATTTCAAACTTAAATATATATAAATATTTTTGATGTAAATCAATCTAAAACACTGTAGTACAGGATCTGACTTCAGCACATAAGCACACCTGCAGTGTTGTGTCAAAGATGACCAGTTTGGAGCTTGTTGGAATGGCATCGTAGCAGCAGTGACTCATGAAGAACTTGGCGTACACGTCTGAGTCAGAGTCTTGGAGAGGCCCTTTAGGAGGGAGACAGAGAGGGAGACCCCTGCGGCAGGTCGGTCAGTCTACAGCTGTGACGGACAACAGTCCTGCTACACTTGTATAATCATACTGTATGTACCCTACCGGTCAAACATCACTGCAGTCCAACTCTTCCAATTCAAAACCTAACATGTTTAATAGTTTCATTTAGAACGTAATCACACTTATCAAGGCATAAAATGTCCCCAGTAAGGATTTTTTTTTCTCTTTACTGAAGATTACTGGAGCAACACTATTTGTGAGAAAAGAAATGTGGAAAGAAATTTGTTTCGGTTAAAAATAACGTAAATAAAATACAGCTAGAGGGGCCTTTTACTTCACATTTAGGACAAAAGGCAGCTACAGTGATTTGTGGTAGCAGTGATGGACACTAGGTGTGCTCACACGGTGAACCTGATTTCACCAAGTACAACATGTTCCTGGAACAACATCTTTATTGATCCTGGAACAACATTCCAATCAACCAATCAGATTTGAGGGACAAGTTTACAGTTTATGTCAAGTTTAGGCTTACAACCAGGGTTAGGTGCTTCTACATCAGTGTATTTCCCTCCATTTCCCTCTGATTTTAGGGATCAGTTATGGGTAGGGTTAGGTTTAGGGATAGGACTACATTTTCAGAGGGGAATGTTGTTCCAGGATCAACAAAATATGTTGCTCCAGGAACATGTCTGTCTTGGCAAAAATCACAGTGACTGTGTTCATGCCATGTCGGAAACACCGTTATTCCTAGATTTCGACTTGTAAAAAGCATTCATGTCCTCGTAGAACTCATGATTACAACTTGTAAACTCAGAATTTTCGGAGAGCTCCGACTTGTATCACGTGACCACTGCACAACCTGACCTCTGCAGATTCATATTGGCATTGATAGTGTTGCCACAGAAACGCATAATTCCAAATCTAAGGATGTGCACAGCTCCGGGTAGAATTTTATGTCTTATCATCTCGTAATTACGACATGCCGTGAATGCTTTCTCACATTTCTGTGGTTCTGGGAAGCTTAAATCGTCATAGTTGGGTATACTTCTATATTGGTGAACAAAAACTACAACAACTATAATTTTTGCATTCGCTTTTGCTCCAAAAGCATAAGAAATAATCCACTATATAATTTGTATGACTTTCCCAAAGACAAAAAAAAAAAAAAAATAGATTGATTACATAGGTCAGAATAAATCAGCCATTTTATTGCAAAGTTTTTGGATTTAGTCTTAAACACCTTGAAGGGGAGCAGTTTACTTTTTACTCAAAAAAACTTTGACTTACTATTACAGAAAAAAACCTAATTTAATAATCACATTTAATAAATAGTTTAAAATTGAAAATTAGAAGCAAAAATTCTCAAAATATCTGATATTTGAGAGATTAGCGTTAGCTACACGTCAACATTTTAAAAATGATTATATCAAATTAACAAAATAAATTAATTGAGTAACTCAATAGACGATACAGTAAGTCACTGGACTTGAAAGCAGAATTTCAGAGACTAGCTAAGAAATGGTTAATGTTAACATTAAGAAACGCACAGGGTGTACAAAAGATACCGATAGATACCTGTCCTCTTCATAGTGAGCCCCTCATCCTCCACAAAAGGAAACTAAAACAGAGAATATATGGACTTTCACTGTAAGGAAATGTTCAAAAAAGCAGTCAAAAGAAGTGAGGAGGACATAGCATCACCTTATGTAGTCTATTATTAAATCAAAAATATCAAAAGAAAATGACAGCATCAGGTAGCTGAGTATTTTTTTCACCCTGATATTGTTTTGTTTTGGTGGTAATTACCTCAAAAACTGAATAACTGAATGGTAACTGATTATATAACAGTTGGTTACGGTCCTTTAATTTGATTAGCCAGTTAAACCAGTCCAACAGAACTGGGGCTGTTCACTGTTTGTATCTCTCCGCTTATCTGTTTGTTCATTCCAGCATTAGTTTTGGAGATTTTTCAGTGACTCTTTATGCAGGTTACATTGTTACACCAGTAGATGGCAACAAGTGACTGTCTTTATGAGTGAGTCATTGAATCATTCAGTTAACTTATTCATTCAAAAGACTGATTAATTCAGAAATTAGGCACAGCTTATATATACAGATCAACAAAATTATTGCGATTGTGAATTTAGACACAATATTTCGAGGTCCTTTGTCTGTTTACTATGCTTCACCAACAAAAACATTTCCAAATGAAGCCACAGCGGAGTGGAGTTGAATCTGTATTTTTGAATGAATCACACCATCTACAACGGACGCGAGCGGCGCGACGTGTCAAAAGACAATAGAACCCATTATAATAAGTGATATTGTCCCTGTTCTATTTCTGACATAGTCCAAGTGCTTTGCAATGGTCGGTTTGTCGCATTCAGTATAAACAGCTTTTAGCTGTTGTGGCGCGATGCGAAGCGACAACGGTGTGATTCATTCAAAAATACAGATTCAACTCTACTCCGCTGTGGCTTCGTTTGGAAATGTTTTTGTTGGTGAAGCATAGTAAACAGACAAAGGACCTCGAAATATTGTCTAAATTCACAGTCGCAATAATTTTGTTGATCTGTATATTAGCTGTGGCCTTGTGCCTACAGCCGAATCACATCCATAATGGATTGTGACTGTGATATTGCGTAACTGCTGCACTGTCATTCATTTTCTATACAGAACTGAAATCCTGCTACAGAACCCTGCAGAGAAGGGTCTATTATCTTAATATTATGAACAGAAAGATAAACCAGGTAAAAGGTTGCATATAACATCCTCACATGATATACTGATAATTAATTTAACTCTAACCAATTCTCATGCAGACTCATACAGTACAATTGCTCTGATTGTGTATATTGTTTATGCTAAAGCAAAGTCTAAACCTAAACTTTACTAAAATGTTAACATTAGTCTTGTGCTGCCTTGCAATCACTGGTATTTTTTTCTTTCAGGAAAAGCTCATGTAGTTAATTATTATTAGAAATAATTATGTTTTCATGCTACATTTTACTACCTCACCCTGAACTTGATCTCCACAGAGGCCTTGTCTCCATGCAAAGTTCAGATCTCCAAAAATAACCTCAAACATAAACACAATGTGCAAAGCAACCAGAAAGACTAGTTATTCATATGTTGTCTGTTGAACCCACTAATCCTGGGTTGACAACACTGAAACAAGCCTGGTGGGCCAGTTTGTTGACTGACTTTAGTTCTTTAAACTTCAGCGAACTTCAAGATAAACGTTGATATAATGTTTTCAAGTTCAAGCTGTCACAACAGTTCCTGGAATAAGATTCACCTCATCAGAAACATTGCTCTCTGGGTCTTACCTCCATCAGGGGGTCCATGTTCTGGGGTCCCACTGTGAGACGAACGTTTTCAGTGCTTGAGCTGGCCTGACCGGAGCATAATTCAGCTGTGCTCCCGTCCCTGCGTGCAGAGCACAATCTAAATCAGGAGAGAAAGCCGGCCCAGGCACGCAGAGGGCTGAACGTGAGACAGGGGGAGGAGAATCACAAATGTTGCGACTTCGAGTGGCTGTGTATTCACAACACCCCTGTAACAGACCTGGTCTTGGACAGCATAATCAGGACCTCAGTCAAAAGATGTATAAGATGACTCATCATGACCTATTACAAAATATCATGGGAATTTAAGACATTTATGACTTGCTAATTTATTAATTCATGTTTAATGGAAGATCAATCAGCTGAAAAGCATACTGTTGACATTAAAGACCACTGCAACACCATGACCTGCAAAATGATAATAAAAATGTCAAGAGTTGTCTATTTTTGTCTCCTGTGACCTGATGATCACAGTATGTGCCTTTGGACCTTGTGTTATCATTTCGTTCTTCAAGACTACATTAGGCCACGGAGCAGGTTTCACTGTCAGTTTTCTTCATAACTCATTACAGTAGTGTTTTTCTAATAACTGGCAATAATGTAGCAGAAAGTTGAGATAAAATAATTATAATTAAAAGATACACAATGTAACTTCTAGCACTCTAGCGGTTAAAAAATAAAACTGCATGCATCTTGCGGAAGAACATTGTTTTGGCTCTGCTCCTCTGTGCGAATGAATGTGGTTCGGAGCACAGGTGTAAAAGTCTAAAGAGATTACATCCTCACAAACCTTATACTGTATATCTTGATTTTGTTGCAAATTCACTGTCATATACAGTAGGTTACCGTATGCCACGTGGTGCCATCCGAAGACCAGTTTTTGATCTGTTTTACACGCGATTCTGAGTGTTTTGTCACGATTCTAAATCTTTCGGTCCTTCTCCAGGCTGATGTTCTCACTGTTTGAGCTCCTACAGTACCAACCGAGGATGTGTTATTGACAGATTCATGGCTCACGCCTCTTTTATCTCCAGTCTTCCTCAAGAGTTGCAACTTCTGCTCGAATATGCCTCTTTCCGACGATGGACATGATCGCTGCCCATAGTATTTAGAATTCAACATCTAAAAGATACTTTGACTGATCCGTGTGTGCACTGTAGTACGCTACCAATGTCAGAGAGACAACTTTGCCTTGCTGAATTAGACCCCAACTCATCTGTTAGCCTAGCTCAACAAGGTTCAACATGGTGCTGCACGTTCAAAAGCATTGTGCGTCAGCAGCAACTGGCGCATTACGGACAAAGAGAAAAAAAGTCTGAACATTTTCGGTCAAAGACTGTTGTTTCCCTCTCTTCAGAAATGGCAGAGATGAAATGCCTTCTTCAATCTTTACAACCCCTGGTGCCAGCCATGCCTACACCAGTGGATGAGGGTGACTTTCAACTTCCGCATACTATGGATTTTGATGCCCTTTTTATGTGTGCATCCAATTTGCTTTCCATAGTAAAGAACTGTTGGAACCTGCCATGCAAGCCCCCCCTCAAGATGTTTTCCCCAGCCTGTCTGCCGCAAGTGGCTCGAGCTGTGGGCCGAGGCTTATTTCATTGGAATCGGGTGCCCAAGATCGAACAGCCAGTAGCAGCATTGGTGATATTGTCTGATAAAGCACTAAGAGACACTGTGCCCTGCCAAAGTGCACTATCTGGATGTATTGACACATTATTGAAGGCAGCATACGAGTCAGTAGCTTATTTAACTTGAACAGAGAATACTATCTGCCAGCTGCTTCTTGCCTGTAATACCACATTAGGGCCGCTGAATGTGGACCCTTCGGTGCCTCAGTTCCTACAGACTGCTCTATTGACTATGGGTCATGTGACTCGTGAGCTTGGAACACTCTCAACGTCCTCATCACCACACTGCTTCTCAACTTCTGACACCACAATGACATAGAGGGACTGAAGAGCATACTGAAATTGAGGGTAGTGTACCTAGCAGTACAACACTTCTTAGCAGCTTTGATAGGCCGTCATGTGCTTGTCCGGTCAGACAATACATCAACTGCCTTTCATTTGAATCATCAGGGTGGAATCAGGTCTTTCGCATCTTTACAGCTGACTTGCAAGATCCTCAGATCGTCTCTGTACCAGCTGGCTTCAATAAGTGTGGTTCATTTCCCAGGAACGGACAATCAGTGATGGTTGCTGGGTCCAGGGATATGCTACATGCAGGGGAATAGAGGCTTCACCCGGATGTAGTGCAGTTGATTTGGCAGCGATTCGGCAGGGCAGAGGTGGACCTGTTTGCGTCAGAACTGACCACTCATTGCCGCGAGTGGTTTGCAAGGTCTGAGAAGTCCAGCCCACTGGGACCAGATGCATTAACCCATGAGTGGCCATGTTGCCTGCTGTATGCATTTCCTCCGTTTCCACTGCTCAAACACAGGGTACTTGTAGTGGCACCTCAATAGCCGCCCATGTTTCCTCTTCTTCTGAATCTTTTGCAGGGTCAACCATGGCAGCTTCCCATCAGAAGGAATCTATTCTCTCAGCTGAAGAGGGGTGTTTGGCATCCGGATCTGGCTCATTTTCAGCTTTGGGTCTGGCCACTGGGCCAGTTCACTGTTATTGCGATTGCGAATCGCGAATCAGCAGTAATCAACACCATTGGTAATGCCAGGGTTATTTCAACACGCCAGCTTTATGCTGCTGACTTGAGGATTTTTTCTCCTTGGTGCGAGGATCAAGAAATTGATTCTTCACTGTACTGTGCTGAAAGTACTGAGTTCCTTACAACATCTATTAGAAGACAACAAAGCGGCTCCTACCTTAAAAGTGTCTGTTGCAGCCATATCTGCTCATCATGCTCCAGATGATGGTCCTTCTTTGGGATCTGATAACCTTGTTAGTACTTTTCTAACAAAGCATTTAAAGCCTGTTTGTTTTGTCTTTTCCTGTGTGGGATTTGCCTCTTGTACTCAAATTTCTTTGTGCACCACCATTGGGTGTCACGGACAGGTGGGTGGCATTCCTTATGACTGTGTCAGTATGTGTCATTCACTAGTGCTTAGCACAGTCTCTGGTGGTTAGGAGGAATGGAACAGAATGCTAGTTACGTATGTAACTGCGCATTCCAAGGCTGGGCACCGAGTTACTATGGGTTATATCATTGCGGCTCGGTCTACGTCATGACGTGACTTTGTTGTTATAATTTCATAACTTATCTGGCTGGCGCTGTGATAATCCACTGTTGCTCAGCACCACCTCTGGTGGTCATTAAGAATTCACAGAACCACAGTTACACACGTAACTAGAATTTTGTTTGTTTATACAACAGGTGATTCACCGGAGGTTTGCCGCTTTGCATGATCAATATTTCTCACTCGTTCTGACGACCAACTTTCAGCTTCACGCTACTCCCACACTTTACATGTGCCGGAGCTACATTTCTGTTTATGAATATGATGTGACATGCATGGGCAAACGACACGTGTATGCAATTTCTTGTGAAAGCCGCCCCGACTCCTCTAAAATATAAATAATTATTATAGGTTTAAGAGTATCTGAATAAAGTGAAGACATGGTTTGGAAAATGCATTCTTTTTGCACTCTCTCACTACAAATAATTAGAGATCTTTTAAAGAGTTTTTGCTAGCATCCTACTCTTTTTACCCAATGAATTTACATGAGCTTTTTAGATCTAGAAATAACCTGGATAAATGAGGTAGCCTAAATTTAAGTGGTTTCCCAAGACCGTGGGAACCCTGTCTCTCTCCCTCTCAAAAAAAAAAAAAAAGAAAAAAAAAAAAAAAGTTAAAGTTTATTTTAAAGTTAAAATAAGAAATATCATCTTGAGGCCCACTTGGAAGTTTGCTGAGGCTCCCAGACTCCTGGTTGAGAACAACTGCTGTACACTATGAGCAATAGTAATTGTACCACTTATTATAGAAGTAAACACATTGTAAGTACTCAATAGTAACTACACGCATACCAAAGAGAATCTGCCCCTATGAAACACTATTCATGTAACGTACCCAGGCAGTTGAAATACTGGTCTGCCAAGTAGTTGTTACATAAAACAGTTATGATATCCTCAAAATAACCACAAGCACAAGTGTGATCAAGATACACAGATCACTCTTAATATTCAACTCACTTTTGAGGACCTAATGAAAATAATTATGAAAGAATTAAACAGTCATATTTCAAAGCAATTTTAATTTAAAAACCCTAACCTGAGCATGTTGTCTCCCTTCAGCCAGGCATGCAAATGTCATTAGAAGACATGACTGTGATTTTTATTTTTACAATAGTATCTCTTTTCCAAACTTCACATTTCATCCCACACATTTAAAATAATCTGCTCTAAAGATGCCTGTACTATACACAGACCTTTGATGTAAACAAAGCCGAATTATGTATAGGCTCATATGGAAACAATTAAAACTCCAAACAGGAAGAGCTCTTTCTTCCTGCCACCCACATGCACTGTGTATATACACCTGTATGTGAGTTCCAGCATCAAAATACGGCTTTTAACACTCATCCATTTGGCCAGTTATTTTATTTAGTCTGTTTTCCAGTCTTCTCTCCCTCCAAATGCTGAAGAACTCTAAGAGATCTGCTAGGAGCTTTAGCTGAGATGTGATGCATACACACAGTTCAGAAGCTCTGAATGTCCAGGGTTGTGGGGGTCTAGCTCAAAGGTCGTCATGTGAAGGCAGGCTGTCACTGACCAGGCTGGAGCTGGAGGTGGGACTGGGGCTCAGGCTAACGGTACTCAGCAAACTCATGTCTGGAAGACTCATAGTGACTGACTGAACCTCGCGATCAGACAAGTCCTCATCTTCAGCATCAGATCTCTGACTGACCAGCACACTGAGAAACAGAGAGAGCGACATGACATAAGAATAAGAATAATGTCATGAGAATAAGGTCAGATGTTTGTTGTCAGTGAGGGATTGTAGGTGTGTACACATACCTAGATCTAGTCAGCTGAGATCTATGTCCATGATATGACTTGGAAGACCACTATGAATACAAGCACACGTATAAAGAAAATATAGTAACTCAATTTAATGATTTTATTATCTTCAACAGAGTTCACACAACCAATGAATTTACACAAGCTTACTAGTAGTTCATTATATTAGGTAAACATGATTTAAAAAAAAAAAAAATCTAATATCACACAAAGTTATTTGATGTCAGTTATCAATCTACTGTACTGTTAGATCTAAACATTTTTTTATAACTACTGATGTTATTTTTATTACTTTATGCAAAAAAAAAAAAAAAAAGTTTCGGAGTTGATGGGGAGAGCCAAGAAGCATGACTTCAGTTTTTGGAACTATTCAAACACAGGAAATTGTTAGACATCCATATCTTAATTTCCAAAAAACAATTGGAAAGATGGAAAATGTCCACGTCTTAAAAATGGTAGTTAAGGTCAAGAGATTTTAATAGTTGACTGAGTGGGAAAATATAGATGCTAAAAAGCAAAGGACAGAGAATTGAGCCCTGGTGGACACCAGTACTAACAGGACCAACTTCTGATCTGAGGCCATCCATAAAACAAATTGACTGCGATCAGCAAAATAGGATCTGAACCTGTCCAGACCAGTGTCTGTTACACCAAAGACAGATTCAAGTCGACTAAGTAATAGCATATGATCAACAGTATCAAAAGCTTCACTTAGGTCCAAGAGAATAAGGACTGACAAAGAGCCAGAGTCGGATGCTAATAACAGGTCGTTAGTGACTTTAACCAAGGCCGTCTCAGTACTATGCAATTTCCGAAACCCAGACTGATGGGGGTCAAAGAGGTTATTAACCATCAAATGATTGTGCAGTTGGGAAGCAACAACACACTAAAATTTTAGCCAAAAACAAAAGTCTAGTTAGTTTTTTTTTTTTTTTTTTTTAGCTAGTTTTAAAGACTATATTTTTTATTTTAATCGCAATTATAATTATTATAGTACATCAAGTTTTACTAAATGAAAATGAGAAATGTCACCTTGTTTTTTTATTTTTATTTCATTTAACATTTATTGGATTTCAAATAATAAAGATCTTTATGATTTTAGTTAACTTTAATAACTATGATTCATCACATTACAGGATTTCATGGTTCATAATGCACTTTTCTTTAGGTATTGTATCCAAGACCTCTAATTCCAATAGTGTAGCCGTATATTACAAGAGTCTGTTAAAAAACAGCAGTGCAGTTGCACTCTCATCATTACTTACGTGATGAACAGAATCTGCCAGGTTCCCCAGGTGCACCCTCTTCTCACACAAATCCCTCAGTAGATTGATACCTAAATAAAGTACAGAGAGAATCAAAATGGATAGCTACACAAACCAGGACAGAGGTACAAATCACAGCATGGTGCAATGCAGACACACACCTTTGCTCCTGCTAAGCCAGTATTTCTGTTCCCATTGGTTGAGGAGGATATTGAGGTAGCGCGGTTGCTCAAAGAAGCGGAGGTACCGGGAGGAAGCATGAGAGGGAAAAACTCGCTCAAAATCTCCTTTACGACTCAACTCGTCCTCACTCTCTGCCAGGACACGCACATCATCAGGTGTCAGCACATCCAAGATTGTGGCACAGAAATCCTACTCACAAAAACATATTTCATTAAAATTAAGTGACCGTCAGTGATAAATGTATGATAAAGGGCAGGGTGTGTTGGAGTACCTGGTCCCCAAAGCGCTGGCTCAGATAAAAAGCTCTCTTTACTTTCTCATCAGTCGAAATGTCTGATCGCCATCTATCTCGCACCACTCCACATAAACTGAATGAAACAGAGTAAAACTTCAATAAGAGGCAAAAAGAAATCATTCAAGAATATCAAGAAATAAATGAATAATATACATTTACACTACTGTTCAAAAGTTTGGGGTCGATAAGATGTTTTTGAAAGAAGTCTCATGCACACCAGTGCTGCATTTACTGGACCAAATATACAGTAAAAATACTAATATTGTGAAATATTATTCCAATTTCAAATAACTGTTATAGTTTAATATATTTTAAAATGTACTTTTTTTTCCTGTGATGGTAAAGCTGAATTTTCAGCATCATTACTCCAGTCTTCAGTGTCACATGATCCTTCCGAAAACATTCTAATGTGCCGATTTGCTGCTCAAGAAACATTTCTTATTAGCAATGTTAAAAACAGTTGTGCTGCTTAATATTTTTGTAGAAACCGCCAGACATTTTTCAGGACTCAGGATTTTTGTAACATTATAAAATGTATTTACTGTCATTTTTGGTGAATTTAATGCATCCTTGCTGACAAATCAAGTAAGTTAAAAAAAAACAAAACAACAACTTACTGACCCAAAACTTTTGAGTGGTAGTGTATAAAAATACAGCAATATAAAAGTCAAAACAGAAATTTTGAAACACAATGTAAAACCAGAACTGACCTGCTGGTGGAGCTGCTGGCACTGGAACTGGATGGCGCACTGTCTTCTCTCAATGGCAAGACAAAGCCAGCGAGGTTCAGCAGGTCCCGTATCATCTGACCCTTGATGCTGACGTCCAGCGGTGTGTTCGAATGCAGGCTATAGAGAGGAAGAGGAAACATTATTATAACGGTATTTGGTACAGATGGCAGGATTCTGTGGAACACAACAGCTGGGAAAAATAAAAATTATGAAACTAAACGAATATCTTTTATGGGGAAAAAATCCTCTGGTTCAGTGCATTTATAAAGCAGTACTAGTGACACTACTTGAGAACTTATTATTTAGTGTAAATTTATTTATTATAGTCCATAAGAGTCACCCTCCTTTGTGTGCCAAATAAACATGGTACTAACTAAAGGCCTGACCTAAAGTTGCGTGACAACTATAAACAGCTTCAGCTGTAGGATTTCCTGTATGCTGTACCTGGGTGAGATGTTCACCTCCAGCACCCATGGCTTCAGATTCTCATCCAACATGATGTCAAAGCCAAACAGCTCATGACAGCTATAGGGAGAACGTACATGCATCTTTACCAGAGAGTTCACATAGGGGTCAGACCTGCCAGAGGAAGAGACAATAATACACTGAGGTTCAGTTTAGAGGAACATAGTGTGCACATACACAAGGACAGTCTGCAAATAGAGAACTAGACAAGAAATACAGGACACTTACGCAATGATGGTTTTGATGACCATATCTTTGATTTTCTCCCAGATGAGAGTGGTGTTGATACCCTGAGAGCCCAAGTACTGCCACAGTGCCTTCAAAGCCCTGCATTAATTAAACCTCAATCATTAGACTGTAGTACAATTCTTCTAATATTTTACTTATAATGGTTACCATGAGGCCATGGAGCTGGCTGCTGATTAATTCACAAAACAACTTACAAGTACAGGACAGACTCACTCTGAATTCCTGTAATAACTCTTTATTCTTACCATTTATGGCCCTGACAGGCCTTGTCATCGCTGTTACTCTGATACTCAGAGTTCTTCTTATTTACACTGTAGTTTGTAAGGTGCATAAACTTGTTGCTGAGGGTCTTCATAGAAGGAGAGTATCTGTATTAAATAAAAATCAGAAAAGACCAGTTTAAATGAGCAAACTCAACACATTTGCGAGTTTTTAAATGCTTTGCTGAATGACATATACTCACTTGCAGCTTGCAAAACGTACTAGTCCATCGTTAAAGATGTAAACACGGAGTGGGTCATAAGAAGTCACATACACATAGATGCGTAGATCAAACTTATTCCCACTGATGAGGTAGGGCTTGTGAAGATACCTGCAGAAATACAGACCACATTGTTTAACAGATCAGAAACCACCCTCAACGAGGAATAAAATATGTTCCAAGGTCTTCCAACTAACTTCTGCACGAGGAGCGGTCTCTTGCGTGGCATTTGGCTCCACTTGTGAATGACTTGAATGCCAATTCCACGAGCAGATGCAGGCTAAATGCGAGAAACGGCAGCACGTCAATGACAAGAATCTCAGAAAGTAATTTCACAACAACTCTAGTAATGTAACGGTACCGGTTTGACAATCCATTTCTGCTTGCTGCCTCCATCCTCCCAGGCCTTCCTCAGCAGCTTGATATCCTGTGGGAGAATGAAGGAGCGTGGGAAGAAGCCAAACTCTCTTTTGCCAAAGCGTGCCTGCATCTTGGAAAGGTTCCTCCAAAGTCGGTCCTTCCGGCCGATCTGAAAGGAGCCTGGAAAGTGGTTCAGCTGCCAAACAGAAATGCATGCTTGTTAATACTCAGCTGACAGGAAGTATTAGGCAATTATGAAAGGTATCAAAATAATACCAGCAACTTGACAGATCATTTCCAGGTCATTAAATATGAGAAACAACCTTGATGGATTTTTATTACACAATGGTAATACACGGATGATAAAACACTCAATCTTACCTTCTGAAACTCTCTAATAGCCTTGAACCCTGGTGACTTCATATGGTGACCCCAGCAGCCCAGCCAATCATGACTCTCTAGAATTAAGAGAAGCACATGACACAACAGACTGCAGACTGTAGGTTGATATACATGACATAACTTTTGCACAATCTGGACGAGCAAGCACTAGCTGCTGAAAATCAGAGCCAGTCTGCAGATTTTGGGCAGTCAGAGTAGGCAGATTTCACAGAAAAATTACACACTGTATGATGGACACAGACTTAGATTTGTTTGGCTTCAGACTATAATTCCAACCAGTCAGAGGATATTAAACATGTTTGATATTTAGTGAGTTCAGAACACATATTGATTTAATTTTGATTTCTTTTCTTATCTAGCTTGATTCATAATCTAGTTGTCAAATAAACCTGGCATAGTATAGTATTAATATTGTCGGCTCCTTGATGAATGGCTTTGTTCCACTCTTGTAAGTCACTTTGGATAAAAGCGTCTGCTAAATACATAAATGTAAACGTAATGTCCTAGTAACAAGGCGCATGTTTCTGAGTGAGTTTGTTGTGTTTGGAAGGACATGAAAGTCTGGTAGTGTGTGAGCCACAGTCATTTAGTGTATGATGCCCAATTTTTCCTCTGTAACCATTTATAAGTGAATGATGCCTAGCATTTTAAAATCGGTTTAGATTTAAAGTCATGTAGTGTATTCCAGCTTTAAAGGGTTAGTTCACCCAAAAATGCAATTTCTGTCATTAATTACTCACCCTCATATTGTTCCAAACCTGTAAGACCTTCGTTCATCTTCTGAACACAAATTAAGATATTTTTGATGAAATTTCTCCCCCCAGTAGAAAGCAACGTAATTACCTTCATTCAAGTTTAAATAGTCAATGTGACTACAGTGGTTCATCCTTAATATTATGAAGCGACAAGAATACTTTTTGTGGGCAAAATTGCTGAATAAAGTCGTTATTTTTGTTTTGTTTTTGCACACAAAAAGTATTCTTGTCACTTCATAACATTAACATTGAACCACTGTAGTCACATGGACTACTTTAACGATGTCTTCAATACCTTTCTGGACCTTAAATGATGGTAATTACATTGCTTTCTATGGTTGATAAAAAAAAAAAAAACCTTTCAGATTTCATCAAAAATATCTCAATTTGTGTCCCGAAGATGAACAAAGGTCTTATGGGTTTGGAACGACACGAGGGTGCGTACTTAATGACAGAAATTTCATTTTTGGGTGAACTAATCCTTTAATGCAAGCAGAAAACTACTCTACTTGAACATCGCTAAAACCAACATCCCAAAACAGCAGCTGTCAACTCACTTTTGGTAGCTTTGAAGTGTGATCTGGAGATGGTGTTTTTCACCACATTGGGAGTGACTGTAGTTATCTTCCATTTGAGTAGCTTCCTCTGGTCAGCAGGCAACAGCTCCACTGTGAAGTGTGAAGAAAATGTTACAACACTGTGTTTAAAACAGAAGAGCTGTTATTTAAAATGTATTTAATGTATTTAATGTTTATATTGTCAAATTTGTGTCTGACAGTGGTAATAACAAATCCTAGTGTAATTTAAATGAAAGATGCATTAAAAGTCAGAGCTTTTGTGTGTGCCAACCTCTTTCATTGGCAGTGCTGAAGTACAGAGTGGAGGGCATGTGAGGGAAGAGACTGAGAACAAGTGCGGGTCTCTCCACCAGATCCCCCTCCGCATCAGGACTAATGGGCTCCTCCACACTAAAGGGGGAAAAAAAAAAAAGAAAAAAAAAAAATTAGCAGGCCCACAACAGAATCTACACACTCAGAATGTATTCAGAACCACTACTTAGAAAGAAAGCTCTACACATTCCCTTAATGGTAAAACTTAACACTTAATTTATTAAACATTATGGCTCAAAGATGCTTTCAGCTGCCAATAACAGTGTAATACTCTCAGCTCAACATACAGAATTACTGAAGAAGAAAAAAACAGCACAAAAAACTGCAACTCCATCTGACATATCACAATTACAATATGATCACAAAATGGGTAAGAATTTGAGATGCAAAATACTTTTAAAGGTTCTTGTTCTGTTTTAAGGATCCGTCAACAGCCAGCTTCCTCATATAAAAATAAACCACTTCAGATAGAGACTCCAATAAGAAATTTCGCAAATGATATTTAAATCTGACACCCAGACAAACATACAACATAAGTCAACTTAATAAATCAGTGGAAAACGGATTCAGAAAAACAACATAACTCACGTGACAGTCATGTAGTACCGCTGAGGTTGATTCAAAATGGGCCTTTTACACTCAACATGGGCATTTACTTTGAGTGGGAAAAGCAAAACCAGAAAACACCTACTACAAACGAACCCATCAGCGGGACGTCACTTCGTGACAATGGCTCCACGGGCCTGACACAATTCACTAGAGACTCATTTTCCTGTTATAGAGGGATAGTTCTACTTCTATCACACAAGAACAATTGTGGGACCTTTCTACAGGCCTCTGGCTTTAAAGCTTTTCTCTGACAGCAACCACTAGAACAAACAAAACAGTCAGGTCCTCCTCTGTGTGTTGGTCATCACCATGGTAATGTCAGGTGACTAGAAGAGAAACATGTAAAGTTATAAGAAAAAGTATATAAGAGATGTAATCTAGCTTACATAGTCAGCCTTACTTTGCACTCAAAATCTCTGTCAAAAGTAAGCCTTTGGCAGATCACCAGCAACCAGCACAAAGCCAGGATTAGCTAACAGAAAGAGATCTTTGAATCAGCAAAAAGATAAAAAAAAAAAAAAAAAGAAAAAGAAAAAAAGTGGGGATTTGCCAAATACTGTAGCTGAACTAAACTTCTGATGAAAAACTCAGAAAGACCTCAGGTGTTTATAGGGAATATTTTGTGGAAAATTTATCACTCAAATACACCTTTCGTGGTAAAATTCAGCTCCTTGGATTTTATATAGACTATAATGTTCTTACATACACTAGTACCGTTCAAAAGTTTGGAGTCAGTAAGATTTATTTTTTAAATAAATAAATGATTTTATTCTAGAATGATGCATTAAATTGATCAAAAGTGACAGCAAAGACATTTAATGTTACCAAAGACAACTTCGATTTATCTAAAATATTTAGAATTATTTCTGAAGGATCTTGTGACACTGAAGACTATGAATACTTTGCCATCACAGGAATAAATTACATTTTAAAATTATATATATATATATATATATATATATATATATATAAATAAATCTTTTAAATTGTAATAATATTTCACAATATTGGTGTTTTTACTGTATTTTTGATCAAATAAATGCAGTCTTGGTAAGCATAAGAGACTTCTTTCAAAAACATTACAAAAACCTTACCGACCCCAAACTTTTGAATGGTATTGAATATCCATATACATGTGTAAACCACAATGTTAAGGAAAATTTATCCTTAATGCTGTTCTTTTTATTATTATTATTTATTTATTTATTTTTTTTTTTTTCAAACTGTAATGTGCTTTCTGCAACAAACGTCACAAGGTTGAACCAAAAAAAAAAAAAAAAACCTTTTCTTTCTGTAGTCAAGGTCAGCATGTTTTGGAAGAGACTAGGGAGGTTGAGAATGTTTTTATGAGAAGACTAGAGTGAAAGTAATGATTATGGGATGTAGAGAAGATGATGACACTTAAGTATTCATGTCTGGAAAAAGGAAATAAGGAGGCCTTATAATAATTTGTTCACTTATCCAATCTATGTTCTATGATAAATTAATATGCATGACTGTACTAATCATGCATATTAGGCTACCAGGGTTTGTGATTAAAACCTTTGGTTAAAGGTACAATATGTAAGATTTTTGCAGTAAAATATCCAAAAACCACTAGGCCAGTGTTATATATTTTGTTTACCTGAGTACTTACAATATCCCAAATGTTTCCAACTATTTGTAAATCGTGAGAAAATTGCAATTTTAACCAAGGCTCTGGAACGTGTGAGGAGTCGCCTGTCAATTGCGTCATACCCGCGTTAACCCTCGGTCTGCCTGGGTTTCCGGTTTTATTTTGTAAAAACCACGGAAACACCAAAGACGCTTTAATATATTACACGTTTTAATAGACAAGGGAACAACTGTTTTGATATATTTATAGACAGAAAACTAATTGTTGTTATATAGCTCAACACGTTTAGTCTTATTGTTTAAATCTAATTTTCTTGATTTTTTGCGAGTACCATGCTTTACCATGCTTTAGAGAAAAACACTATTTTGTCAAGTAGCTAACATAGCATAATCAGATGCAGCTTTATTTTTAGTAACAGTAATACAGCATTTTCTCCATCATACAATACGTTTTAAAATGAATTGCATGTCATTTATCAACACAAGCCATCCAGCATTTAATATGATATTCTAAAATCGATCTAACTTACTGCAGTGTGTCTCAAACAAGTGTCTCACAGCAGCCGCCAAGCGAACGCACAGAGTAACGTTATAACATTTCAACACACTCAAATGTATCTAATATGATAAACAGAGCTGCGTTACCTCATACTCATGACCGGTAAAGCGGAAGCGGTGCCGGCGACTGTGTCATAATAAAAGTTCTGCTGCTCGTGAGGTGTGTTGCGCCATCACTCCAGCGGCCTCGTTCAGCTCCCACAACACTCGGTCCTGCTCTGCTTCATACTACAGTAACGTTAATAATCGCATCCATGAACATGATTTCGTCCCGAGTCCTATGCCTATTCTTTTGAACCGTCCGTTGAGTTGAAGACCACATGTCCCAAGATTCCGCGCTCAAACTTGGCGTCATCAAGCTACGCCTTTGTTTTGAACAGGCCTCTAGCGACCTCTAGCGGACAGAATTCTTACATACTGCACCTTTAAGTTTTACCATTGAGTGGTCTAACATCACTTTACAGGTGGGTTTCCACCACAATTTCAAGAGAGTTAAGAAACAGTGTAAAACAGTGAGATTCGTCCTTATATTCTGAATATTTTAAAGATAAAAGTCTAATTACTTGGACAAGGCTGCCATAGACGTTGTTGAGGAAACATCACAATCATCTGAGGAGCAAAAAAAACAATTATATTATATTATATTTGATGAAAACATAGACAATGGCAAAATGTAACATACAAATACATTTTGCTAAAAGAGTTCTGACAACACAGGTTCATGTATGCTGAGGAAAAAAGCAGTTGTTACCATCATCACTGAAGTCATTCTCCAGCTGATCTGGAAGCTCCTCCTCATCGACATCTAGTATCATTGCCTGTCTGAAAAGTGAAATACAATGCAGAAATAAAATGGACATCCGACATGACTTTTATATGAGGAGCACAATATTTAGGTGCTCTAAAAGTTGCAAAATGCAAATTATTTGTTCATTCAAGTTGTTTTTTTAATGACTCAAAACTTTTATTCAGCAAGGATGAATTAAATTGATCAAAAGTGACAATAAAGAAATTTATAATGTTACAAAAGATTTCCTTTTCAAACAAACGTTCTTTCGAACTTTCTATTCATCAAAGAATCCTGAAGACGTATGATTTTCACAGAAATATTGAGCAGCACAACGGTTTTCAGTTAATAATAATAAGAAATGTTTCTTGAGCAGCAAATCAGCATATCAGAATGATTTCTGAAGGATCATGTGATACTGAAGACTGGAGTAATGATGCTGAAAATTCAGCTTTGCCATCACAGGAATAAATTACACTTTAAAATATATTGAAACAAAAGTTATTTTAAATTTTAATACCATTTCACAATATATCTGTTTTACTGTATTTGTGATCAAATAAATGCAGCCTTGGTGAGCAGAAGAATTTTTTTTATGAATATTACCCCCAAACATTTACCCCCAAATTTTGAATAGTACTGTATATATAAAGCATCAGTCAATAAATGCACACACCTCTGAATCTCTGGATTATCCTCCTCCTCTCCTTTAAGTGTTATGGGGCTTGTGTCCATCTGAGAGGCTTGACAACTTTCCTCTTTTGTGAGATGAATGGCAGATATCTGGTTTGTGACGGTGTAAACAGACGGCGAGTGAGGAGAGGCCATATTGTGGCCAGTCACCTCTGGAATGGCACTATCACCTTCATCTGTCTTACTATCACAAACAACAGCAGAGGGGCACTTCTCATCCATTAAATCAAAACTGAGGGCACCGTTGGTTTCCATGGGTGTAAAACAAGACTCCTTATCTTCATTAATAAGGCAGATGGGCACAGTACTATCTGTGAGATGTTTTACGTTGCTCAGACCATTGAGGGTCCTGTGTCTTGCATGTACATTGTGTTTTTGCACAGTGGTGGCGGTGAACTCTGCCTCAGAGCTGATTTTTGTCACTCTCTGAGAGGCTTCACCGTGTCCTACGCAGCAATCCAGCTCATTTTCTCTACTGTCTTCCACTACGATCTTCTCAAACTGCCTCAAATCCTTGGCCGCCTGGTTCAAAAGCACATCCGTGCATATGTCTTTCAAAGGCACGCTTGGTTGGGGAGGTTTCGTTGCATCTGCTTTGAAGCCTCGTGAATATGTTCCATTGCAACCGGTTATGACATTGGCAGGACTGTGCAGATCATTGGTCTCTTGTTTGGAGTACGAGGGCATTTTGGCATTTGGGGGCCGCATAACTCCATTGCTGTTATCCCTGAGCTTGTTGCTCGTCCAAGGCAAAGACTGATTAGTAGGCATGATTTTCTCAATTACAAACCTTTGAGAAGACGACTTGGGTGGGGAGGGACAGGCAGGACAGACGGACAGCTGAGGCGAAAAGGCCCTTTTTCCTAACAGCCCTGACTTGAACCTAAACGAATCAAGGTTCCAATGGGGCTGACGGTGGCTATGGCATGCAGCAGGAGCAGCGTTAATATGTGGCAAGCTCTTCGATCTAACACTGTGTGTCCTTAAACCATTACTAGCACCGTTCAAAGAACTCGCGCTTGTGCTCTGTACGCGGCTGACTCTTATGGTAGGCACGTGTGGATAGGCACGTTGTGTGGGGATCCCTGAGACACAGTAGGGCTGATCATACAGCACTCTCACATTCGGTTGAGGCAGCGAATCACCCACGCCGCCCTGCAACCTCTTTCTTTCAGCGTTGAAGGAGACTCGTGCATTGGGTGAATGGACTACAGCGGACTTGGCTTGGACGATGAGGGCAGGCCGTGATGCCCCATTCCTTACGTCTTCAGCTCCACTGGAGGCCATTAATTGCCATCTCACACCCCCCTAGCATGGGTTCAGGCACACACATAAGTGAAGAACCGAAGGGTAGAGGGGCTACAACAATAAAACAGAGAGAAATGATACCAGTTATTGATGAAATGCTCAATGTGGAGTTTTAACACCATTTTATGCTTTTCAGCAGGGCCGTAACCACCATAGACATTAGTTATAAGTATCAGATATGACCAAATTGTGCCCCTTAATACATGATATTCTTGATGATGCTCTGCTGTTCTCCACTACGCACTGCTCCATTTGGTGTTAGGATTTTTAGGCTGGTCTGCCTCAGCAGTCTAACAGCACTCATCAATTTCAAAATCATTAAGAAGGCCAATTAAATCAAAGAAGGCGGGCCTTACTGTTCACAGAAGACAAATACGAATTGTAGACAAATGTTAAACAACCAAAAATAACATCCAATGATGCAAACTACTTGACTTTTTGTCAAATTTTACCATTTTGAAAATATATTTCATTTATGAGATTCATGAGCCGTTTTCAGCGTATTAGGCATATAATTAAAGGGTTAGTTCACCCAAAAATGAAAATTCTGTCATTAATTACTCACCCTCATGTCGATCCACACCTTCGTTCATCTTCGGAATACAAATTAAGATATTTTTGATGAAATCTGATAGCTCAGTTAGGCCTACATTGACAGCAAGATAATTAACACTTTCAAATGCCCACAAAGCTACTAAAGACATTTATCAAACTGTATCAAACTGCCAAAGTCATGTGATTTCAGTAAACGAGGCTTCGTTACGTCATAAGTGTTTCGAAACGTTTCTAAATTTCAATGGTTCATGACTTTGGCAGTTTGATACGTGCTCCGAACCACTGATTCGAAACAAAAAATTCGTAAAGCTTCGAAGCTTCATGAAGCAGTGTTCTGAAATCACCCATCACTAGATATTGTTGAATAAAGTTATTTTGTTTTTTTTGGCGCACAAAAAGTATTCTCGTCGCTTCATAACATTAAGATTGAACCACTGTAGTCACATGAACTGTTTTAAATATGTTTTTAGTGGCTTTCTGGGTGTTTGAAGTAATTAATGACAGAATTTTCATTTTTGGGTGAACTATCCCTTATATATATATATATATATATAAAAATATATAAATAATTTGTAAATATTTTAAATTATAACAAATTCCAGATATTTAACTGTTTTTGCACAAAATCCCAAATGAATTATAACATGAAAAGAAATGGACATCTTTTCATTTTTAGGGGCCATCAATGGTCATACAATTTTAAAATGGTCATTTCCAGACCTAGAGAACTCATGGAAATCTTCAAAAGTCAACTTTTTTCTGGATTTGCTCTACTCTAAAATATTTAAATATGTCACCTTTTGTGTAGAGTAAAACATGCTTGCAGGCCCGTGTGTTATCACTCTCTGCATTTAGGGTTTTATTTACTTTTTTAACATGAGTAAGTATAATACTTATTATGTTATATATAGATAATCACTCAAAAGGTTGGTATCTGACATGCAGATATCAGTCTGGCTAGAAATCTCTGTAGAATGAATTCTATGAGACAGTGCCGTAACTATGTCTTGAACAGTAGGGGGACCAAACCTTTTTTGGCAGGAGGTGGGTGTAGCTAATCGTCCTTCTTATTTAAAGAAATAATTCAAAGATTTAAGAGAATAAAGAAAAAGAAAAAACAGCACTGGATTTATATTCACCAATTACGCATGAACAGTCCATGTACCGAAACACCATGTTTCTGGACATGTATCATGGTATTCTTGAATATAATGTAGAGTAATATTAAAGTACATATCTGATACTCTAGTCTGATAATGAACTATAAAGGCACTTGGGAGGATGGGCACCAATGAAGTCCAAAATGTTTTCTGTATAGACAGCTCACAAGATTTTAAGACATCCACACAGAAAAGGCTTGATCTTTTCTTAGTCTGAATCCTATGAGACTCGCTAAGACCAACACCTCCCCTCTTTTCAGACATTAAACCCAGCTTGTTATAATGATTAATCAATATGTTGGTCTTTCACGAAATCTACATACATGAACGTTGCTTTATTGTTGTGAATGGAGTCGAAGCAGACATACAGCCTGTGTCCTCAAATCCTAGTGATCTGCCTTGCTAGAAAGCGCTTTTAGGCATAATAGCCGTAATAAATAATGCCTATGTAGACAGCGCGCTAGATTTTGAGACGCAGCCAAAGCGAGGGTAACTGTTAGCCTGTTAGCTCAGCACACAACAGTCGCCTCACAGTGGGTTAACAACACTTTCTCATGACACATCACCAGCGTCCTCGTGTACGGGACGAACCAGTTTTGTTTATTACTACACACACTCATACATATTTCAGTAAGTGATAAAAAGCGTCTTACCGGCTTGGGTTGACAGGGTAATTTCTAGTGTTGCCTCAAAGTCTCGCGCTCGAGAAGCCCGCCTCGTGTTGTTTTCCCTCGTGCTGCCTACGCTGCTGCCTGTCTGACTGACAGCCACACACACTCATGATATACAGGCTGACTGTCTGAACCAGTGGTGCTATTGTTAACTATTTAAAATCGTTTTCTGTAATTGAAATAAAGCTATAAAATGTAAATGTAAACATCATATAAAAAAAAACTTACAACGAAAATGAGAAATGTTGTCTTGGCAACTAACTTAAATCAATAAGTTTAAGTAGGCTAGCCTACTAAAACCGATATTAAAATTAAAGCTATATAGAAATATTAAAAGAAAAACACGAAAAACTAATAAAAAATACCAAAAAGCACCTATAAAATTACTAATTAGATTAAGCAAAAATTAAAATGAAAACTGAAGATAAAATAAAAGCTATATAGGCTAATTAAAAATATGAATAAATACTATAATACTATGTAAATAATACTAAAATAACACTGGTCTGAGCCATAATAAACATTTCTAGTAAAAGTTGGATGAAGTAATTGTCACACTTATTAATATAGTGAGTATACACAAATAAATGTACATAGGCCTATACAGAACATTTTCTATATGATAAATGTTGTGAGGCTCTGATGGGAAACAACTACTCTACAACAAATATAAAGCTCTAAAAAGGAAGAATTTTACCCCAGATAGATATGAAAGAAGCCATTTAACTTACCTTGAACAAATTCACATCTTTAATGACAAAGTTTTTAAGGATATACTAAACTAAATAATCTCACCAATAAAACAGAGGACAAAACAGAGCTCCGATGGAAGTTTTCTGTGGTAAAGCCTGAGCCAACTGACTAAACTCATCCAATATCCTGTGCAGTTATTGAAAACTCTTTTACAGAATGAAGTAACCCAGTATCACCATCTCACATGCACTTAAAATTAAATATGCATAGTGACAAACTACCCGCAATTCAAACTCTCAGCAGGTCACCATGATGTTGTGCCCTTAGACACACACACACACGCACTTAGTAAACAAAGCAAACGCAGTTGCTATAGAACACACATTCGGTTAAACGTACATATCCCGGTGGCTTTATATCAAGCTCTGCAATGTACCTTTTTTTAGGCTGAATCAAAGATAAGCTTGTACCCTTTCAGCGACCCTCATGAAATCACAATGCTGTGCTATCGTGTAAGATTCTTAGGTGAGACAGAGCTTGATCAGATCTTTTCTTCAGTGAGCCCTAGACTGACATGACACTGGATAGGGTTACATGTGCAGAACTGAAGTTGTGGTTACATTACCATGGAAAGACAATTCACACATACTAACTAGGCCATGGTTGAAGTACAGTACTCAGGGGAAAAAATATCTGAGAATAAATGATAACATAAATGAATGTCTGGTTTATTACAATTTAGGTTTTGTTTCAGGTACTAAAACACAAAGTCTAGAAATTATGTTCCTGTAATCTGATATTCCTTTTTTTTGTTTAAAGCACAAAAAATTAAATAAATAATTAAATCTTCAGTATTTTTTAAAAACAATTCACACCACACAGACAAACAAGTTTGTTGGGTTTTGTTGGATCAGTGTGTTACCCCTGTCGGCGTTTGTCGGGGTTTGTTTTCACCCGAGTGAACATGTTCATTCAGCGTTTGTTGGTGTCTGTTGGGGCAGTGTAAACATGACAGTTATTTTTCATAAAATTCTAAATCCAACGGCCATCTTGTTTGTTGGTGTTTGTCTGTGTGGTATGAATTGCCCTTAAGACACCGTGCCAATCTCATAAGTATACTAAAGACTTTCCTAATTAATTAGGATGGGAAAATAGAAGAGTTGGGACCTTACAAGTACAAATGAAAGCAGATTGTGTTTCTAACCAAGTGTAATTAATAGCACAGTGACAGTGGTCTGTAATCATGTCAAGAAACTCTCAGACAATCTGAGAAACTGCACATGCAAGACATGTCTAACCTATAACTGTGTTCACAAAAGATCTCTTATCTTTTTAATGATTAATTTGCTATTAATCTGCTTTGAAATATCAGGCAGAATGTGGCAAAATAACACTATAGATAAATCAATTATGGTTTAATGTGCAGGAGACTTGAGAAATTAGGCTCTGAATGGCCAGACTTGTAGTCAAGTTGAATGACTGTGTGGACTGTGGAGGCACACTAATTCACAATAAATGAGAAAACAGCGCCACTCTCTGGTTAAATGCAGTATGGTTTCTATTATCTCTCTATTTAATCTATATAGTTTAAAAAACAAACAAACAAACAAAAAAAAAACAAACAAACAAAAAAAAAACATTAGACCACCCTGAGAATTATTTTGCAGGTTTCGCCTCTTTCTCTATTCAAGCAAATCAGAAACCCACAATAATAAAATTTTAAATACAAATTTTCATTATTTGCTAAATTATATCACCATCTATTAGTCAACTATCCAAATAAACTCTATAAGCCTATAAATATGCCAACATACTGAAAAAGGACAAGACTTTTTCACAGCATTGTAATATATATTATATATGGAAATAAAAGCTAGCATTTTGTTTCCGCTCTCTCTCTATCCCCTCATGCGGCAACACTGTTACCATCACATAGCCTACACTCTAAAAAATGCTGGGTTAAAAACAACCCAAGCTGGGTTGAAAATGGACAAATTGTTTTAACCCAGCAGTTGGGTTAAAAGTTTGACCCAACATGCTGGGCAGTTTTATTTAACCCAACTATTGTTTAAAAATTACTATATGGCTGGCTTAAAATGAACCCAAAATAGGTTGGAAATTAAAAAAAAAGACATAATTACTAGAGGCAACAATAATAATCAAAAGGTGAACATTTATTAATAAGCAATTTAATAAATGTTTATTGTTTATTAAACTTGTTAATAAATGTTCATTTATTAAACATATTAATAAATGTTGATTTCCAACATACTTTGGGTTCATTTTAAGCAAGCAATACTCTCCTATAGCCATATATAGTCTTAAATAATTTGTATATTAAGCAACTGATAACTGAAAAGTGGATATTTATGAAATATGCTATAAATCAAATCTTAAATTATCTAAGAAGCACCTTTTAGTTTCATAACCTTGTGCACAAGGCTTGCAATATTAAATTAACGTAAAACGACCAAACCTGTTATACCTTAAGGCACAACTGTAGCTATATGAACATATGTCCTTCATATATTGCAATTTAATAACACGTCATTTGTCTGATAATGTTTAAAATCATTACCTGACAGGCAGCTCCATCCTCCTTCTCTCCCTCCCTCCTCTGTTTAACAGCATGTCAGAGCCTGTGGGATGGAGTTACTGCACATTACTTTCCATCTGGATGCTGCTCTGAGCAGCTTTAATGAAGACAGCTGCATCTCTCCAAACTTCACAAGACCCCTGAGTGTCCAACAAACACTTCCAGCGGAACAAAGCTCTTTTAAAAGTAACTCTGCCCACAACACACAACCCAGGACATCAAAACAGATCTTCACTCAGCCAAAGCATGAAGCTCCAGTGCGTTTCTCTTCTCATCTGTGCTTTACTCATTGGCGAGTGCTGCGGGTCTCGTCTGGACCGCTGGGTCAGAACTGGGCTTCAGTACCTGAAGCTCAACCTGTGCCGGAGGGTCTCCTTACCGGAAAGCGAGTGCAAGAAGATGTCCCACCTGCACCTGAGCGGGGTGGTCGTGTACGTATCCGAGTCCAGCTCGGGCAAAGTGTTCGCGATCCTGCCGGATTCATACTCCAGCGGTGCGCTCCAGTCCAAGCAGAGCGGCTTCTCGGTGGACACGAGCGCGGACGATGAGAGCAGGACGAATGAAGAGCTGTACCCCGGCGCGAGCGCGCATGACGCCGTCCTGCTACTGGACCCCAGTCCCGGCGAGAGTTTCGGACACCCGGTCGTTCTGTTCTATGTGGACTTCAACATAACCAAGAAGAAATGTGCTCATATGGACGGCATTTATCTGGGTGAGTGAACTGAATCTTATAGGTCAAACCTGGGATTTAAAACGATAAGTGCATAGAAAATTTTGCTTTAACGAATGAATTCAAAATGATGTACAAAAATGACCATGGCAGAAATAATTTTCGCTACAAGTTTTGCTTTAGTTCTTAATACTGAGCCCAATAAATGAACCCATTTATTCCCATGAGCACATATGGTCAAATGAAAGAAGTTTCAAAACAGTTGCAAGAGAACGAAAAAATGTTCAGTTGCTCAGTAAGACCCAAAATAAAGTTGCAAACAAATTATTTTTACTCTAATATTGTCAGTGAAAAGAGATTATCAAGGAATAAATGCATAGTTCTTTTAACTTTGTTTAGTTTAAATGTAACAATACTTTGAATTCGAATTGAACAACTGAAGTAATGTGAATGGATCAATGTGACCACTGACATGTTCACGTGTATCAGCTATGAGCCATGATACATTAGACCCAAATATGTTTTATTGAACTCTGATACAGATAGGTTATCATATATAAACTGGAATTAAAAAGTTCTGTTCATGTGATTTTTAACACCAGCCATGTACAAATATAGAAAATGTCAATAACTCTGTGCAAAATACACCAACAAGTTTAGACAAGTTTTACCAGTGTAATTAAATGTGTTAATATTTTGACAGTTCCAAATGATTGTCTATTTGTGGTATTCTGGTGTAAATTACCATGGTAAAAGCGGTGTTTCACATTAGCTTCTATCAGGACACCTTACTAATTAAAATGAAATTATATGTAATTATAATCAATTACTATAATACCATAATAATGTGTATTTACAGCAGCTAAAACAGCACAAAATAATTACATATAAGTAACAAATTACACTGTAACAAATACTATGATGCATAATATTTATTTACATTTCATACACTAAAAAATGAAACTCTTAAGGGATGGGCATTGAGAAATAAGAAAAACATCCTGCAGAAGTGAACAACAGTGAAGCGTCACAGAAGCGTGCAGACACGCAAACATCTAGATCATACTGTAAGTTGGGTAAAAGTCTTCCTCAGTGATTTTAATAGTAAGCATTTTGCTCTATAAAAAGCCAGTTTTTTCAACACTTCATGACATAAACAAAGGTCATCTGCTCTGTGACATGAAGCTGTGTGAATTAGTCTGCACGAAGATCTGCTCTTAGGAAGCCGGGCCACAGACCCCCTGCAGGGAAAGTGGAGGGCAGACGCACGACTGAGCTGAGAGTCATGCATTCACAATAAGAGTGGTCAATAATTCATTCCTGACTGAGAGTTCAGTTCTTAACACTGGGTTCAGTGCCCAGCTGTGCCCCCAGTTCACTATAGTGAAGGGCTCAAGTCAACCCATCACTAAACTTGAACATTTGCACCATCACTGCTGAAAGATACAAGAAAAGTTGTTGTGATAAAAGCTTATTCTAATACATTTTGTTGACTCTGGGCATCAATGGTTCATCCATTTAACCTTTGCATTGCACAAAAGGTTCTTTATAGTGGAAAAAAAGGTTCTTTAGATTATTAAAATGTTCTTCACACTAAGAAAATAAATGGTTCTTTTAACAACTGTTCACTGAAAGTTTCTTTGGGGAACTGAAATGGTTCCTCGATGGCATCGCTGTTTATTTTTAAGAGTGTAGGGCACAAACTGTGTTTCAACAGACTGTTTTAAAGTATTAAGTATCAGATTGTCTTAAAGTATCACATTGACAGCTTATGTACTGATAACATCCAGAACAAAGTCATTTAATATCTAGACTGGATTGTTTGAATATGATTTAATATGGGCTGCATCTGAAGCTGAAACATTATGCTGGAAGGAAGGACTCAAGAGATATCCATATCCAATACTAAAATCCAGGAAACTAAGATGCCGTCTTCTGATGTATTTTTGAAGGCAACATAGATGTGTCCTTCTATGAAATCCCATAATCCTCTGTGTTTGGGTAGGCCATTTGTGGATAAATTAAATGGCAAATGAGTGTTCAAAGGAGTACATTTAATGATATTTTCATCAAATTATTACTCAATCTACTCTACTGTACAAAACTTTGGGGTTGCTAAAATTTGAAAAAAAAAAAAAATCTCCAGGTCTGCATTTATTTGATCTGAAATACAGCAAAACTGTAATATTGTGAACACGATCCTTCAGAAATCATTCTAATATGCTGATTTGGTGCTCAAGACACATTTCTTATTATTATCAATGTTGAGAACAGTTGTGCGGCTTAACAGTTTTGTGGAAGCAATGATATATTGGTTTTTTTTTTTTTGTCCCAGGATTCTTTAGAGAATCTGCCTTAGGTTTTGGACACAGCCATGGCAATTATGTAAATATATTTAAATAAACTCTCATTTAAAGACAATTCTTAAAGGCTAAGCACACATGTCGGCCTCAAGCCTTCCTCAATCGAAATTGTTTCAAGAAATATATTTGGCAACTGAAGACAAAATGAAGCTCAGGAAGGGCAATAATGAGCGGACACATTAGAAATGATAAACAAAAATGCTCTGGTTTACACATGAGCACAAGGCAGCAAGGCTTGTGTGACTCAGTTCAAATCTGGAACCGTTTTCAAGTCTCACTGTGTCCAAGCTTGACCATCTCATCTGAAGATGTGGTGATAATCAGAGACTGGAATGGAAGCTGGGTTTAGTTCTGGCCACATTTAAAATCATCCAAAGTCTCTCTGCGTTTTTGTAATGGGCCTCCGGATCCAACTGACCACAGAGAGAGACTCATTAGGGCTACTGATGCTGTCTTACCCCACATTCCCAAATCACGGCCAGCCAAGGAAACCTTTCATTACGAGAGGCAATTTTAGTTGTTAAGTGAAATAGATTTATAATGGTTTGTGATTACACCTCCTGCGCTGCTGTCTAATTCAGGCTTCCTCAGCGTGAAACTGATAAAAATTGCTTGGCATCAATAGCCCCGCTGCAGTCTTGTCTAAAGTGCGGCATGTGCTTGAATGGATAGTTTGGAATTATGGCAGATTACTGAAGGAATGCAAGCTGCTCTGCCCAGACTGATGCTATGCCTGTTTAAAAGTCATCATTATTGCTTTTCCTGAAAGGACAGTTTCTCTTTGTCACTTTCTCAGGGTAGAAATTAGTATTGCAGGCAGCTCTTTCTTATTAAAGCCAGGTGAACGATCGCATGACAACGGCAGAGCAATAAACCCTGGACAAATTACGCTGAATGTTCTCATTTATCTAAGTCATGAGGTTTTCACACAAACATCGCAAAAATATTGACGCTGGCATGTTCTTGAATGATCACCGAGCAATAAACCAAAAACATCCCTCATTATTAGGGATTGTTGCTTGGATAAATGTTTCAATAACTATCTAGGCCAGGGTTTTTAAACTTTTAGATGCCACAGACCCCCAAATATGATCATCCTCATGTGAGGGACCCCCAACCTAAAATTTAAAAGGCATCTATCTTTTATAAACACCAAATTTATACACTGAAAAATTAATATTATTTTACTTTAATCTTATTTATTTTTTACTTTTTTTAATAGTATTTCTCTAGACTTTTCTACATACACCCCATCATTCCTTGCGGCCCCTGAGGGTCTCTGGAACCCAGTTTGA
This sequence comes from Mylopharyngodon piceus, assembly GCA_039654765.1. Taxonomy (NCBI): domain Eukaryota; kingdom Metazoa; phylum Chordata; class Actinopteri; order Cypriniformes; family Xenocyprididae; genus Mylopharyngodon; species Mylopharyngodon piceus. The sequence continues at coordinate 24,049,061 of CM077441.1, forward strand.
AAATCCCAGCTGATCTAGGTGACTATCAGCAGATTGTATTTGTACATTAACTGTTTCATGCAACATATACACAGGGGAGGAGTGCTTGACTATGGCTGTGAAAACACGCTGTCAGAACCAGCTGAAGCGGAGAAGGAGTCGCAGCGATCGCATAGCGAGCCGAGCGAGGGCCCGCAGGAGTACGGTGGCCAGATCCGGCCGTGTGGAGCACAGCAGCGGACTCTGTGAGATTCACTTTCTCCCCCTGGTTGTGGGTGTGAAAGATAGCAACCGAACACAACGCCTGCGCTGTGTAGGTGAGTCAACAAATTGTGAAGTTGAACAGGTTTAATTATCTCTGGAATGTCAATGACAAACTCTAAGAAAGAGGAAGCAATGGAAGCACAATTCGCAATTATGCCAGTATAAACAAGTTATTTGTATACTGAAAAGAAGAGAATAAGACCTGAATCTCCCACCATTTTGTAAACTTCAACCACTTGCCACTCCACTCCAAAAATATACCCTCCAAAGACATCAACCTAATGTCAGCCATGCCAAATGATTCACAGGCAGAGAGCGTTTCTGATTGGCAAATGTTTGTTGTTGCTGTCACTGAGACATTTCTTAGAACACCTATTTCAGTGAAGTATGCACTCCCAAAATCATTTTAAGTACTTTTAAATGTGCGTCATTTTGGAATTACCATGATGAAACACTAATGGCAGTGAAGTGTAGTTAAGCAGTTATTTCGTAATGGTCCTGTTTAATAATTCCTATAACTGACCAGTGTCAATATCTTAATGCAAAAATAATCAGAAAATCAATGAAAGACATACTATATAGTTTATTGTAGCTAGCAGAGTTGAATAACTTTCTAATGGCCAGCTAAATAAACTATCTGTTTATTAATAAGGCATGTACATATCTCTTACTTGTTATATTGTGGTTTCGTCTATTGATTGCTCAATTTTCACTGATTCATTTTGACGTTAATTTTGACATCTGATTCCGAGAACAGCTCTGATATTTCATAATATTTCTGTTTAATAATTCCTATAACTGACTATTGTTAATGTCTAAATAATGCTAAAAATAATCTGAAAATAATCAAAAGACATTCAATATAGTTTAATGTAGCTATAGCAGGGATGAATAGCTTTTTAACAACGTTCAGGCATTTTCATAACGGCTTTAATAGTGTTTCTATAAAAATGCATAATTCCGAGTCCAAGTACGCAACAAGCTCAGAGTAGAACGTCTGAGTTATCTAGTAATTACAGTAATTCAGCAGCATAAAGGTGTGAAATTTCATGGTCCATTGTCTATAGTCAATAGTGTCTATAGTCACTTTCAAACCAAGCACACTTGGTCAAACAGAACAAAGTGGTGAATTTGTGCATAATATTAAGAGTTAGTTCACCCAAAAATGAAAATTCTGTCATTAATTACTCACCCTTATGTTGTTTCAAACCCGTAAAGGACTTTTCTTAATCTTTGGAACGCAAATTAAGATCTTTTTAATTAAATCTGAGAGCTGTCTGTCCCTCCATAGACAGCTACCACTTTGATGCTTCACGAAGTTCATAAAGAGATCGTAAAACTAATCCATATGAATTGAGCAGTTTAGTCCAAATTTTCTGAAGAGACACAATCGCTTTATATGATGAACAGATTGAATTTAGGCTTTTATTCACATGTAAACATTCATCAACTCACATAGTTGTGGTAAACAGAAGCTCAAGCATGTTTGCTTGACATGTGAGAACCAATGAGGTTCATTCTCGTGTCACGCAGCACGTTTGAGCTTCAGGAAGAGGTTTGTTCTCACGCGTCATTCCAGTTCGGCTGAGCTTCTGTTCATGTTCGCTGATCAGTTTTTATATGTGAATAAAAGCCTAAATTCAATCCGTTCATCATAAAAAGAGATCGAGTCTCTTCAGAAAATTTGGACTAAACCACTCAATTCATATGGATCAGTTTTATGACGGGTTTGGAACAACATGAGGGTGAGTAATTAATGACAGAATTTTCATTTTTGGGTGAACTAACTCTTTAAGCATTAACTATGTCATATTTGGGTCGTAAAATGAAGTTATACTGAAATTCTTCTCTCCTACTTTTTGATGCTGCTCACCTGAAACCTAAAGCTAAGTGATGTGGTTGTTGCTGTAGATCACCCAGACTTTGCCAGATGCCCACAGCCTTTGCCACTGACCAGCCCCAGTGCGCCCATATCCAGCTGTGAGCTCAATAAAAACACCCGACGGTGCCATCAGCAACGCCTGGCCACACACCTGTCCTGCCGCCTCTACCAGACCTGTGATCATGCTGTTCTCTTGTCAGGTACAAAAACACTGACTCAAAGAACTCATTTGTATGATCTGACCCTTGATCAGCTTATTGATGTTTGAAATGCTGGATGAATACTTGGACTTATCGGCTGTCTCAGGTATGCAGCTCTTATGTAACCTTTAACCTGTGCACGTGCAGGTGGCTGGCAGGAGCAGATAACATACCAGCGGCATGCGCAGAACCTGCAGCTCTTCTACCAGATGCTGAGGAACAACGGTTTCCATAAAGACCACATAAAGACATTCTTTGCTGGGAACGGACAGGTAGCAGGTTAGAGGACATTTCAAGTCATTTCATCTTTTATTGAGGTACTGCAAAAAAGGTAATTCACCCTAATGCTTTACATTCAGATACAATAATTGTTTTTATTTCCACATCTAAAGAGACAGAGGGGATGTATCCAGCCACAGAGAAAGAGGTGATCAGGAATCACATTTCCTACATCTGCCGAAAGCAGCACTGTGTGGATTCTCTGGTTCTGTACTTGAACAGCCCCACACGCAACGACGGCACCATGCTGCTTTGGGACCGCAATAACAACGGCATTGTGAGTGTGTGCGTCCGATCAGACATTCCGATGGTCATGTAGTATAACTAGTACTGAACTGGGAATGGATACACTAAAGTTAATGTTCAAACGTCTAATGTCAAGGAAAAAAAACATGAACACAATCACTATAGAGCACAACAATATCTGCCCAATTTTTACAGTGGCCTCAGTTCCCAAAATATTCTTCCTTTTCATTTTGTCTACAGACATTTCAAAGTTTTTTTTTTAATTAGAAATGACAATTAGAAAAGTTATATAAAAACTAGAAAAAAGACTAAACGTACAAGAATTGTGTGAGGCAACAAACTACTTATCCAATGAAGAATTTTGAATAACGCAATCAAATAAACTATCATTATAAAATTATAAATAAATACACCTAAAAACTTAGAAATGATACAAATACACAGATACAAATACACTACCATTCAAAAGCTATTTTTTCTCAGTTTTTTGACAGAAATTAATACTTTTATTCAGCAAGGATGCATTAAAATTAGAGATATATCAGCCAATAATTAGTATCGGCCAATAAAAGTAATGTAAAGAAAATGCTAAGAAACCAGTTTGATATACAATATTAATAGTAATTATGTTAATATCATTCAGAAAGTTAAGAAATATTAATTGAATCTTCTGAATTTAGTTAAGGTGTTAATATTAATTTGAGCAATGTGTTTGTTTATAACTGATACCAGTTACTGAAACAAGTTGATCAAATGGAGAGAATAAAGTTTTTATTTGCATTTCTTTCAAAATATAATAATTAAAAATATAATTATTGTTATAATAATTAATAATAATAATTACATATGATAATTATGATGAAATTATCATAAATTTAAAAAGGGTATAAAAGGCAGAACCCCCAAACTATCAGTATAGGCAGATATCACTCTGAATAATCTGCTATCGGTAAATTTAGTATTGGTGCATCTCTAATTAAAATGATCAAAAATTACAGTTTTTCTTTTATATTGTAATCTATTATATTGTGATCTTTTTCAAATAAATGCTGTTCTAAAGAAATGTTTCTTGAGCAGCAAATCAGCATATTAGAATGATTTCTGAAGGATCATGTGACACTGAAGCCTGGAGTAATGATGCTGAAAATTCAGCTTATAATAAATTACATTTCAAAATATAATAAAATAGAAATAAATAAATAAATAAATGCAGCCTTGGTGGTGAGCATAAGAGACTTTCATGAACATTTAACAACAACAACAACAACAACAACAACAAAATCTATCCAACCCCAAACCTTTTGAGCAGTAGTGTATATGAGCAGTTTGATTACATGGATTATGTCATTCGAAAAGTGCTTGGAAACAAGAGATCTTTTGGCACAAATTCCACATCTGCAGGAAAAGCATTTTCTCTAAACGCAGGATCATTTTCTTCAGGATTATGATTAGTGTAGTTTTTCATTTAGAAATAAGCTATTAAACAACTATTTAAAAATGAAATTGAAATTACACTGACTTATGGCTTCTACAGAAGCATATATTGTCAATCTCAGACATCTAGGTCTGTTTTGAAAGGTCTATACGTTACCATTAAAAATCTATATCTATTTCGGTGTGGAGGGGAAAAAAAAGACATTTTTTTTTTTACTTTCAGAACCTCACTGTTGAGCTCTGTAGTGATTTAAAACCTGTTATTTATTTGTGAAAATATCTTAGTTCAGTGGATTTCTTGTAACAGGATTGTATTTTCACAGTCAAGCCTACTATGTTATTCTGAAGGTGCTGAGGTAGATTTGTTTTAAATGTGGGGTTACAGGAAGCAGAGAGAGGACAGATGAATAAGAAGAGTTTAGGAATCTCTTATCTTCCCGTAAATGAATCCAACGTGTTTCCCCAAGCCCACCACTTCAAAGTGCCCACTAACCAAAGGATAAAAGTATTACGCTATGGAGGTTGACTTCTGGTTGACTCTCATCTGTTCATTCGGTTTCATTTCTTGGAAGGGATGAATATGCAGACACTTTGCACTTTGGTGGTACTTGTCTTACAACCGGAGTATTTTTAGCGCTGCTAATGAGAACGCCACCTGTGTAGCAAACATCTAAGAGGGGATGCTTCAAACCACATTCCCTTAATGCACATGGACAACCCAGAGCAAACTTCTCACTTAACAAGAAAGACGAGAGAGATTAGATCGAATTTCATAGAGAAATATGGCACAAACTTAAGTCCCCAATCTTATTAAGAAACACAGACAGGTCCTTTTATCAACTCACAATAGACCAGCCATCCAACTCATGCCTCTTTCATCTATCATTAATACAATCATTCCAGAAACTGTGCACACATTTAATTATATTGCTTTTATAAAGTACACTCATGTTGCTTCACCAAAATCCCACAATCCTTTGCAAAAAGGTGGTAAGTAATCCCGGCCATATGTTTAGAGCAGGGCAAACAGAAGGGAGCAGACTGCACAGTAAAGCCCACCCTTCCATGACAATAGGGACAGACTCTCTAGGGACAAAGGCAACAACCTGATCCCCAGACAGGGATGTAGTGACAAAGGGGGGCTTGAGAGAAAAGGACCACACAGGATCAGGGCCACCAGACGCTCGGCTTCCCACAGGAAAGCTGCTCATTTCATCTTAAAGTAGAAAGAGTTCGGCAAACTGTTCATTTCAACAACTGCCATTAGCATGAATGTCAGGACAAATGAATGTCAGCTCTCCTCTTGAAGTTCCTTACAACAGACCAGTCATTTTAGTGAAAAAAAACTGAAGGGAAAAAAATATAAAATTAATGTTAGAATATTCTCTCATAATTGATAATAATATATTTTATATTATAATTTCATATTAATATTATTCATATAATATATGTTTTTAATAGTAATATACACTACCATTAAAAATTTTGGGGTTAGTAATATATATTTAAGGAATTTTAAGAAATTAATACTTTTATTCAGCAAGGATCCATTAAATTGATCAAAAGTGACAGTAATAACATTTATAATGTTATAAAACATTTAAATTTCAAATAAATGCTGTTCTTTTGAAATTTCATCAAAATATGCTAAAAATATTAAGCAGCACAACTGTTTTCAACATACATGATAATAATAAGAAATGTTTCTTGAGCAGCAAATCATCATATTAGATTGATTTCTGAGGGATCATGTGACACGAAGACGAGTAATGATGCTGAAAATTCAGCTTTACCATCAGGAATGGACTACAACAGAAAACAGTTATTTTAAATTATAGTATTTCACAAAATTAATAGCATATTAACAATATTAAGTCAATAGTAAGCTCTGTCACGCTTTAGATTAGGGTCCAATTCTCACTATTAACTAACTATTAACTATGACTTTAGCCTCAAACTCCTAATTACTGCTTATTAATAGTAAGGTAGTTGTTAAGTTTAGGTATGGGGTAGGATTATGGGATGTAGAATATGGTCATGCAGAATAAGGCATTATGCACTTTATAAATACTAATAAACAGCCAACATCCTAGTAATATGCATGATAATAAGCAACTAGTTAATAGTGAGAACTGGACCCTAAACTAAAGTGTTACCGTAAGTTCTTTTGATCAAATAAATGAAGGCTTGAACATAAAAAAAAAAACGATTAAATAAATTGTACCAACCTTAACATTTTGAATGGTAGTGTATTTTATATTATGATATTGCTGTTGGCAGTTTTATAAAAGCATGATCTACTTGAGTCCTTGCATTAGACTGCTTTTACCTCAAGATGTGCTTAAGAACAACCCTTACCCCTAGTAATATCAAATGTAATGTACAGACTTTCGTGGATTGCTGCTTTAATAAATTGCATTAAGGCAAACTATCTATAAAACATGCCATAATGAATGTATAAAAGAAGAAAGCTTTATATTGAAATGTTTTTTTTTTTTTTTCCCTCCAGGCAGATCTGAAGGAGCGTTACTCTGTGGGGGAACTGTTGGCGGATCTGGCCGGGTGCAGGGCCAGTCGGGTGCTGCTCTTTGTGGAGCAGAGCTACAGCGGGGCCCTCAGCAAGAGACTGATGGGATCTCTCAAACATGTCAATGTAGTGCTGCTGAACGGGCTGCCCTGGGTGCACACAGCTGAGTTCTGGGCCTCTCTGCAATCATCTGACTGCCTCATAGACCACCGCAGTAAGGTGAGACTTTGCAAGCCTTTACACAGCTATACCTATGAACCGGGGCTGTTGGGATCACTCTGTTTTAGAGTACAAAAAAAAAGAAAGAAAAAGTATCGACCTTATTTTTAACATAAGAGCGGGCACGACCATTTGTAACTTGAATGTGTCTGGCTTCCAGTATCATCCACATCCAGTTATTTTAGCTGTACAAAAAACAGTCCTTTATGCTGCTTAATATTGCAAACTAGTATTTGTTATTATATTAAATATCGTAATCATAAACACTGATTTGTAGCGCAAATAGTTTTACAATTTACTGCACTGTTATTCTTCTAGTTATTTACTTGCGGCTAATGAATGAGCTATGTTTATTAAGTAACAATAAAGATTAATATTAAATGAACAGCTCACTGTTGAATTAACTTTAACTAATGAGACCTTATTGTAAAGTGTTACTGAAATTCACATAGCTGCTCATTTCTTTGTGAAAAGTGAAAGGTGATGGAGACTGTCAAACTCCAAAATGACAAAGTAGTTCTATGTTTATGATGACCTACATCCTACGACTCATGAACTTCTGCTGTCTTCTTAAATGTTATGTTCGGTGGAACAGACCCAAATCCAAAAAAGTCCTTTTTAAATGAAAATGGTTACAAGACAAATGGTTTGGTGTCGATTTGTTATTCTTGTAGTCAACACAACTTTTAGATTTCAGATCTTCTGTGGAATAACAACTTATATTTCTGTCTGTTTTCCACATAAAGCTATCGTATGACTTGAAGTCTTTAAAGGGTTAGTTCAACCAAAAATGAAAATTCTGTCATTAATTACTCACCCTCATGTCGTTCCAAACCCGCAAGACTTTCATTCATCTTCAGAACACAAATGATGTTTTTGATGAAATCTGAGAGCTTTCTGTCTCTCCATAGACAGCTACACAACTACTACTTTGACGCTTCAAAATGTTCTTAAGGAGATGGTAAAACTAATCCATATGAATTGAGTGGTTTAGTCCAAATTTTCTGAAGAAACTTGATCACTTTATATGATGAACAGATTGAATTTAGGCTTTTATTCACATATAAACTTTGATCAGCGAACATAAACAGAAGCTCAACCGAACCTGCTTCATGCTCAAGAACAAACCTCTTTCGGAAGCTCAAACGTGCTGCGTAACACACCAGAATAAACCTCACTGGTTTTCGTGTGCGTCAAGAAAACATGCTTTATCTTCCGTTTACCACAACTAATGTGTGAGTTGATGAATGCTTATGTGAATATAAGCCAAAATTCAATCTGTTCATCATGTAAAGCGATCGAGTCTCTTCAGAAAATTTGGACTAAACCACTCAATACATATGGATTGGTTTTACAATCTCTTTATGAACTTTTTGAAGCGTTAAAGTGTCAGTTGCAAAGGCAGTCTATGGAGGGACAGAGTGCTGTCAGATTTCATCAAAAAGATCTTCATTTGTCTTCCGAAAAATGTACGAAAGTCTTACGGGTTTGGAATGACATGAGGGTGAGTAATTAATGACAGAATTTTCATTTTTGGGTGAACCAAAACTTTAAATTGGTTCTCTCTTTGCTTAATCCACCACTAGAGTTCTATGACACCCCGACTGGGTGATGCTGCTCTGGGTCTGCTGAACGTGACTTTGGCCGGTGCTCCGTGTAACTCCACCCCACCCCTCACCGAGGCCGAGATGAGGAAGGAGTACATGGGCTGCCAGAACCTGCCCACAGCTCTGTGGTACCAAAAACGGCCCAAGACCGACAACAGCAGGAATTGAGCAAACTGACTGCTTCCAGAATGACTAGAGCCAACTGTTTCCAATACGTAATTCGGACACTCCAGTGGAGTACTTCCGCGGAAAACAAGTACCAACGGGTAGTCCTAGAAGTATGATTTTGTATAATGCACAAACATCAAATCCATGACCAGCCCTTTCCTCTCACAAACACACACACAAAATGATCTACCTGTGTGTGCGCACTTAATTCACCCTGTGATGCACATAGACCCTGACAAGCTGTTGAGGAACGGAGACTACATATAGTGCGCGTTTAAGTAGAGGCGGTAATGCAGGACAGAGAGAGAAAGCGTCTGACATGTCCTCACTATGAACCTCAGTTCCCCTGCTTGCTGCTCCGTAGAAGGCGTCCCGTGGGGAGCATCCCATGCGAACTTCTCCTCTCTCCGCCTGCCGCGGGGGTTCAGCGCAGGGGCATCCGCGCTCCTTTACCAGAGTGCTCTTCCGTGGGTCATCGCACAGGGCGCGCCTGGAACTGAACAATGGTGACAAGGCCACTCTGAAACACACCTCACACTCACTTGAACATTTCAGGACAAATCTCCTTGTCCCTCCTTCAGCTCAATAAGGGACAGGGCGGTCCAGCATGATTTAGTAATGAGAAATGTTCCCTCACCACGTCTGGACCCTAGCAGACACTGGGCTCTGCAAGCATGTATTTAAGTCAGACCTTTTTTCCACGCTGAACTAACCACTCTGTCCGCAGTATTCCCTTATCACCGCAAACATTTAAACGCCAACCACTGATAATGTTGACAGTGACGAGAAGGTATTTCAGGCTCCACGCCAGCTCCTGTGGGAATTCATACACATTCTTCAGAAATGACATACAGTGGGACGACATTTTTCTGCAGTGCATCTACTCTGTCAGAAACACACTAACATTCAAAAGTTTGGGGTCGATAAGATTTTTAAAATGTTTCTGAAAGAAGTCTCTTGTGCTTGACAAGGCTACATTTATTTGATCAAACACGGTAAAAATGGTTAAATTGTTAAATAGTACAATTTAAAAATAAGCATTTTGTTTTAATACATTTTAATCTTTTTGAATTTATTTTTATCCTTCAGAAATCATTCTAATATGCTGATTTGGTGCTCAAGAAACATTTCTTATTATTAGTAATGTTGAGAACAGTTTATTCAGGATTCTTTGACAAATAGAACAGCATTGATTTGAAATATAAATCTTTTGTCACATTATAAATGCCTCTTATTGTCACTTTTGATCAATATAGTGTATCCTTACTGGAAAAAAAACCTTACCGACCCCAAACTTTTTAACCGACTCCCTCATGGATGATAATTCCTTCCTGCTTTTCCCATTATATTGATGTGAGTGGGTCAAAGCCCCATCAAACCTCAGTGCATTCTAGTCAGTCATTAACTCTACGTCTAAGCCTAAATCATTACGGATAAATATCTGTTTTTGTATAGTTATGTGTTATCCTGTAAATATTTCTGTCATGTTGTACTTAATGAATGAATTTTAATGTCAATTGTCTTAAAGGAATATACATGTCCTTGTTTGTGTTAAACTGTAGCTGGAGTGAAAAGATGTAAATACTCTAAATAAATTAACTTTTGTACATAGTCAGGGTTGCATTTACAAACTTTATTTTTTAACTTTTGTTTTAAAATGAAGTACTTACCAACTTGTGCACATTCTACATAAAAACAAAACAAAAATTTCATGAAATGCAGCTACAGAGCCAGACTATTCTTTCCTTCTTTGGTATTCCTGAATATTTCTGTGGTTCATGTAAGTCCCTTCTTGAAAGTGAAATATCTTTCACCTTTTGAAAAGCAATTTATCTCTTAAAAGTAGTTCAGACTTCAATTCCTCATTCAATACTTTCAAAAATAGAAACATTTCCAAATAATATGGAAAAGACTTCAAAAAGAAAGGTTTACTGTATGTCAAACACCTCTTAAGTTCAACATGTCATTTATATTAAAATACTGGTTTAATGTACAGTAGATGTAATTTTTTTAATCTCAAACTATAAATGTGAACAACAGATATGATCTTTGGACTTTATCAAGGGTAAAGAGGAATACATTGTTTACATGGTTTGGTAAAGCATCTACACTTTGGTGAAAGTTTTTGGCTCAGCCTAAATATAGTCCTTTGTTTTTGGAGAAAAAATAATTGGGAACACTTTATTTTACAGTGTACATACTAGACACACGACATGTTACTGAAATCAAACGAAGTAAACTGAATGCAGGGAAATACTGTACATGCATTTCATTAGATGTACTCAGTATGAACTGAGTAAATACAGAGTAACATGAACGATGAAATATAAAGTATGACAAAAATTCTTGTGCCAGCATTATAATGAAAGAAACATGACCCTGAGCATGTTACCCACAATTACCATCTGTAGATCAAGGATAGAGATACTTCCATTCCTTCACATTCTACAGCAAAAAATATGAGTGTAAACAAAGGAAGTTATAATATAAAAACACAACATAACAGAAATGACTGCATATAGTCACCACATGACAGTATTTGTATACTACTGTTGTTTCCTAAACATTAAAGGAATACTTCACAAAAAAAAAAAAGAAAATTCTGTTATCATTTACCTCTCTGACTCTCTTCTGTGGGAAATAAAAGGAGATATTTTGAGAAATGTCTCAGTGTTTTTTTTTTTTTTTCTCCATACAATGAAAGTCAAAAAGGACCAAAACGGTTACCAACATTCTTCAAAATATCGTCTTTTAATTTTCCTTAGAAGAAATAAAATCATAGAATTTGGAACGACGGTGAATGAGAGTGAGCAAATGACAACAGACATTTCTTTTTGGGTGAACTAGCCGTTTAAAACATATTTAGAGGTACTCAATGATTGGTTGATCTTTAAGCAGACCTGTGTAATTGTTTCCTGAGAAACACTCTTTGTAGTTCATTACTTCTGTGGAGTCTGGTGCCCCTGTGTCTGAGATGAAATTTAGAGCTTGGTGGGCTTTTTTTTTTTTTTTTTTTTTACCATTTTCCTGATCGATTTCACCATCATCATTCATCATCGCTGCTCCATCAGCTTCAGCCGCTCTGCTATGGCTCCTGTGGTTGTTCTTCTGTGGAGACCTCTGACTCTGGGGTTTGCTGCTGTTTTAACCACATAGCTGCGTACAGTCCCCCCATGGCCAGCAGCTCCTCATGCCTACAGACAGAGAGCAGTCAGAGACAACATAAGCAGACAGACCACTTGTAGAAAAGTGCACAAGAGAAATTGCAACACTAAATATGATGGTGGCTGTAGAGGCCAATTCACACTGCACCAACAGACGTCGACCAGCGGCAACAGACACTTCATCGTGTTTTGTCGGATCAGTGCATTACCCTTGTCAGCGTCTGTTACTGTTGATCAGTTGGTTTTCGCCAATTGAACATGTTGAATTGTCATTTGTCAGGTCGTGGAAAGCCTGAGAAGTGACGTACTGTAATCTGGTGATTATCCGTGTTGGTCAGTGTTTGTCGGTACAGTATGAATTTGCCTTAGGAAAGGAAGTTATATCCATTTGAAAAATGGGAGTTAAACTTCAGCACAGCCAACAGTTTTTGAGATTTCTGACATTGCTGATTAAAATAAGAAATTTGCTTGACTTTAACCTAGACAGAAAACAGCAGCCCAGGGCATTGCCAAGACGGCTGCCAAAGTGGACTAGCTTGCCTTAAAAGGACTTTAGAGCAGTTTAACTTCACAGGGAGTCGGGGAAGCCAAATGAAAGCTTCCCTTTGGCTCCAAAAATCACTTAAGGGCAAGGAAACTCTCAGGACCATCTCCATTCTCTTTCTTTTCTTTTCTCTTCTCAGATTGCTAAAACAGAGAGTTAGGAGGGTTGGTCTAGGGTCAAGTTTGTTGAGGCATCAATTACTTGGAAGTATGACATCAAAAGTGAAGCAGACACAGTATGGGGCAATGAGCTCTGGGAATGAGAGTGTGGAAAATGTTCTCATCATAATGGAAGGTCACACCAGAAGTTTTAAACCGATATGAGGAAGCATTCTGTAACAGCCGCAAAAGCAGATTTTTCCCTGTATAAATTAATGACATGGCCAGTTCTTATCCTCCAGGATCCCCACACCTTTTGGTCAAAAAATATAAATTATAATATAATTTAATATAACGTATTTTTTTTGCATAACTAAAATTATAGGCACTAAAAAAATTCAACTAATTTTCCAGGCCTGAAAAAAAAAAAAAAAAAAAAAAAAAAAAAAAAATTTCACTATTTAAAAATTCCCTGATACTTCTAGCTTTTCAATGACCATGTGAACCCAGAATCCACCATCCTTGTCAAACCTTTTCCCAGAGATTTCCCAGACCACAGACGTCTCTTTTCAGGAAGCAGCCTGTTAAGGGGGCAGCACAAGGTGTATCTATTAATTCCTCTATTCTGAAAGCATTAACCCTTCACCTCCCTGAATGGACATTCCCACCTTGCTCTGTTCCTGTGAATGTGGGTATTCCGATATACTGTTCCTATGGGTTAAAAGCCCGTGTGGGTCATGTTTACATCGCAGTGTCAGTCAGGGCTGAATGTGCAAGGTGTGGAGTTACATCCCTGATGGCTGTGTGTGTCTTGCGGACGGTCTGTTGGCTGTAGCTCATATATCAAAGGGCAGAAGTGAAGGACAGTGAGCACAGGGTTAACACCAGGGCTGAACGGTCAGGATGAATGGAGAAGTCCATTAGTGGGATGCTCTGTGTGTGTGCGTGCACGTCAGGTTTAAAGGAAGAACTATGTGTGTGTGTGTGTGTGTGTGTACCACCTGAGGGCCTGCAGCGAGACAGGACACAGCGATCAGGCTGGGTGTGGACCGCTCGGACACTGAGAGACTATATCCTGTCTCTGGGAAGATGAGGACGCACTCAGACGGCCCTCAGGTTAAGACTACAGATCGACTGATAACGAACAACGCCTCTGGGACACACTCACACACAGATCTTAGGTTTCCCAAGGATGAAGAAGACCCTGTCTGTCCCAACACGTCTTCTATGGTTCACTCTCCACCGAACTTAAGGAATTTCACTCAATCAGGACAGAGAGGGTGTCACATTTCCTCTTTTATACCGCCTGGGATCTGGCCATTCTGAGGGGGAAAAGGCCAAGCAGGGTGTGTCGTTTGAATCTTTACAGTAGGTTTTTCTCTCTGAAACACAGATGTTGGAGGACAAATGCACGCACACATGCACACACACACTACTGACCTTCCTCGTTCTGCAATCCGCCCGTCATGAAGAACGAGGATCTGATCGGAGCTGATGATGGTGGATAACCTGAAAATACAAATGAATGTTACTGGATTAAATAAAGAATACTAAATCAATCTAACACTTACTTTAAGTTAAATCTTAAAAACACTAATCACACTGTTAAATGTAATGTTTCCAGAAAACAGGGCATGACACACCAAGCCGACAGTCAGCCGATGACAAGCCACCGTCGTCAGCCTAGTTCTCCGGTGTGTTCTGCACCATTGCCCCTAACTGGACCTCCGTTTGTGGTTTCTTGGCCAAATGAGCATGTTAAATTGGTCAGTGAGAGTTAGTGCTAGTGCACAAGAAGAAAAAGACAAGTGACGAAAGCAAATGGTGAGCAAGATTGGTGTGAAAAAGGGCCTGTCCCAATACCCACATTTTCAGTCTTTGCACTTGACCACTTGTCTTCTTACAGGGGTTGGACAATGAATCTGAAACACCTGGTTTTAGACCACAATAATTTATTAGCATGGTGTAGGGCCTCCTTTTGTGGCCAATTCAGCATCAATTCGTCTTGGGAATGACACAGTGGCCAGAGGGATTTTGAGCCATTCCACTTCCAGAACAGTGGCTGGGTCACTTTGTGATGCTGGTGGAGGAAAACGTTTTCTGACTTGCTCCTCCAAAATACCCCAAAGTGGATCAAAAATATTTAGATCTGGTGACTGTGCAGGTCATTAGAGATGTTGAACGTCATTTTCATGTTCATCAAAAAGTCTTGCTGTGTGTATTGGCGCATTATCATGCTGAGACATGGCAGCCCCTTCAGGGTACAATGTTTGAACCATTAGGTACACATGGTCCTCCAGAATGGTTTGGTAGTCCATGGCAGCGACGAGCCCATCAAGCACAGTAGGGAATGCCATGTTATTGCAGCCCAAACCATCACTGATCCACCGCTGTGCTTTACTCTGGGCAGCAACAGTCTGGGTGTTAAGTCTCTTTGGGGCTTCTACACAGCGTAACTCCCACGGATGTGGGAAAGACAGTGAAGGTGGACTCAGAGAACAATACATGTTTTACATTGTCCACAGCCCAAGATTTGCACTGCTACCACCAATGAAACCGATATTTGGCATTGGCACGAGTGACCCACGGTTTGGCTATAGTAGCCCAACCATGAATATTGACTTTGTGCAGCTCCCAGTTTTGGACATCCCTTTCAGACAGCTTCCCCTTGCGTCGACAGTTACTCCTGTTGGATGTGGTTCATCCTACGTGGTGGTATGCTGACATTACCCTGGATACCATAGCTCTTGATACACCACAAAGACTTGCTGTCCTGGTCACAGATGAGGCAGCAAGAGGCGCACCAACAATTTGTCCTTTTTTGAACTCTAAAATGTCTTCCATCATGTTGTGTGGATTGCAATATTTTATGTACAGCTGTGCTATTGCTTTGTTAATTCAACCTTCACATTCTGCTCCTACTGATGAAATGTAAAATCAAAGATTGGCCACCAGGCCACGCATATATAAGCGTGAAACCTCCAACACTATATTGGCCAGTGTTTCCGTTTCATTGTTCAACCGCTGTACATAAAATATTTCTGGTCTTTCGCCCTAGTGTTTAAGTGGGTGTGAAGCCCGCAAGTGTGTAAAACTTTTAATTACTCAATGGGACACACTTATAGTGTCATTAAAAATGCAAGTAGAACTTTATTTACACAATTTGATTTTTAATACTTTGCACTTTAAAATAAACTTCTAAATGTCTGTTTAGTAGTCCCTATGTCTAATTAAGTGATAAAAAGCAGTATTGGGACAGGCCCACTGGCAGGCAAGCGTTGCTTTGTTTATGATTTGTTTAGCTGTAGTCCCAGCTCTTCCATTACACTTTTTGAATGAATACAGACTACTGCCACCTACTGGTATGGAGAGTTACATCCTCTCATGCTGGCACAGAATGTATGTGCTAGTTGGCCACTGACTGTAGTCTTGGCGGTGTGTTCAAGTGCAACTTTTGGGCCTAGATGCAGATGACTGCTAATTTTTTGATGTTGATTTGGTGTGTCTGTGCCTTTTCATTTGTCGGAAAATATGGACAGTCCTACCTCAAACTCAAATCATTGGCTGAGTCAGTATTGCTGTCAGGTTAATCAGGATACTCAAAGAAAACAGAGCAATGCTTTGCTAGCTCCACAGAGCCACAATGTTTACAACATAAAAATAGCTTTCTAGTAGTTGTCTACATATGAAGTTACATAAAAGAAAGTATTTAAAGTATTTTAGTATGATAGGAAAAAGTATTTAACATCAAAAACATTAGACTTCACCTTTAAAGGGCACAGACAGGAAACAGACCACTTACTCTGCCATTAAAGCCTGTTTTTATTCCTGCATCACATCAAAACTTAATCCTTGTTTGCATCCTGTTCACAAAGCAGAGCGATTCAGCCGCCGTTGTACTGTAAACGCATTCCCTAATTTAAAGCAGCAGCGGCAGCATCTTTAAGCACTAGATCCCCCTTAATCTAATCCACACACACAGCTTCTTTAATTCACACCCGAAACCTTCTACAGGTCATCCTCTCAGCTGCCCTTCATCTTCAAACAAAGGAGCGGAGACTTCTTTATTGATTGCTAACCCCAGAACCACCACCCCAAAACAGATCAAAGTGACACCACTGTCTCAGAGGCTGGACAGGATCAAAGCTCGCAGACTCTGATCCTGATGTGTTTACAATTTTCTAAAGAGGAGAGCAATGAGAGACAGAGGGAAAAACAGAGAGAAGGAAACAGACGCGCTGGACGGGCAGAGACACTTTCCGAAAGTGACGGCAGGAGTACGAGTGTGGTGGAATGTGACACAGAAAGACAAGAAAAAAAGGTGACCAGCAGAGAGGAAGCGAGTGAGGTGTTTGAATCAATGTGAAACGTGTTCGCTCTTCTCATAAAACACCAATATAAAATAATTCCACACTAATAACTATCAGGCGCACATGTGTTTTCTGTTGAGGGCACAACAGACCTTTATCAAACACTATCGTGTGGACTAGAGGTGAAACAATTTCTGTAAAAAAAAAAGTTTGGTGCATATTTGTACTGCGGTTCATCTTATGATTAACAACTCTTCTGAAAACATAAATATATTAAATGTGGATAAATTGTAAAGTGCCCAATTGCATTTTGAGTAATCAGCACTGAATCACTACAATTAGAGAGGATGAGAAGAAACTACAGGTGGACGTACAATTGAATGAATTGGACAACAAACAAAAATGCAGATACAAATGAAAGTATACTCAGACTGTGCATACATTGACAAAAATTGCATGCACAAAATATGACAGCTTTAGTCCTTTGATTAATTTAATATAAATGACAATTTATATGAAATTAATAATAAATGTATATTTTTATAAATACACATGTATATTAAACGAACATATGGTAATTTATATTACATAGGGTCTGTAATCTTCAGTCTTCGGTCACATGATCCTTCAGAAATCATTCTAATATGCTGATTTACTGCTCAAGGAATCTTTTTTTTATTATTGTTATCAATGTTGAACAGTTGTGCTGCTTAATATTTTTGTGAAAACTTTTTTTTCAGGATTCTTTGTAAAATTATACATCTTTACAGTCACTTTTAAACAATTTAATGTGTGCTAAATAAAAGTAGTAATTTCTCTCTCTCTCTCTTTTTTTTTTTTTTTTTTTTTTTAAATCTTACTGACCCCAAACGTTTGAATGATAATGTATTTGAAGAAGTATATTATATATATCATCAAATCTTAAACTCTTAGCAAACCTGAATACCACTTAATATGCACGACTCAAGTGTTGTCTGTTTTTAATGTTGTTGCAGGGTCTTCCAAATAAATGCATTTTGTCAAATGAAGTGAACTTCAACAGATATCATGTGCTCAGGTAGTAGCCAGCAGTGATAACTGGGGATCATGTCAGCTGGAACGCAGCTACAGTCTATGCTGCAAAGACGTCAATGACAGGTCCTCTCACAAATGAATTATTAGTGATTGTTACTTAAAGGGTTAGTTCAGCAAAAATACATATTCTGTCATTAATTACTCACCCTCATGTCGTTCCACAACATAAGACCTTCGTTCATCTTCGGAACACAAATTAAGATTTTTTTGATGAAATCCGAGAGGTATATGACTCGTCCATAGACAGCAATTTAACCAACACTTTTAAGGTTCAGAAAGGTACAAAGGACATCGTTAAAATAGTCTACGTGACTGCAGTGGTTCAACCTTAATGTTATGAAGTGACGAGAATACTTTTTGTGCGCAAAAACAAAACAAAAATAACGACTTTATTAAACAATCTCTTCTTTTCCCTGTCATTATCCTTACGTAGCTGCTGCAGTAAGCACAGTGAAGGCTTCTGTGTTTACGTCCGAATGCCGGCTCAGCATTGGCCAAAGCTGATCACGTGAGCAGCATGACGGATGCGTATGATGCTGACGCAGGAGCCGGCCAATATTGAGTCGCCGTTCTGACGTAGTATCTGGGAGCGCTGGACGTAAACAATGTATGAGAATGACACAGAAGAGAAGATATTGTTGAAAAAAATCATTTTTGTTTTGTTTTTGTGCACAAAAAGTATTCTCGTCGCTTAAGATGTTCAGAAGATGAACTAAGGTCTTACTGGTGTGGAATGACATGAGGGTGAGTAATTAATGACAGAATTTTCATTTTTTGGCGGACTAACCCTTTAAGTGTGTCATCAGGGACAGTGATTTGTTTCCATCTTATCTTTCTCTCTCTCACAATCTGAAAATTTTCGTGATCATAGTGTTAAAATATTGGATGGTATGATTACATCCATCTTGATCACCATCTTCACCAGTGTCATCCAATCACAATTGGACAGCACTAAATAGTGTTTAGAGATTGTAAAGAGTATAAAGACATTGTGTGGTCAAATCACTGAAACCACATCCAAAGGTGGTCAGACACAAATGTGACATCACATCACATCTGTAGTGTAAACACTAATCTATTCTGATGAGTCATGGAAGACAGTGAAGGACCGCCCGCTCACCTGTCAACCATCCGCTGCTCTGAACAGATGTTTTAAATGCCGCTATGTGTGGCTTTATATGATAACCATCCGACTGAAATATTGGAGAAGCGCATTGACAAAACTGAAAAGACTCAAAAGTATGTCTGAAATTAACATGCAGTCACACTGAAGTACACCAGAATTCTCTACAAAAAGTACATTAAGGGTTAGTTCACCTAAAAATGAAAATTGTCATTAATTACTCCCCCTCATGTCGTTCTAAACCCGTAACACTTTCATTCATCTTCGAAACACAAATGAAGATCGTTTTGATGAAATCTGAGAGCTTTCTGTCCCTCCATAGACTGCTTTGACAACTAGAACTTTGACGCTTCAAAAAGTTCATAAGGAGATTGTAAACTAATCCATACGTATTGAGCGGTTTAGTCCAAACTTTCTGAATAGACACGATCACTTTATATGATGAACAGATTTCATTTAGGCTTTTACTCGCATATAAACCTTGATCAGCGAACATAAAAGCTCAAACGAACCTAAATGACGAACATGAACAAACCTCTTCCGGAAGCTCAAATGTGCTGTGTACCACACGAGAATGAACCTCATTGGTGACGCAGCACGTTTGAGCTTCCAGAAGAGGTTTGTTCTCATGCGTACGATCTATTTATGAACTTTTTGAGGCGTCAAAGTTCTAGTTGTGAAGGCAGTCTATGGAGGGACAGAAAGCTCTCAGATTTAATCAAAAAGATCTTCAATTGTGTTTCGAAGATGAACAAAAGTTTTACAGGTTTGGAATGACATGAGGGCGAGTAATTAATGACATTTTTTTCATTTTTGGGTGAACTAACCCTTTAAGTTATTTTATTTTTCAATTAAGCTGTTTTTGTGGCAAAAATTTGTGGCAAAAAAAACAAAAAAAAACAACAACTAAGAACTGCTGTAGAGTAGCTGTTTCATAAAATCAAGGAAAAAAAATGCAATATATTCTCTTTTATAAGCTTGCAGATATTAAAGAAAAAAAAAAAAAACACATTTAATGGACAACTCCACAAACACATAGGTGTGAACTATGAGCTCAGCTAGTATGTCATGTACAGCTTTATCTCATTTGCGAGACAGCTGCTTGCTATTGTTTGGATTATCCTTCATACACCTTTCATTTCTTTGGGCTAGGGTGTTATTCTGAAGACACTAGGTTTAAGGACAAACAGATCAATTTAATTAATGCTAGAGATTCGGCCCAGATGGCCCAACAAAAGCTTTTGTCAATACATGATGTTATCTGAGGGATAAAGCCTTGCATTCAGAGAGGTAGACAAATTTATTTCAGGGCCTGGACATAGTGTATCATCAGGACAGATATAAAGGTGTGGTCACATTAGTGAAATTTCAGTGTAATTTCGCAGACAAATTGTCCATTGTCAATAGTGTAGCGATGTATGTAGCAAAGCACTATCAAACCAAGCAGCTTTCTGTTGGTCAATGTGTCCATGTGACCATCTTGAACCTTTTACAAAATCTGTGTGGGTAACTTTTTCGCCCTCATGCAAATTCCTGATCTCGTGGATTCCTATTAAAATGATGAAATTAAATGAAAAATTCATGGAAAATGTGATGGTAAATGTGACCGCACCTTATTTCTTATTTCTGATAGAAACATGACTTCCATTAGTAGTGCTGATAGTAAAGATAAACAATTACTATAAAGCAAAACCAAACATGAACCAACACAATAACTATAAAGATAACTATAATGATAACTATATTAGCATCCACACTAACAGACAATATGTTTTTCTTTATTATGAGCGCAGGCTGCAATTTTGTCATCTGCCGCTTTAAATGCATGATCTCTTAAAGCAGGATGGATTCTGATTGGCTGTCAATGCTTTCATCGTTCATCAGCAGGAAAAAATCATTCTGAAAGTGATTTCAATGATATAATTTCTATGTGCCGTCATCGTTATAGTTGTGCTGTGGATTCTGCTATTCTTTTATATTCTCTGCTAACGATTTTTATAACTATATCTTTATCGTTATCATTATAGTTATCGTCCTTGGTGTGAACGGGCCTTAACTAACCAAAACTAAAGTCACTTAACTGTGTTGAGAAGAATGTAACAAGTCCCTAGAAGTCAGTATTTTACACCTTTTTTGTAAAAATATTATATTAATGAAATGTACAGCTTCATGAAGCAGCTAAATGGTTTTAACAGCAATTTAATAACTATAAGTTATAAGATGCTTGTAGATTGTGAAGCTACAGTTTTAAGTAATTTCCCCAAACTGACCATCATTACAAGTTGCATTAGCACTTCTGTTAGCAATATGAATCAGACCTACCTGTGTGCCACGACGAGAGTGGTGTGGTTGGCACACACCTTAGCAAGAGAAGTCTGAATGTTACGCTCCGTCTGACTATCTAAAGCAGATGTGGCCTGAAAGCAAAATTTGCAAAGCAGGATTGAATACATACCCAAATCATAAATTGTCAAAATTCAAGAGAACCCTTTACTCACTTCATCGAGCAAAATGATGCGAGGGGATTTTAGGATTGTGCGAGCGATGGCCACTCTCTGTTTCTCTCCCCCACTCAACTTCAGACCCCTTTCACCCACTTCAGTATCATATCCTGTCAATAATAATAAAAGGATTGTTCAGAGAAAATTTAACATTTTGTAATCATTTACAGACCCTCATGTTATTACAATCCTATATGATTGTACTGCAGAACTGTAATCACTTATTTACTCTACCATTCAAATGTTTGGGGTCAGAAAGATTAATACTTTTATCCAGCAAGGATGGATAAAATTGATCAGTAAAATCATTCATAATTATTCAAAAGATTTCTATTTCAAATAAATGCTGTTCTTGCTGTGCTGAACATATTCTTGTAAGAATCTTGAATTAAAAAAATCTATCACGGTTTCCACAAAAAATATTAAGCAGCACAACAGCTTTCAACATCGATAATATTAAGAAATGTTTTTTGAGCACCAAATCATCAAAAACATTAAAAAGTCTTACCGACCCCAAACTTTTGAATGGTAGTGTATGTATTCCAAGGATGTAGCTATGTTTTGGCTGCATCATAAAACTTTGCAATTTCCTGTGTAATGCTGCTACTTTGTGAGCAGGCAAAAAATGCCTAAAGCTAGCTATGAAAAGTTAGCAGTCCTCTACCGTCTGGAAAGGATAATATCTTATTGTGGATATCAGCAGCCATCGCAGCCTCTTCTACTTCCTGGTCACTTGCAGAGATGCGTCCATAGCGAATGTTTTCACGGATGTTGTCATTGAAAAGGACAGTGTCCTGAGGAACTACACCAATGTAGGATCGGAGGGAGTTCTGTCTCACCTGCAGGTATGAAGATGAACATGCCAAGAAAGGTACATGTCATTGAAATAAAGAACTTGATAACCAACTAGAAAATGTTGCTGTACAGGATATGCAAATGATTGAGGCATTTTGTTTAGTCATTTGCCATTTTCTATTTTTTTTATTGCCACACAAAGACTATCTAGCTTTACGCAGTCCTACATTATAACAACAGGTGAATCGTGGATAGGTGGGGATCGAACTTAAAAGTATTTCACCACCTGAGGGTTTGGAGGTCTTCACTGCCTTTGAAAGTTAAGGAGCCAGGTGCTGATGGGCTATGAAGGGGTCCCAAGCTCTGAAGATCTGAAACCCCAATTATAAAGCAGGGTGACAATCTTCACATGCTGCCTGTTGTTGGGAGGGGTGCGGCGATAGACCCCTGCCGAGATCCAAAGCCTGGCAAACTCTGTGAGGCAGTGCCAGCTGACATCAAGGGTTTCGAACAGAATAAAGAGGAGCAGAGACAAGACAAAGTAGGTCTGGAATGGGCACAAATTTTAAGGAAGCGCTAAGCTGATCCCCTTTCAGCAATATATCAAGAGTCCCACTGCGGAGACGGTCTACGTCGTTTCCATCTGAATAACATTTTGATGTGTTATATGATATATGGTTTTCAAACTTTTCACCACTTTTGATTAAATCAGATCATCCAAATATCGTCTCTTTGAGCACAAGCTTATGGACTGCATGAGAAACATATTGCCATATTTTGATTAATACCAATATATATTAAATCCTTTAACTCTTAAATCTCAGTCCATAAATCATTATCAATACATTAAAAATGGGTTGCTAAGTTTAATATTTTGATTTTAAAGCAGGCCACTTTTAAAGCTTTTAAAGTCGACTTACTTGGAGGGCAAATACACAATTATATTGTGACTGGTCTCATCATACCCATCCACATTTTGCATTGGAGAAGAATGAACGCTGGTTATATAAGCTACTTTTCCACCGTCGGGCCGAATGGTTCTCATTGCGTAACCATTCCATTCCGTGCTGCGTTATGGTTTCATTTTTCATTGTGGGGCTGATAATGGCCGCTCTTTGGAATGTAATACAAAAGCGTCAGTCATTGCCTTGGTAATGCTGATGCTATGAGATGTAAATAATGACCACGTTATGGAGGATGATCAGATATTTCTTTCAATTTTATTATTTGTGTTTACGTCACTCAAATAGAGCGCTCCTTACCATTCTAAAGGCTCATTTATACTTCTGCGTCGTTGTCTGCGTCGAGGTGCATGCAGACCACTAGTAGGCAGTGTCTGCGGTCATGTTGAGTATCAAGGCAAAAGCCGAAGAAGAAGCAGCTTGTCATGTACATTGTCAGAGAAGCTTACAAATAGAAGCGGCAGAGAAGCGGCAAATCGGTAACGACTTTTGTTGCAGTTTGACGGTGTGTGTCCCCTGAAACAGATCGTTTGTTCATTCCTATGGAAGTTGAAAACGCTCGCTCTTGTCCGATTGCGCCGCGCCAGTTTTTTGACCTGAGGGGTTCTAGCAGACCAATCACAGCGCTTGCGGTCCGTGTAGAATTGACGCGTTGTTACATTTTTGAAGAGGTGCACGTCAGGCTACGTCGTAGGCTATGCGTGGTACACACAGCCTACGCCGTAGCTACGGCGTACATTCGACGCAGAAGTATAAACCAGCCTTAAGATCCGTTCGGCCCAACGTGGAAAAGCTGCTATATTAAAGCAGGGGTGTTCAATTAAAGTTTCAAGAAGTCCAGTCTCTGTATTTTCTATCCCACCAGAGGTCCGGACAATATTTTTTTGGAATAGTTATACAATTCCATGTGAACAGCTGTAGTACTTGGCAAAAGAAACAAATAATCCAGAGTGTTCAAAATAGTCATCCAGGATGAGGATATTGGGGCCAAAGTGGTGGTGTCGGAGAATTCAGACACCAAGAAAGCAAGAAAATGGGGCTTTGAAGCCATAACTATTAGAGGGAATGTCAAGGCATCTTATCTGAAGAATGAACAGAAATGTGCAGACATAAAATCTCTACAAATCAATATTCAATTAAGGGAGATTATCCATACAGATTAGAGTTTGTGGCAATGAGGTCATAGCACAGGTATCACAAGCCCAATGATTGTCTCAGCTTGATAGTCATGAACTTGTGATTACATCTAATATGTTCTCTGTGTCCTAATGTCCCACAAGAGCCTTTAAACTAAAGCTGTTGTCTGAATTTTGGTGCATACAAATGAACCGAAGATGTTTCAAATGATTATGAAAACATTTTTGCAATTGTAGTGCGATTCAAACACCATAACGTGAACACTAGTGTCTGCTGTAGTTCACCCTAAACTAAGCCATTTTTTTTTTTTGATAAAATAAAGTGAGACCCAATGTTTTGACTGATAGGTAGAGAAATCAGCCTATGGCTTTTTATAGTATATATTTGTGTCTGCATATTAAGCTGGGATAGGAAAATAATTTAACATTTTACAATGACACACTTCAGCTTTAAATAAGAGATTTAGAGGCTCTGGGGCTTAGAGAAAAGTTTTTTTCTTTCTTTTGTACTCAGCTCAGGAAGACTGACCCAACAAACCTCAATGATGTACAAACAGAATCTAACTAAGTGCTGTAAGAAAAACTGACCGTAATCTTACCCACAACAAGGGACACTCAAAATTATTCTTAGATCACATTAAAGAAAAGCCCCCGTCTCGGAGCGCTGATAATAACAGAGCGAGAGAGAGAGCAGAGCGTGTGGTGCTCTGGCTGTTCAGTCGACCATTAATCCATGTGGCGAGTGGAACCAGCCTCAGTGTTTTCACTTCAAACGCCTGACGAATTAGATCCCCCTTTGAAGTTAGCTTTTTTGTTTTTTCTTTTGTTTATTTTTCGCCTGTTTTTTAGTGCGCTTAATTCGCCGTCTTTCCATTCCTTCTTCCCATTCATTTGGCTCTTAAAAAAAGTCAATGTCCTTAATTTATGAACTAATTAACATCAGACTGGGCCGGGTGAGAGAGGGCTTACTGCAGCCATGTGAAACACAAATGGCTTCCCAGATCTTTATGGGAGTGTAGCATCTGTCCCCTCACAATACAACTTTTATCCAAAGAGACGGCACTTTCGCTCTAGTTTCCGGTCCTATTTGCAACAGTATTCTCAATCATTCTGAGAAGAAAGAATTCAAATAGTGAAAGAAGTTAGCACATTTATGCCATTGAAGTTTTAAAAAAAAAGTCTAAGAAGAAAGAAATCAGACAAGATTGGCACAATTATACATTACAATATTTAGGAAATACTGCACTTTTAGTGAGACTCATAAGAAAAAACATGGATGTCCACCCTCTCAACCAGCATGATTCAGACCTTTTCATTAGTCTATGTCATTTAGATATTAACTGCATTTGAGTATCTTTTCCTTTTTGCGATCATAAACGCTACAATTTGGGACTGATTCAGGTTAAAATCAGGTTGCCATCAGTGAGGAACACTGGACTCTCTCTACCGAAAAGACTCATATACAGTAGTATTCAACAGCAGTGACTAGACAAGTTCTACCACTAGCCTTTGTCAACTAGTCACAGATCACATATATTCAGTTGCACTTGTTCTATATGCTGACAGATGCATTTCTCTGTTCACAAAATGTGTGCTGGGATATTTGTGTGTCCTGTGAGTAAAGGTCCAATATATTTGGAATTTCAAGACGTGAAAATAAAGTGAAACTGGAGTGCTCCTAATATTGCATGCAAGCAAACTACAGAGGACTTTGAAGATGACTTACAAGCCAGAACTGTCATAAACCGCTCAGAGACCCTGAAACTAAATGCTGCCCAGAGGTTCACAGAAACCATTTGTACCATTTATAACAAAGCAAGCATCAATGGCGATACGCAAGCTTCCATTGCATAGGACAAACTCTTCTATAGTTGGCCACTAGACAGCTAAAGCTGCACTGTGTGTCATTTACATAAGATAAATATTTATATTTGTCGACTAGTAAAAATTAGTATTCATGGAAGCGCTAATACACCAGGACCTCCATTTCAAGTCGCTAAATGGTAATAATTCTTAAATAGCACATTGTTTGGATGCTGCCTTTTATTCAAGTTGTTCAAAATAAGAAAAATGAGGCACATATTACTGTTTACCCTTGAATTTCATATGACTAATGTGCATGTAAAATGCAGTTACAGTGCACCGTGCCATGAATTGGTCGTTTATAAGAACAATGAATATAAGACAATGTTTTTTTTCTTGGAAATAGCCTACATCTGAAAAAATGGGGTCGTCTTGTATTCAGGGTCTAGACTTTTACATGTCAATAACATACCCACAACAATAGGGAACGCCAAATATGCACAAAAGGAGTGTGCCCCTCAGGACTGATAAACGCAGCGAAGTCAAACAACTCTCATTAAGTAGCCAAGAAATACAGTGTCAGAGTGTAATGTTAGAAGATGGCGAGTCCAAAAAGACAGTCTTAAAAATGCTAACAGTCAAAGAAAAGCTTTCCACGGTCCTAAAAGCGACCGCTTCGAAGAAACTGACAGGCAAGTGCCTGTCACGTCGTACTGTCAAGTACGTCTCAGAAAAAAGAAATGAGGGGCCGCCCATAACCTAAGCCGTCATCCAGCTGAAGGCACTGGATATCGCCAAAGAACTGAACTTACCCACCAGTGAGGCCCCTCATTTCTTATTTCGGCTACGTTCTGACACACTTGTCTGTCAATATCTTCGAAGTGGCCACTTTGATGAGGCGTAATGGATTAGCATTAGCACAAGTCTTGCCCAGCGCTTGCCCTCCAAATTCAGGGAGAAACTGCTGTTTCAGTAAGTTTAAGTAAGCAGAACTGGCACTTTTATTTTGTACTCAAACATTTTAATTGTTCTAAAATTGTTCGTAAACTTAGCTAGCTATAACAAGCTAATACAGAAAATGTTAACTTGCCAATTTGCTAACATGATAACAATAGCATGGTATTGCACTTGCTGAATGAGTGAAGCAATATATAACAATTAACATACCTGTTCTCAAACCAAGCCGCATGCACCACTTGTCACCATGATGGTAACTCTGCAAAAACCCACATTAACAGAAACTCTTCAAAATTAGCATAGCAAAACATTAATCACTACTAAATCCCACTTAACAATAATCTTGCACAAAAAAACCATTATATAACAATTAATTTTAGCATTTACTCTCCCTTTCGAGCGTGCTGGGAAACAGAAATCACTGTCCATTTTTAGTTACACTTAAGTTTGTCTAAATTAAAAGAAATTAGTTCCTAAAACTTAAAGCAATGAAACAGTTCAGTTTACTTAAAATATATCAATTCTGCAAACTCAAAAGAAAAAGAAAGTGCTAAATATTCGTAAAAGTTAATATGACTAAACTAATTTGCTTAATTTAAGTTTGTCCTACTTAAACCAATTAATTATTTTGAGCGTTAGGGTTTACAGTGTATGTGATCTGCCTAAGGAAAAAACATTCATATCCCCTGGATCGGATAGGTAATGCAGATCAAACACCTGTGTTTTTTGACATGCAAGCATCTGTCACTACATAAAAAATTGAGAAATCAGTCATTGTGAAATCTACTGGAAATGAGAACTACAGGTTATATGGTATGCAATAAAGTGTTTATTTCTGAATGTGAATTGGTACATTTTACCAGTATTTACCATACTTTCAATATAAAAATTTAAATATGAAAAATATGGAATATAAAAATGATTTTCAAATAAAGCATTTTCTTTATAAAAGATAAGATTCGGTATTCAAAAAGCCTTTTTCCAAAAGGTACATCTTGAAAAAGGGGGGTCGTCTTATATTTGGAACATTATGGGTAATAAAGTTCAACTACTTAATGACCACTCAGTGTAGCTAGAAACAAAATTGTCTAGTTCAACAATTTTATGATCTGTCCATGCTTGTAAGTCAATTGGTTATGTGTTTCACATGGCACAACATGTCTAGACTCTCAGACGGGGAAAACAGGCGTTATCAGATGCTCAAAAATGAGAGAAACCCAAGCAAAACTGTGATTTGCAAAATATAAAGCATGCTAAAATTGAATCCACTTGGCAAGAAGCAGGCACAAGTATTGTTCTGCATATCCGACCAGATGTGCGCACAAATCAGGGCTGCAACCGTTTACTTGAAAGGCACAAGAAAAGGCTGGGAGGGTACTACCCATGTGCGCCTAACCTGGACCAAATGTACGCAAAACATCTTGTTTACACGAACCTCCACATGCTGCTCTGTTTAACACTTCACAGGATTGTTATAGACTCCAGTCTCTTCTCCTCTGCAATCCACTAAGTCATAACTTCAATGAAGCACAGTGCCTCAGAAATACAGAGGTTCAGCGAGGGCAAGGGGTCGTTCTCTTTCAGTCTCCTTTCCAGCCTTTGTTTCCGTATTCTATTTCTTCCTACAGTTACATGTTATTATGTTACGTGAAAAGAAGACAACGCCACAGTCTGAAAAATGAATCAAAAGACAGACTGCTGAAACTGGACAATGTCTCTGGCGACCAATTGCCTTCTGTAATCAACCGCGACTGAATCAATAACCTCATTTTATGAAGTGTTCCATATAGTGGAGTATGACAGAAGCACGGATCCCAGCATGAAGGGTCATCAAAATGTTACTGCTCCAGCAGTAAAATGGATGAATGTTTTTTTTTTTTTTTTAACAATAAGGCTGGATTCTAGTACTCTAAAACAAGCAGCTTAGTGAAGCGAGTGACTAAACATGTTTTAAAGGTTGTTTTTGCTAATTAAACTTTTACACTTTAAAAGGTATTTATAGTACTTCTAAAGAATATAAGTTTACCATGATGTACACCCACATGAGATGAAGACTTTAGATATTTATGTGGCCTAAAAATGGGAGACGCCTTGAAATCACTTGACTAATCATGTTATTCAACTGACAATCACTACTACTAATTACTACATTTACTACTACAAAAATAATAATACAATATTCACTTTATAAAGCATTTTCAATCACTGCTCTAGGAGCTTTACAAACCATAAACAAAAGTACAGCTAAACAAAACATGCAAACCTAGTGAAGCGATAATACAAACCGCAACGACTCGCAGCTCCCATGCCGCAGATCGAGAAAAGCAGCCAGACGCAAACCAGCACGAACCAAACCAAAACATTTCAACTGAACCCAAGAATATCCATAATATGAATGTATATTGTATGAGATTGAAAGAACAAATGAAATGAAAAAAGATAGACAGCAGTTAGAAAACAGTAACACTAAGTGTCAGCAAAAGTCTTCTGAGAGGAAGAAGCGCCAGTGAAAAGTAAACAAAAACTGAAAATATAATGAGTGCACTGGAAAGTGAACAGGAAATTATTGGTGACAGAGAAAAAGAATGTTATCAAGACATGTTGCAGGCTGAACTCAAATCTACATCATCCACATGAGCACCAGGGCTCAATGTATGAAGCACAAACTCATGCTTAATGAGCTTAAGCATGAACTCATGCTCAATGCTTAACTTACTCGACAAACAAACAAGAATACATTTTACAAAATGCTCTTACAACAATTTAAAATTAAACAAACAAAAAAATACCAACAAACACTGTGGAGACTAGTCTTAATGGTTCTCAACCCAAAGGCTTGCTGTATGTATACTACCGTTCAAATAGTTGGGGTCGGTAAGATTTTTAAAAAACGTTAACGTTAAAAGTTTTTTTTCCCCATTACTCTAGTCTTCAATGTCACATGATCCTTCAGAAATCATTCTAATATGCTGATTTGGTGCTCAAGAAATATTTTTTTTAATATCAATATTGAAAACAGGAAACTGATTCGTGATGATGAAAAGAAGGTTCAAAAGAACATCACTTATTTAAAATAGAATTTATTTTTAACAAATGTCTTTACAGTCACTTCTGATAAATTTAATGCATTTTTGATGAATAAAAGTAGCAATTTCTTGAAAAAAATTTCTTACTGACCTCAAACTTTTGAACAGTAGTATAAATCTATTTAATTATATCTCCTAATATAACCTATGCAAATGACACAGTTAAAGAAGTAAAGGACGTCTTCTCACAAGGTGTTCTTATAAACACGTGCTAGAACGTAACCAACGGAAATTAACCTTTCTCTTCAGGCACATTTTAAGCATGACAGAAACAGGTTTTAGGCATGAGCAGTGCTGTCTGTCAGGTGCATGACGTATGTGTATGCGCGTGTGAGCGCAACAGAACATGTGGCCCATCAGCTGTCAGTGTGGTGTCTGTGTTTCTCTGCTCTCATCGCTTAGAAGATCAATGAGCCCCAGTGCCCCCCTCCCTAAATCACGCTGGCAAACAACTTAAATATTCTACCATCAAAAGCCACTTGTAATTCCTTTGAAAAGAAACATTTACAACCCTCAAAGTTTCTTATTCAAAAACGTTAGGCATTTAACAATGCTTTCATGTTAGCCGTTATTAGCGTACTACAATCTTTTCCATTCTCCCTGCCTTGCGCCCGACCACATTATTTGTTCTCTCCGTCTTGCTTGCGTTTATTTGTTTTACAAGTCAGGAAACTCAGAGAGAAGGAATGCACTTGTCTTGTATTTATTTCAATGACAACCTTCATGAAGCAACACTCATTCAGCTGTGAAGTTGATGAGAAATAGCTCTGATATTTCTGAGTCATATTTTCCCCTCGTCACCTGACAAGATGAATTCACGTCTCACGTGCAGTTCTTACAGACACAAGGCGTCAATGCTGCATGGAGAATGTGGAATCATTGACCACTACCAGAATAAAAACAGCCTTGAGGAATCCACAACATCAAAGGCTTTGGGATTCAAATGTTGATCTATTATTTCCGTCAAAGTGCTTACCTGAGAAAATGAGCATGAAGAATGACCAACAGATGTTTCTTGCTAAGAGTGTGCGTGTCTGTATCCTGTGACTGATTTGTTGAATATTACAAGATTTGTTGCACAACTGCATGGTCATGATAACAACTACTTGTATTTTCACTTCTAAAATTACAGGAAATGTATGAAATTCTGCCTGATATAAAACACAATTTTAATGCTTTCTCCTCCATTTTTAAGTGGGCAAGTAAAAATTTTCATAATTGATTAAATTTATAATTTTCTGTTTTGCCCCCACCCGTAAAAGCCTGTAGTAAGAGGTCTAAGTGGATTTTTCGAGCCAAGTTAGATTTGTCTCGTTCTGGTGTCATAGGCTATTTTTTTAAAATCTCACACACACGATGCTTCATATCTTGCATGTTAGCACCTTGTTACATTTGTCACAGAACGCACAAGGAATGCGTTTTCCAATACTGTCGCAAACAATCAGAAAACATTGACAACATTTAACTCTGTACCTGTAAATGGTTTATTCTTTGTTGCACTATAGACAAATAACATTCTTTACCTTAAAGGTGCAATGTGTAAAATTTGGGAGGATCTATTGAAAGAAATGCAATATAATATACATAACTATGTTTTCAGTGTTGTATAAAGACCTTACATAATGAACCGTTATGTTTTTATTACTTTAGAATGAGCCATTTCTATCTACATACACCGCGGGTCCCCCCTCATTTTGCGCCGACATGTTTCTACAGTAACCCTAAACCAGTGGTCACCAACCTTTTTAAGCCCAAGATCCCTGACCTTGACCTTTATGAAAGACAAGATCTATTGAATAAAAGATATTCTACCTATAGCTATTCTACCTATTGATTAATTGGTAGAAAAAGACAGCCCAGATTCTATTTAGTATTTTTTTATGGTCAATTCAGATTCTGGTTTATTTATTTATTTCTACAAGCAAATTGGCCGATTCCGATACTGGTTGCAGATATTTATTATTATTATTATAAACAAAAAAATCTAGCTATTTCAAATCAGAGGTAACCACTGCATTTTAATCTCGATCCAAAAAAAGATGCTACACACGTTGCATGAGCAGTTGTTTTCGATTTGAATTAGATTTAATTTCATGATTTAAAGCAAAAACAGAATGGTCTGACTTTATCTTTGTGAAATTATATGCTACACAAAAAAAGCATGAAACAAAAACAGCAGACAGGCTGAATGAGACGCAAATTCACTCTCTGACAGCAGGTGGCGCTTATGGAAGAGCAGTGATACAGCGTTTCCTTGGTTACCGCTGTAAACAAAGCAGCACTGCGCTTATAAATAGCTACTTTATTCGGAGGTAAGAGGAAAATAAAATGCCATTGCCATCTTTTCTGAAGACAGTAAGTTCCTTTCAAAGATACATTCATATAACCCCTCACCCCCAATTTTCTTCCTATATTTCAAGCATCGTGAACAGTGAGCTGCTCTGCCTGCTACAGAATTTTCTCCTCTTCACGTCCGTCTTCAGCGTCTCTGGCCTCTTCTTAACACTATTTACAGACTCAGACATGATCTGGGCTATTTACCTTTATCACTGTCCCAGTAGCTCCCGAAAATAACATAAAAATGAATACAAAAATACAGTACAAAGACTGCAGAAATGTAATGTATTTTTGTACTCATATTTCTGTTATTTTCGCGAGCTACTGGGACAGTGATAAAGATCGACCAGTTGATCAACGGGTTGGCGACCACTGCCCTAAACAAACAAACTGCTCGACAGAGCGCGTTTCGTCACTATGTTGTTGTTCTTCTTCTAAACCGTTCGTGTTTTTAGAGGCAGCTTGCATCGTCACTACGTTGAATACACACAAAGAAGTAGTAGTAGCAGTCGTCTGGTTTATTAGAAGCAGAGACCGTTCTTTGTTAGAAGAAAGAAGAAACCTCATTGCTTGACTGGCTAACGTACTCTCTGCTGTCTCAGACGACTAGTAAGTGGAAATTTAGATTTTTTTCAAGAGATTCGTTCATTTTCAGTTCATTCACCAAAATGATTCGTTCAGTGACCATTTCTTCATGTTACATAAGTACGCCAGCAGGTGGCGAAAAAGAGTGTCTTATGTGTTATGTCTTAATTTAACGAACGTATTTACTTGTTACAAAAAACTTTTTATTAAAATGTGTGCCTAATCTAGACCCAACTCATTAAATAAATAAAATAAGTGGTTTAGATCACCAAAGCATAAGGTTTTCTTGCATAATTAACATTTTAATTGTTTGGTCAGACATTTACATTTTCATAAATCTGGGATTATGTTAAACGTGGAGTTCTGTAAGTTAAATATAAATATATTAACAAGCATATGTGCACAGTATTATAACTGCGCTTTGCATCCGCTTTCTGCTGATTGTTGAACGAGACTGACTCACATGCTAAATGATTTCATTTCGTTCACGAATGAGATGTACCAGTTCGTTCAATTCGTTAATGAACGAGATCTCTCTCTCGTTCAGACTCAAAACAGCGACTCGGTCAGTGATGGGCGTATTCGTTCAGTAGATCACACCAACATGCCCCTTCACAGCCCGAACTGGAATATTTGCTGACGTGACGCAAATGAGATCTAAACAATACTGTCACATTTCTTTGTTTTACAGTTTTTAGAGAAGTGCATAACTTGACTCAAACATAATGAAGTCGTTTTATTTAAAAGAAGAAAACTGTTCAAACATAAAACATCTACGATAATAATAAAAAATAAATACAAAATGCACACAAAACCAGTGCTTACAGTAATCATTTAACCATCAGCTTGCATTATTACACTGTTTTTATTACAATGGTAAAGTGTAAATTTCTTTCTTTGCTGCAAATATGCCAACCTACACGAGCCGAGCTCTACCTGTTCGCCATTAGTATCGTTCAACAACTGGTTCATTTCGTTCACGAACGGCATGTACCAGTTCGTTCAACTCGTTCACGAACGAGATCTCTCTCGTTCAGACTCAAAAGCATCTCGGTCAGTAAAGGGCGTATTCGTTCACTGAATTCAACAAATCACATGTTCCGTCACATCTCATACTCGAAGGCTATTCAGGGTTTAGTCATTCAGGATGAAAAAGTCCACAGAGCTGCGCATGCGCTTGCTGCTAATAGCGCCGCGCTGCTGTAGAGGGAGGAATTTCAGTGAACGAGAAACATGAGTCAATGGACTACGTGAACGAGAACGATTCGTTCACCTAAAAGATTCGTTCAAAAAGAATGATTCGTTCACGAACATAACATCACTACAGACGACATCTTTGTCTTGTGTCGGCCAGACGGCCACCATAGCTTCTCTATTTTGCTTTGAAAGGGAGGGGTGAGCTGCTGTTGGTTGCAGTTCGAAACCTCACCGCTAGATGCCGCTAAAATTTACACACTGCACCTTTAAAAAAAAAAAAAATTAAAAGAAATTTGAGCAACTTTTCTTATATTTTTAAACAAATTATATTTTGTTGGAGTCCCACAAGTCATTTCTTTCTCCCAAAGAACCATCGGACCCATCTAACCTCTAGTTAGTGACATTTTATTTTTATTTAGCATTGTCTTTCGCTGATGTCTACAACCCTGTTAAAACAGTTTAGATAAAAAAAAAGGCCATTTTTAGGCATTTGCATCAAACTTTTTCTGTTCAGACTGCAGTTGGCTTTGGGTGTTATAGTAAGAATACAAACTTATGTAGGTTTACTCTGCGTGAGACTTCAGCTGTAAATGTTCTTTGTTTTTAAGTCTTCTCGTTTCAACACCTGACCGAACAACCCATCGCAAGAACGCACAACAAATATGATATAATCATTCAAACTGAGACGGACTAAGAAAAATCTGATTTGAATAATTTCAAAGCACCTAAAAAAGCAACATCGATTTTTGATGCCTGTCTGAACAAGTCCCAAGAGACAAAGAGTGCATCTTAGTCTAATAAATATTTCACATTCATGGAGTGTTATGTAATTTCATGCAACACACTTCATTTAGTGCAGTACTTGGCGGAAGATCTATTCATCTGCCAGCTCATGCTTTAGGAGTCCAAAGCTGATGTTCCAGTAAGTTTAATGAGTTCAATCTGGCCTGTAGTGAAAGGGATGAGATGCTGAACTGATGACAGCTGCTCTATAAAAGTAAATCTCCCCTCATGCCTGTACTGTGAGAAAGCGATCACTCCCTATGAGTGTACTGGCACGCTGACCTACCTCATGCTTCCTGCTGCGCTCCAAACACATTAACGCAGCAGGAATGTGTGGCCATCATGTGCAAGTGTGAAGGTGGTTTTTTTGAATGCTGGGTTGTGGTTCTCATGGATTTGACATGATACTGGAGAGGCTGTGAATGCGTGTGTAGGAGAGGACGAGAGAGATAAGACAATTTACTTGTCCTCCCTTTCAATCACCTCTTCTCTCTGCCAGCACAGCTTGTCAGCAGTACTTCCTCCATGTAAATGACAAACCACAGCTTCCATCTCTAAACACTCTCAGCCAATCGATTATTTCAGCTCTCACAAGAGCAGAAGCACACAGGAGGTTGCATAAACCATGTTTTCTGCACTACTATTCTGGTACTATTCTGGTCACTATTAAAGCATATCCACAAAAGAAATAAAAAATTTATACAAAAGTTCAAAAGTTTGGGGTCAGTACAATTTCTAAAGGAAATTAAAGGGTTCACCCAAAAATGAAAAGTCTGTCATTAATTACTCACCCTCATGTCGTTTCACACTCGTTCATCTTCGGAAGACAAATTGAGATATTTTTGATGAAATCCGAGAGGTATATGACTCGTCCATAGACGGCAATATAACCACCACTTTCAAGGTCCAGAAAGGTACTAAAGACATTGTTAATACAGTCGACGTGACTGCAGTGGTTCAATCTTAATGTTATGAAGAGACGAGAATACTTTTTGTGCACAAAAACAAAACAAAAATAACGACTTTATTCAACAATCTCTTCTCTTCCCTGACATTATCCGCAGGTGACGCAGTAAGTACAGTGAAGGAATCCGTGTTTACATCCGAATGCCAGCTCAGTATTGGCCAAAGCTGATCACGTGAGCAGCACGACGCATGCGTGTGATGCTGACGCAGAACCTGGAAGTGCTGGACGTAAACAACGTATGAGAATGACACAGAAGAGAATATATTGTTGAATAAATTCGTTATTTTTGTTTTTTGCGCACAAAAATTATTCTTGTCACTTGAAAGAGATTTCTTTCAAAAACATTAAAAACTTTATATCGATCCCAAACTTTTAAACTGTAGTGCACATGTAAGTACATTAAATAAATATATAGAATTTGTTACAGAAATTTATTATCATGTTATGGTTAATTTCTAATACATGTGCGGCATTAAAATTCTATTCTCTAAACTCAAAATAAAAGGCCAAAATCAATTTATTTCAAATGCTAAAAATCAGATTTAGGCCCATGAAAACTGATATTAATTTTGAGATTTGCTAAAGATTACATTTAACGGTGTTATTAAATGATCAGTGTTTTTAAAAGATTAAATATAAGTGAGTGTTAGGTGAATGTTAGCAAAGATTATATATATATATGAAAAAAAAAAAAAAAAAATTAATAATTATTCAATTAAAAGAACCCTCTAATATTGGATGATCAGATCGGATTACCAGGCTGCATGTACACAGTGCATAAAGAGTGCATTTCATTATAAACAACTACTTTTTTTTTCTTCTTCTCTTCTTTTTTTTTTTACATAAATATTTGCTACATATATGATTGGGAGCAAAGTCATGCTACATAGGTCTGCGGGTAAAGGTAACAACCTTCTGTCCTGGATCAGACCAGCAGTCCAAAAGTGAATCTAGCAGTTGTGAGCAGAGACCAGCGCTGTGCAAGAGGCCACCGTCTCCCTCAGGACACTGGAGTAAAAGCAGCTTACAGCTCCATATTCATTATTTAAGTCCCTCTCACTATGATTAATTCACAGGGGGCAGTTTTACTTGGAAATAAGAGCGAACAGTAAATCATATTCCCAGAACCTTGTCATGTGTAGTGGAGGTTATATGATCTATGGTTGCATCTTACATCACTGGTGTCACTGCATTGTAGTTAACATTGAGACAGCTTGTATGGTCTGGTATAACATCACCTCAATCAGGCTCCTGTTACACACTGTTCTGCGTTGTACAATCACTAAGCATTTGTGTTCCCTTGGCTATTCAGAAAGGTAAACTGAACAGCCAGGTTTGTGTAAGCAACGGAAATGCTTGAGAGCAAAAGCACTAAAAGTCTTAAAAAGACACTACTAACAACATTATCAATGCTAACACTGCACTACGATCAACAGTTTGAGATTAAATTGTGACTAGAATGACTAAAGGACAATATCTTCTCAAGCAGACTGTCTGAAGCAAGCTTGGTAGGAAATTAATTTTTAACATTTTAATGCAAGTTCTTTGTCTTCTCTTCTAACACCAGCCCTGTCACTATTTAAACCTTACATTAGAGGTCAGTAGAGATGCAGGTGGGGTCAAGGAAGATTTCTGGTATAATTTTAAAACTTTTTTTTTTATAGCTGCAGTCTAGACCTTTATATAAAATATGCAGCTTCTCTTGTGCATGAAATATTAAGTGAAATGTAGGCGACAATGCGAGCTGGACGCACTGGTGAACCCAGAGTTATTCACACCAGTCTGGTTTGCTATAAAGGTTAATGAATACACAGAAGGGCAGATTCATAAGGATCGCTGGATTCATATTGATTACTTTTATGATGTCTTTATTAACTTTTTAAAGCTTGAAAATGTTGATTACTTAGATTTTCAATCAATGGATGGACAAAAATGATGAGAGAATATTAATATCTTCATCTGTGCTTTGAAGATGAACGCAAGTCTTATGGGTTTGGAATGACATGAGAGTGAGTAAATAATGACAGTTTTCATTTTTGGATGAACTAACCCTTTAACCTTAAATCTAACCATTCTTACAGATCCTGTTATGGTAATTGTACAAATCTTTCTATCCACCTTATTTTGCAACGCAGAAGTAAGCTATTTTCTGTGAATGTGCGAGACTTCCAATTCATTAGCCACTATAGGTAAATGACTAGAAGAATGGTGCAGTAAAAGATAAAACTATTTGTGCTATAAAACAGTGTGTTTATAATTAAAAATACATTAAAATAATATGGTAAGAAATACCAGTTTGCAATATCAAGCAGCATAACAAGCGGTTTTACACAGCTAAAAATAACTGGAAGTGGATGATACCGGAAGCCAGACACATTCAATTTACAAATGGCCACACCCGCTCTTACATGACAAATAAGGTGGATAGAAGCTTTTTCACCTGACCATAAAAATGTCTTTGTTGTCATGTTTCCTGACCTTTGAGATGTCCTGACCATCAATGAGGATGCAGCCTCCTTGCACGTCATAAAAACGGAAAAGCAAGCGGATGATGGTGCTTTTTCCTGATCCGGATGGACCAACCTGTTAAATAAGATATTAGCAGAGGTGAACATCTTGCACCTTTACACACTTTCTTATTCTGTAAACGTTTTAGTACACTACATTCACAAATGTAGAATTCAGATAACATTTTACCAGTGCAACTGTCTGGCCAGGCATCACTGTGAATGAGACTTCACTGAGAATCTCTTTTCTGTCAGGAAATAAAAAATTCAGATTCAAAAGACGTTAGATGTTAAAAGTACTGCTCTTCAGTACCAAGCTGATACTACAAGTTCTTACCAAACATCTGCCTTCATCAATATTAGCATGACTCACCCAGCAGTGTAACTAAAGCACACGTTCTGGAAATCAACCCTTCCTTCTGTGAACGACAGGTCTCCGGCATTCACATCATCCTTTACCTACAGCAGAGAGGAATCTGAAAGTTAGAAAGGGCAATCTGGGTATGTATTACAGGAGACACGTAGACAAGCAGGGCACATGGTTGGCAGTAAATTAAGCAAACCTGAAGAATGCATTAAAATTTAATCCACAGCAAAAATGTTGAGGCCTCTTTCTGGTCAAGTTCAAGAATCCGTTTGCAAATTCACTGCGACAGCTTTAGCGAATAAATAAAAAGAAATGGGAAGATCAAATAAGGTTTTAGTAAGATTATTTGCATATGAATGGAATCTAAAGGGACTGGGAGTGTCGAGGAATGGCCGGCTGTTGGTTGTGTGACTTTGGGGAGAGGGTTCACAAAGGACGGGGGTAACTTGAGTCAGTGCAGGAGGTCATGACAATAAATCAACACTCACTGGCCCACAAGACCAACGCTGGAACATACAGAGGGGCCGCAATGTGGCTTTTAGGAATTGATTAGATGGGTACTTCTTCTGTACAAACTAGTTGACTAGTAAAAGTACTATTTGGAAGTGATTTACCTTTGACTTGACTACAAAATGACTCAAAACGTCCATCCTTAGTGACTACTCACTTCTTTTTCCTCTGTTAGTAGATCAAACATGCTCTCCATGTCAACAAATGCACTTTGGATCATTCTGTGAAAACACAACAGTGCAATGGAATGGAATAAGTCAATGTAGAATCAAACTGAAAAGTTTGGTAACTGCCTGAATTATAAATATATAAGCAAGAAAATAAATGAAATTTTAGGGTGTGTTCACATGGTTCTCTTGGTTCTTTTGGTCCAGACCAAAAATGAAAATGATACATTTAGTCCTGGTTCGCTTAGCGTTCACAGTGTCATTTTTAAGACCGAACCTAATGATACAAAAAAAAAGAAGAATAATAACAAAAAAAAAAAAAAAAAAGTATTTTATGACAAATATTTTGCGATGTAACTAAACGAACATCCAAAACAATGCTGTGTGCTGGGCTACATGCGCTCATTGTATGTGCGTACATATGATGCTATTTTACCAGCTAAGAACTCACAAAGAGCTTAAAAAATGTGTAAAGGAGTCAAAACAGCATCAAGAATTCCTCCATTACACACAAACGAAGATTTGCTGCAGGGAGACGGCATATCCGACACCTGTACGGAACTGTAATGGCAACATTATTCCTATGATTAGAAGAACCAGGTATCCTCGAGCATTCGGTCCTTTCTGGGTCACATCTTGTGACACCTGTAATGTTTTTGGTTCGTTTAGATGTCTTTGGTCCATGTTGTGTTCATATTTCAATCGAACCGCATTAGGGTTTGTTTGGAAGCAGACCAAGACCCACCTTTTCAGGAGTCTCAGTCCGCTTGTTAGAGGCGCACCAAGGTTCGGATGGCAGCATTCACACATATTCAAATGAACCGCACCAGAGT
This sequence comes from Mylopharyngodon piceus, assembly GCA_039654765.1. Classification (NCBI taxonomy): domain Eukaryota; kingdom Metazoa; phylum Chordata; class Actinopteri; order Cypriniformes; family Xenocyprididae; genus Mylopharyngodon; species Mylopharyngodon piceus. The sequence goes on from CM077441.1 coordinate 24,089,672, forward strand.
TCGTTTTAATCTAACCAAACCTACCAAGTTTGAACACATCCTAAGATTCAAAGGGCCGGATTCACAAAACATTTATGGGAATAAAATTGGTCTTACTTAATAATAAAGTTGAGAATATTTTGTATTACCAAAACATTTTTAAGATCATTTTAAAGACAAGAAGAATTTGAATTCCTGAAAAGAATATTCTTAAAAATCATCAAAAATAATCTCTTATAGTTATGATAAGCTCCAACTTATGTAAAATCCCAAAGATAATGTTTGATGAATTTGTTAGGTTTTTCAAATATTAAGCATTACAACATAACTTGAGCTACATACACAGTATATAATACATATTACTAGAGATGTGCATGAGCAATCTGAAGTGACACTAATGACTAAAAACCTTAATGATTGGTCATGTATGTGGGTGTAACTTTTTGCTGAATCGGAAATTCAGTAACAACTCTACAAAAACGATTCAAATCATTTTTTTTTTTTTTTTTGGCAGCATTCAGCAGATATGTGCTCATACACAGGACGCATTCACTCACACACAGAGATACAAGTGTTTTAGATTGAGTCTTCAGCCAGAACTGCCATATAATCAACACCAAAGCCTGTAATTTTCTTCTTAAGAAAAAAGCTGTTCATAAGAAAACATTTGAGACCTTAATTTTTTTTCATGAACTGCACTTAGGAACATTCTTAAGAACTTCTCAGAATTTATATTAAGACATTTCTTTAAGAAGATTTTCATGAATCTGGCACCAGATCCTCCTTTTCTAATCTCACCTATAATATGTACCAAACCAGTTGAGTGGAGTGTAGAGCTGGATAATGTAGGTTCCAAAGAGGACATAGTCACCAACCTATGAAAACAACAACAGAGCATGAACAACAAAAATTATGCTCAAGATCAATAAGAACTAGATTTCTAAATTTTATGCGTGGTGATTACTGTACTTGAAACTTGTCCACTGTAACATAGTATGCACAAAGCAGCGATCCGGCCAACAGCCCCAATCCAATAATCAGGTTCTGGGTTTGGTTCAGGAGGGCCAGGGAAGCATTGGTCTTCCATTCACATGCCTGAGCAGAAAGAGAATCCAACTCAAGGTCTCTCCAGTCAACTGCTAATGAAGTCTACGTTTAAGTGATTGCATTACCTGATATTTCAGGATAGCATCCTCAAAGCGCCTGACTTCGAAACCCTCTGAATTATAGTACTTCACCTGAATGGTGAAACACATTTTGTAAAACTGCAAGGTTAACACTTAACAACACTCCATGGCCAACCTAGGGCAACTTTGTTATGGCATTTGTTCACTTACAGTTTCAAAGTTGAGAAGTGAGTCCACTGCTTTTGACTTAGCATTGTTGTCCTGTGTGTTCATTTCCCGCCTGTACTTGGTTCTCCATTCAGTGATAATGATGGTGAGAGCTGAAAACAAATGTCAAATTGAACTAGACATCAAAATGTGCCTGTTGACTGTCAGCTCTTATAAAAATATAAAAACATGCAATAAAAACAATTTTAAAATGAAATGCACCAATGATTAAAACATTTATTTTAATACAAATTATGAGAACACTGCTGTGTACTGACACTACTGTTCAAAAGTTTGGAATAAGTATTTTTTAAAAGAAATTAGTACTTTTTATTTAGCAAGAACAAATTGATCAAAATCGACAGTACAGACATTTATACTGTTACATAAGATTTCTATTTCAATTAAATGCTTTTCTTTTGAACTTTCTAGTCATCTAAGATTCCTGCGGGGAAAAAGAAAATCACATTTTCCAAAATATAAGCAGCACAACTGCTTTCAACATTAATAATAAGAAATGTAGAATTACTTAATTTCAAGAATCATGTGACACTGAAGACAGGAGTATTTGCTGCTGAAAATTCAGCTTTGCCATCACAAGAATAAATTACATTTTAAGAAATATTAAAATAGAACACAGTTTTTTATTATTGTAATAATAATATATATATATTTTTTTCTGTATTATAAAATAAATGCAGCCTAAATGAACAGAAGAGACTTAAAGCATTAAAGAAATCTTATTGACCCCACACTTTCAAATACAAAATTTGTGATTAATCATTAACAACAAAAATATCCTGACTTTAGTGTTAATATTTTAATTTATTGACATCCATAATATGAACATAAGTGTGCTGCTTACAGCACAAATCTAAGTACTGCACTTACTGAGGTAGAGGAACATGCAAATGAAGACAATGAGGCCGAACCAGGCACTGAAGTACGTCACAAAATAGATGATGGCAATGACGATGTCAGCAATAGTGGGTACGATGCTGAACACAATATAGCTGTAACACAAATCAATTAAGAACATTTAAAGATAAAAAAAATAAAAAAGATTTTTTCCACCATTTTAATGCACAGCATGTCTAACTAACAAAGTTCTTTAAAAGAGCAATAGGTTTAAAATGAAAGGAAATCATCAGACCTTAACAAGTTGTTGACTGAGGAGGTCCCACGGTCAACGCTGCGCAGGACATCTCCGGTGCGGCGGCCCAGGTGCCAGCGCAGAGAGAGGCCATGCAGGTGACCGAAAAGACGGACCTGCACCACACGGCTGGTGTACTGCTGGACACGAGTCCACAGGAAGCTGCGTAAGTTACTGACAAACCCTGACGTCCCTGAGCAGAGACGACAGTTATGGTTTGTACAGTGTTGTATTGTTTAAAACCAGCTTCATATGCCTCTACCTTACAATATCAATATGAATGTCAACCCTCACCTACCCCTCCGCCCTGCAAGAACTTAAGGAGGACGTAAACACAGACCGTGATGGCCAGGGGTCTCCAGCTCTCCATTGCTGACAGCTGGTTCACTGGAATATAATAAATGTAGAAACACAGAGAAAATGTGAGTGCATTTACACTTGTGCTGGGCTCAACTGGTAAATGTTTGTTTTGAGTCAGGATCAGCTTAAAAAAAAAAAAAAAAAAAGAAAAAAAAAAGGAGGAAGAAACTTTTCATATACTACCATTCAAAAATTTGGGGTCTTCAAGACTTTAAAATATTTTTGAAACAAGTCTTTTACTTTCACCAAAGCTGCATTTATTTGATCAAAAATATTGTAAAAACAGTAATATTGTGAAATATGGGTTACAGTTTAAAATAACTGTTTTCTACTTTAATATATTTTGAAATGTAATTTATTTCTGTGATGGTAAAACTGAATTTTCAGCATCATTACTCCAGTCTCAGTGTCACATGATCCTTCAGGAATATGCTGATTTGCTGCTCAAGAAACATTTCTTATTATTTTCAGTATTGTTTGTAGAAACCTTGATACATTTTTTTTCAGGATTCTTTGATGAACAAAGTTCAAAAGAACAGCATTTGAAATAGAAATATATACAAATGTTATAAACGTCTCCACTGTCACTTTTGATTGACTTAAAGGGTTAGTTCACCCAAAAATCAAAAATGAAAATTCCGTTCCACACCAGTAAGACACGTGTCGTGCTGCTCACGTGATCAGCTTTGGCCAATACTGAGCCGGCATTCGGACATAAACACGGAAGCCCTTCACTGTGCTTACTGCGGCAACTACTTAAGGATAACAACAGAGAAGAGAAGACATTGTTGAATAAAGTTGTTATTTTTGTTTTGTTTTTGTGCACAAAAAGTTCTCTCGTTGCTTCATAAAATTAAGGTTGAACCACTGCAGTCACATCGACTATTTTGTCTTTAGTACCTTTCTGGACCTTGAAAGTGTTGATTATATTGCTGTCTATGCACGAGTCATTTACCTCTTGGATTTCATCAAAAATATCTTAATTTGTGTTCCGAAGATGAAAGGAGGTCTTACTGGTGTGGAACGACATGAGGGTGAGTAATTAATGACAGAATTTTCATTTTTGGGTGAACTATCCCTTTAATGCATTCTTGCTGAATAAAAGTATTAATTTCTTAATAATAAACCCTTACTGACCCCAAACTTTTGAACACTAAGATTTTTTGCTAAACTCTCCCTTTAATTGCATGAATATCCGCAAGGGTCTGTATAGGAGACACATACTGAGAACACATTTCACTGCTGTGTTTTCCTATTAATGAGTGTGTGCAGAACATCCTCCCTTTAATCACACATAGACAATAAAACTTTAATATCCTGAGTCATGCATAACTACATGACTTCAGTTCAATACACCAAAATTTAACAACTGCCAACTCACCGACCTTAATGTGAATCCACAACAAAAATAACAAAACATCCAAAAGGATGCAGTCTGAGCCAGGAGCCACAGCATAATGTATCTACAGAGCGAACACATTGGTCCGTCCTGGGAGCTGAGAAAAATCCTCAATGCGATTCATTTACATTCATGGCCGTTTTGATTGTGCACTCGGAATCAAATGAGGAAAGAAAAGATGGAGAGTTGAAGCAAAAAAGAGAGAGAAAAAAAATCAAAACAATACAAGAAAATGCCCATGGCAAAAGCAAAAACTCTCTTCCTCTCTCTTGAGCTGGGGGCGTAGAAATGGATGGTGAGAGAGTTGATTTTTATCCTTGGCATGGGGGCAGAGAGAGCTGCGGACAAAAAGGCCCTTGTACCAGCGTGTTAACTCGGCTAAAAGCCCCTAATGCCCCCTAATCGTGACTGGCAGGGTTGGTGACCTCCCCTATTACCCCTCTCAATCTCTCTTTGCCACACAAAAGCTCACTTTTCTCCCAGAGTGGCTTTCATGTGCCTCCAGATGCAAAGCTGTTACTCGTCTCTGATAATGAAGCACATACACACCACTGACTTCAGGAAGAGATCAAATGAACAGCGTACACTTAAGAGCGAGGATGATACGAGAGAATGAATAAATGAATCAAGACAGGGAATTTCAAAAATGGGGGCGAAAGTAAGAAAAAAATAGACAGAAAGAAGGGTGGAAACAAAGTCTTGAGCCACAGAAGAGTTTAGCATAGTTGGGTTTTGTCCCACGTTTCTTTTGTGAAAGTTCGATACTTCTTGGCTTATGTGAACCAAAGGCTTTGACTTTTCTGAGAGTTTTTGGGGGCTGCTCACCCATCCAGCTGGCCCACAACAAGGGGCTGAGAAAACTGGCAAAGGAGGGGCAATCCGACTTCACAAGCATGCTCCCGCATATACATTACTGACTTGTTACATATAGTTCTTCATCAACAAATATCTCTGTTTTTAGCTATTTTAGCTACTTAAGTAGTATTTTAATTTTAATTATGCATCTGTTATACCCTTTTTTAAACCTAAAAATGGCCTCAGCACAGTTGCATGCCTTTCCAATTATTTCTGCAAAAAAAATCAATCATTTATTCATTAATGCACAAATATATATATATATATATATATATATATATGGATCATCTTAAAAATGCCCAATGTTGAGCAGCTCCAACCTTCCCAGGTAACAGGGCAAATGTTAAAAGATGCTGTCCTCTATTGGTCACGTATGGTAATGCAACAAACTGTGAAAGGGTCTTTAGCTTTCCAGTTTTTTTTTTTTTTTTTTTTTTTTTACAATTACTAGGATAGATTCCTCAATACTTAGATCATTTTTTCAAAACTCTTCACACAGTGAGCACAACATTAGTCCATGTGGGATAAACTGTGGATCATTTAACATTGCTTTTGCACAAAATGCACTCAATAACTAGATCTTTCAAATTACATTAATTCTTTTCTCAACTTGAGTTCAAAACCTAGCATAATACAAAAATGAGTAAGACAGCAATTTGCTACATTTCTTACGTAATATCATATTGAAATATATTATGAATACAAAAAAACTAAAATACTATTAAAAAATTAGGCTAGACGTAGCTGAACACCTGCACATTTTAGTCTTTCAATTTCATTACCATCCATACAAGTGAAAACAAGTGAATAATTTTGTAGTGTAATGTAAACACTGACCATTTAAGATATACAGTAAATTATAAACAGTAAAGAGATGCAATTCTTGTTTAGTAAAGAAATTTTACAAAAGAAAACTGTGTACAGCTACCAGGTCATTGTTTTATGAGTGACAAAGTGTGTTTGTTCGGTGACCTTTGCTAGTGTTGTGGAAGAATGAGTTGATTGGAGATATGAATGAAGTGTTTTAGTAGTTGTAGTGCATTTTGGATGTGAAATTAACTGCTGTACCAAGTTGAAAATTGGTTAGAACTGTGTGAAGAGTTTTGAAAAAGTGACCCAAGTATTGAGAAATGAGGCCATAGAGATTGTTTAAAAAAATAAATAAATCTGTAATGTCTGAGCAATGTCAGAAATCAACTTTTTTATTTTTTTTTTAAGGGGCAACATTTGCCCCTTATAAATTATTTTCAAGGGTATTTTTTTTTACCTTTATGTGGACATTTCTTTCAAGTATATAGTATTTTATCCATTTATGTCAATTACTTCAATTGAACCAACTGACTTTTTGTTAACACGATATATACAAAATGCAAATACAAAAGTAGCTGTATCAACACACAAGACAGAAAAATGTGTTCAAATTTTTTTAAATAATTGGCCGGACACTGTGTATGCGCTGTTCTTTTGAACTTTCTAAATAAATGGATAAAAATTGTATCATGGTTTTCACAAAAAAAAAAAAAAAAAAAATTGAGCACCAAATCAGCATATTTGAATCATTTCTGAAGAATCATGTAACATTGAAGACTGGAGTAATGATGCTGAGAATTTAGCTTTTAGGTGGTGCTTTTTTGTCCCTGCTGTGGAATGTCTGTATACCACTTACCAGGTATATATTAGACCTGTATGTATTAAATTGATACAGACTTTGATTGAATTCTAAAGACAGCCTGAGAGTCTAGTCTTACCGATATTCCTGCTGTAAATGGGTACAAACACATTGATGACGCGCTCAAGACCCAGCAGCCCAACACACAGAATCACCAGACCCTGCAGCTGCACACTTCCCCTGGGCCACATGAATGGCACCAGCAGACACACTTTCCTCCTGAAGCCCTGCCATGCTGAACTAGAGATCACCTCCACATTGCCTTGTCTTTCAAGCTTCTGTTGAATAGTAGAAGAAAAAGAGAAAAAAAAACACAACACAAAGAAGTTTCAGACAGTGAAATATAGGTACTGAAAAAAAAAAAAAAAGGTTTCCAGTGATTGTTATTCTTACCTCTACAGTCAGGGCAAATGATGCTTGCTCGGTTTCATTTCCCTGTGCATTTTGTTTCGTGCGTCTTTTAGAGTACTTGTTTGCCATTGTTTGACTTTGTATACACAATCAAGCTCTCAAAAATACAGTCTGAATGCATTATTCCATCAAGTATATTGCAGTCTACGGATCTGCACTAAAATTAGGCTTTAAAGTGCATTTGTGCGCGTGTACTGTTATACTGACCGTATGAATTCAGCTGAAAGGAAAACGCTCTCTGCCTATCATATGGGCAGCTTTCACATGACATATAGACGTGTGGTCATGTGGCTCAGATGTTAAATGAAAACGCTGACGCTTTTAAACACTGAAAAGACTGTTTTCCTCTTTTAGGTGTTGTGAAAGACTCGTTTTCGTTTCGAGCAGCAAATGTTGCTTGCTAGCGGTTTCTAAAACAAAATTCCCCCAGAGGGCGCTAGGCGGCTCAGAAAGGCAGATTCTCCATCGAGTCGCATTCAAATCACACGGCTTTTTTGTTTTATTAAAGTTGTGTGTACTCTACAAAGTATAATACTTTAAATTAATTCTAATTCCACGGATTGGTAACTGAAATATAGATGGAAATGCACCACAATAATTTCTATAAAATTATATGTAAAAATGTGTTACCAAGTAATTAAAAAGGACTGTGATTGGTCCAGTCTCAACAGCGCTGAGAAACGTAACAAGTATCACATGACAGAGCAGGGCCGCGTGCCTTCTATTAAATTATAGTATGTAATAGCCTACTTTTATATTAAGTAAAATTACAAAAGTACTTAGTTTTTAATGTAGTTAATTATTAAAAGTAAACGTACTGATCGATAAATTCTCGTTTAATTATCTTTCTTTCTAATTTTGTATGATCCATCCGACTGGTCAAAAATACGTGGGGGTTTGAGAGAATATAAGGTTTAAAGAGGTTAGAACTCAGTCTGACATTATTTATTTATTTATTATGAGTCATCAACAAGCCTGCAGACATTAAATATGTATTGATTTACAAGTAAAAATGTTTTTATCTAACCTCACTTTTGCTTTAATTTGTCAGATAAAAACAATTTTATTTGTAAAAAAAAAAAAATGTGAACAAAAATATGTACATAGGCTATGTATATTCATTCACAAACAAGACTGTCACATTCAGATTTAAAACACAGACTGTCAGTATTCATTCATATTCACAAACAATGAAAATGCTTTTTCACAGTTCAGTCCAGCCTATGGCCTGGTTTCACAGACAGGGCTCAGATTAAGCCAGGATTAGACCTTCGCTCAATTAGGACATTTAAGTAGCCGTTATAAACGTGGCTTAAGAAAAAAAAAAAAACATTACTGGTGTGCATCTTGAGACAAAACAATGACACTGACATATTTTAAGATATGTCAGTGCAAGTTGCTTTCAATTAAAACAGCTCAAACATGCGTTTTAGTCTGGGACTAGGCTTAAACCTTGTCTGTGAAACCGGGGGTAAATGTGCTATAGTCAGTCTGTGGAGGCAGGAAAAGCCAGTGAAGCAGTTGTGCACTTCAAAAGTAAGAGACTTCGGTGAACAAACTATATGAGTCAGTGCAAGAATGATTTGTTCACTAAAAGATTCATTCAACACAAATTCATTCATGAACCAGTAATATAGCACAGTTCCTAACAGTGATGCTGACCTTAAAAAAACACCACTACAGTACATATACACAAAGATGAAGAATATATATATATATACACACTCCATAGAGCTCATGCTGCTCTAATGGACTTACTGATGATATCAAGTGTTGTTTACATTTAAATGAGCCTCAACATTCTATGTCAGTCCAGCAGCTTGAGTTGATATTTGAAATCAAAACAACTGTTTCTGAAGCCTTGAAGCCTGATCACACGTGCTACAAGCTCTTTACATCTATACAATTTGGTAAGTTTCATCAAGTTGTCCAGTTTGGAAAGTGTTTCTCCTGTCACCATCATGATGCAGCGTCGCCCGAGAAGAACCAGGACTCTTCCCACACACCTGAGGGGATTCTTGGTGGAGGGCGTCTCTTCCAGTCCAGACCCCTGTGAGCTTTCACAGCTGGCAGCTGTAATCAGGTTGGATCACACTTACAGCTGTATCTTTGGGAAAGTTCAGAGACCCACAGGTTTGGAGGAGCGCTACCTGAAGAACGCTGCTGTCCTTCCTGACATCCGTCCAGCAGCCTCAGTCTCTTCAGTGGACGTGTGTCAGCAGGAAGAGCCTGTCTCCATCCACGGCTGCAGTGTGCAGGGCTACCAGGACATCTACAGCTCTGTGGCGGAGCCCATGATGAAGACACGCTGCGGTCGGCGCCGTCCCTACAGTCTCGAGCTGGGACTGAAGATCAAGCAGCGGCTGTGGGAGACACTCAAGTGCCCTTCACTGGTGGAGACGGAGCAGCCTGATGGACGCGTCCTGATCACCGAGAGCTTCTCCACAACCAGCAGAAGCTTCGCTCCTCGAATCCACGTGGACATCAGTGAAGAGCCCCTGCCTGAGGAACCCCGAAGAAAGAAGCCCAGACATTGAGTCATCACAGTGTCACATGGAGCCCGGAGAATCACACAGCGGGACCGACGTATGTAAATACTGTATATAGTCATAGAGTAAGTTTATAGTTTTATGAGTAAGTTTCATTTTCTATAGTAAGTTTTATTTTCTGGAGTAACAGTTAAGTCTTTTGCACATTGCTGTCTGGTTGTTAGGATGTTTTTGGTGATTGTCAGTGCGTTGATATGCGGTTCCCAGGATGTTCTAAGTGGTTTTTGCTACAAGGTTGTTGGGATGTTTTGGGTGGTTTCCTGTGTGTCGACATGGGTTTGCCGAGGTTTTTTGCGCGGTTGTTAGTGTTTTGCTTTGCAGTTGCTGGACTCTTCCGAGTGGTTTTTCGTGCGTTGCTCTGTGGTTGTTAGGATGTTTTGAGTGGCTGGTTGATATGCGGTTAGGGTAGGTTAGGGTCCCTCACACGGTTTGCAGCTTGACGTGCTGTGAGGGCTTGTGTGCATCAGTGATGCTGAGAGCTACGCCACTGGTACTTCACAACTACTGGTAGGGTCACCCATAGTGGATAGGTCTCAGCTGAGATGCCAGACGAAGACAAACCACCTGATCCTGGACAGCAGCAGATTGACCTGATGTTCCTGGCAGAAGATCAGTCTTGTTACAACGACAACAACAGCAGAATTACATGAATGGAAGAAACTTCCTCCTGATTATATATGTGGAGCAACTGTTTGAACAGAATGCAGAAACACAGAATGGTTTAATATTAGTAAGGGTGTACGACAAGGCTGCATTCGTTCTTCTGTTGGTAAGTGTTCATCCAACCAAATTTAAAGACCGGTAATTCAATGATATTATACTTTCTGAAATATTTGTATGCGTGTGATAAATATTTGATTGCGTGTGATAAATATTTGATTGCATACATGAGAAAATAATATACACTGTATTTAAGTTATTTTTCTGAGTTTAATTTATAATATCTGATTATACTTTTACATATCTTTATGAATCAAGATAAAAGGCAATATATAAAGCAGTGGTTCTGAAATATTGTCGTGGACAATGGAGGGCCCTTGAAGTCAAAAAGGTTGCGATCCACTAATCTAAAGGGATCGTTCACCCAACACAAAAGAAGATCATTTGAAAAATGTGTGTGTGTGTGTGTTTTATTCTGTCCCTATTAAGTCACTGTGGACTTTCATTATGTGGACAAAAACAGTTGAAACATTCTTCCAAAAATCTTCTTTTAAGTTCTGCAGGAGAAAGAAAGTCATACAGGTTGAGAGGTGAGTAAATGAGTGTAAGTAAATGACAAAAGAGTTTTAATTTTTTTACTGATCTATCCCTTTAATGTCTGTCAGCTTGATTCACAATCTGGATTCAGCACTAAGTTTGAAAATGATATCGACCTGTAACCTTTCAGGGTCGTGATTTACCAGTTATGAACAGACTGTCCAATAAATAGGCTGTTAAAAAGTTTAGAGGAGGAAACTTGCCTATGTGTGTAGAAATCATCAGTGAGGGAAACATCTAACAGCAGAGTGTAGAGCATCACTTACCTGTCATTAATAATGTCAACGGCTGCTACTGAATGACTGGAGAAAACAGCCATCTAGATGGACAGAGAAAGACACTTTAGACCTGACTATATAAATATATATGCACTTTTACATGTAAATATACACATTTACATATACGCACTTTTTTTGATAATTAGTCATTTGAATATTAAGTAATAATACTAAATATGATAATTCAATATACATTATTTTTAAAAATGTTTTGTCTTAGTAATTATAATTACATAAACAGTTTACTGTACAGCCTGTAGGTGTCAGTCTTGAGCAGCCCGTTATTAAAATCATAAGATAATGAAATAATAGCCTTCTACTCATAATAATTCATTATGTTAAATTATCTTATTATCTTCCTTTAGAGACTGTTATTAGTTTTAGCCTGGTCGAATTAATTGCTACTGTATTCACAACAACATTTCACAGCGCATTCTTACCAGCACGCAAATTAAATACATGTACTTGCATTCGCTTCATGATCTTTGCAGATTAAGTTGTAATCTTACGTTTACCAAATGCTGTCGTTACTATGAATATATATTTGGAAAAGATTTGGAAAACATTATTTGTGGTTGATGTTATTATCAGAGATATAGCTGAATCGGTTAATTAAAACAGCGCACAGAGCCATTTCTGTATTTCATTTATTTTCAGAAACTATGTAGTTACACCTGCACAGTGCAGCATTTTAACTCACCTGATGACTCGATCTTGAGTCCTAAAGCGATTTCATTACAGACTGGATTTGAATCAACAACATACCTGCCAACTTTTCAAAAAACCTTGGAGTGAGATTTTGTCAGGGGTGATCAAAATTATGCCGCACACGCAGCCACACAAGTTGGTGGCTCAGATATCAGAGAATTGGAATTAATTTGATGTTGTACCCTGCATTCTGGTGGTTTGTGGGGAGGCCCAAAGCCGTTGATAGGGGCAGCCTACTGGAGATGGACGATATTGGTTACATTCTGTGAAGCAGACATAGCTGAAGGTCCACCCCCAGGAAATTTTGGATTAAGTAGATGTGATTTCCTGCATTCTAGTGGATTTTTGGGTGGTCTGCTAAAGATGTGCAATACCTGAACTTATTCTGATTCATGTTCGGCACCATGACTTGTAGGGCCTTCTAGAGTTGAGCTGAACATTCAACCAGAAAACTACTGTTGTGCCTAAATGACTGCCTATGTACCACAATAAAGCCTTATTCATAGACCAGTGTTTAAGATTTGACCTAGGTCGGTTGATTGATATTTTGATTAGAATGGTATTAAACTAATTCTTAACTGAAACTATGTTGTGAATAATTGTATTCTTAAGAGCACTTGATGATTTATGTTCAGCCAAAAACGACATAGGATTAGTTAGGGAGGGACATTATTCTTCATTCAAAGCCTCCCACCACATGGTCCATCAGAAACAAATAAAGTGCAACAAATAAAGTGCTTAAACAGTACAACTTTTTCAAGCAATAAAACCGATGAATGAATTAAAAAAATAACTAAAAATGAGGCATAATCAGTAACAGATGCAGAACAGAAGCTGGGTAAAGTCCTTGTCTATGATCTGTGGGCATGGTTATACTGGCCTGTGGCCTTCTTGGAGTAAGGTGACCAGATTTCTGAAATGGAAACCGGGACATTTCCTATTTGAGTGGTCACAATATCACCGAAATCTCATTTGTTATTCTCTATTAATTGAAAAACGGGGACAATACATTTTTGATTTTTTTTTTTTTTTTAAATTGTTGGGGGTTCCACATTTTACATTAATAATTATTATGATTTAATTTTATTATTAGGATTTTTGGTCTGGTTTTAATACAATTCACCAAAAAAACAAAACAAAAACAAAACTAACCAGTAGGCCTAACTACAAAAAAATATTAAACTATTACACTATTTTGAAAAATCACATTACAAAATAAAACAACATAAATATGAGATAAATAAAACAGCATTTCACAAATATTTTTAACATTTATTATTGAATTTAATATTTTCCATTTTCACGAGCTGTTTATATGCCTACTGTAGCCTACAGAAATTAAAACTTTTTAAGCTTAACTATTTTTAACTACTATTTTGCATTTTAGAATCATTTTAAGCACTAAGTGTGTTGCAAGTGTATTATTATTATTTTATTTATTCATATTTGAGTGTACCTTCACCACGTGGTATAGTTAAGACGTGTTTGGAAATCGCTGTGTTGTGACTGGGGACGTTTAAAATTGTCCAAAACAATCCCGCATCCTGTTGAGGCCCTGTTATAAAACACATAACCGTATTACTTTAATTTAACATGAATAGTTAGTATGTTACTACCTTGAAAGCTGAAAACGATTACAATGTTTCTTTTGATAACTTGTGATAATGGCGCTCTGCTCTCACGTTCTCCATGAAGTAGCGGCGCGCGCGCGCGACCAAGTGTAGTGTGGCTGCACGGCTCCCTCTGTTGGTGAAAATAATCACTACACGATTGCTCCGATAACCAGCAGGCTGCTGTATGCTGGTCGGACTTTTTTGCAATGTGTTTGCGGGTTTTTTTGAACGAGCTATAAAACGGGGACATTTCCGGGGACAGCTCTAGTCGGGGACGGAGCACCAAAAACCGGGACTGTCCCCGGAAAACGGGGACGTCTGGTCACCCTATCTTGGAGGCCTTGATGATATCTGAGGGAGGCTCCCATTTGAAGCAGGGCTCCAGATTGGCCATCTTTATGGTCATTATTGATGACAGGGTGCCATCCAATGCTAGGCTGTTTCTTCTCTTGGTTTTGTTCAGTCCCACAACTGAAAACCATGCTGAAAACACCCTCTCAGCGTCTGCGTTTGCATGGGGCAATCAGCGCCATCTACCGTCGGGGAGTTTGAAAAGGAACGAACGAGTCTCGACCCAAGATCGGAATTTTTTTTTTTTTTTGCCTGAGTAATTGGATGTGTGGCGTGAGTGCGTGTGAAAACAGGCAAAACCGTATATCACACGGCGAAAGCGTGAGAGTTGGCAGCTCTGATCAACAATATTATTTATAGGCTAACGTTAGGCCTACATTTTTTTTCTCCTAAAAACATTGTAAGTGTAATAATATCTTGCAGCGTATTTGCTTCGTGATATTTTCGTCAATGTTTAACGTTAAATCAAAAACGCTCAATTATCGTTATCATTCATATTCTTCGTCACGTCTGGTCCTTGAAATAAGATAAAACAAGCCTCCAACGAACATTTTCATCAGTAATCAAAATGACAACAAGAAAAATGTGCTCGTAATCGCCCCCTATACACTCATTCACTTTTCCCTACATTACTCCACTAATATTGTCCACTTGAAGGGGTGTGAAAACGAGTGAGCGAATTCGGACACCGAGTGGCCCGGAAAATCTGCCGCTTTTGCATAGTTTGTGCTTGCTGTATAATAAGCATTTGAAACTTAGCAAACTGGTAGCTCCAGTAGTAATGAAAAGATTTATCTTGAACTCTGTCATGGTAACGAACATAAACCTTAAACTATTTAATAATAAATTAAAAAGGAATTTACCTGTGTGATATTACGATGTACCCGCATTGGAAAATGGATGGATGAGTGTTCAGCTGCGGGCGCCATCTTCTGGCGAGACGCGGAGGCGGGAATGAACCCTTTTCACATTTTCGGGTTTCTCAGTAGCAAAAGTACACTTGTTTTTGCGGTGCATTGTGGGATTGAATGAGTGCACTTGATAATGTCCACTGGTTTTGGACAACACTGCAAATGGCTGTCCCCTCAAATAGTGCCCTATTTAAGGATATAGGGGGCAATTTCGCCTTCTGTTTTTCGAATAGGCTACTATGTATTCAGACACAGATGTAATATTTTGGCCTACTGTTTTTTGCATACTATATAGTAGGTAAGTATTCGATTTCGGACGCAGCGCGGTTGTACACTTGTTATTGTGGTGCATTATGGGATGGAATGAGCGCACTCGATATGTCCATTATAGTTTGGGAGACCACTACAAATGGCTGTCCCCTCAAATAGTGCCCTATTTAAGGGTATATAATTAATGTTTATTGCAAAATATGCACCTGTATACAAATATTTAAGTAGTTTAAAAGAAATAATGTGGATTGATGGCTTTTATAAAGCCATATACCATCTATTAAAATATAAATATTTTAATAGATATATATTAAATATAACGAACGTATCTACAGTACAGTAGGCTATGCTGTGTAATATATATATATAGATACAGATAACAGCATGTAGCTTTTGCCTTTTTAACAGCATTTGGAGGACAACATTCAGCAAGATTGTGGAATATAATGTTTTTCAATAAAAATATATATAAAAAAAATACGAGCAGATCTGTTGTTTTTGCTTTATTTGGTCAGTACTGGACATTTACCAAGCTAGAAAAAGTATAAAGGATAAAATATAAATAAAAATGTAAACAACAATATGTATGAACATTCATTCACAAGCAAGATTAATTCAGACTCCAAACAGATTTGTTTAGTAGATTCACAACCAATGAAATGCTTCTACAAGGCCGCACTCCAATACTACCGGCTTGTCTGTGGAGGCAGGAAAAACCAGGAGACTTCAGTGAACAAAAGATACAACAAAAGAGTCAGTGCAAGAATTATTTGTTCACTTAAAACATTCATTCAACACACAGATTTGTTAATGAACAACATAGCAGTTCCTAATAGTGATGCTGGCCTTAACAGACAACACTACATTCACACACAGATGAGGAATACATACTGTGTAACTGAATGAAGATGAAGATGATAATGGTAATATAGAAGCATACAGTACATGTACCGTAGAGCTCATGCTGCTCTAATGGACTTACTGATGATATCAAGTGTTGTTTACATTTAAATGAGCCTCAACATTCTATGTCAGTCCAGCAGCTTGAGTTGATATTTGAAATCAAAACAACTGTTTCTGAAGCCTTGAAGCCTGATCACACGTGCTACAAGCTCTTTACAACTCTACAATTTGGTAAGTTTCATCAAGTTGTCCAGTTTGGAAAGTGTTTCTCCTGTCACCATCATGATGCAGCGTCGCCCGAGAAGAACCAGGGCTCTTCCCACACACCTGAGGGGATTCTTGGTGGAGGGCGTCTCTTCCAGTCCAGACCCCTGTGAGCTTTCACAGCTGGCAGCTGTAATCAGGTTGGATCACACTTACAGCTGTATTTCTGGGAAAGCTCAAAGACCCACAGGTTTGGAGGAGCACTACCTGAAGAACGCTGCTGTCCTTCCTGACATCCATCCAGCAGCCTCAGTCTCTTCAGTGGACGTGTGTCAGCAGGAAGAGCCTGTCTCCATCCACGGCTGCAACGTGCAGGGCTACCAGGACATCTACAGCTCTGTGGCGGAGCCCATGATGAAGACACGCTGCGGTCGGCGCCGTCCCTACAGTCTCGAGCTGGGACTGAAGATCAAGCAGCGGCTGTGGGAGACACTCAAGTGCCCTTCACTGGTGGAGACGGAGCAGCCTGATGGACGCGTCCTGATCACTGAGAGCTTCTCCACAACCAGCAGAAGCTTCGCTCCTCGAATCCACGTGGACATCAGTGAAGAGCCCCTGCCTGAGGAACCCCGAAGAAAGAAGCCAAGACATTGAGTCATCACAGTGTCACATGGAGCCCGGAGAATCACACAGCGGGACCGACGTAAGTTTCATTTTCTGTAGTAAGTTTTATTTTCTGGAGAAAGTCTTTTGCACATTGCTGTCTGGTTGTTAGGATGTTTTTGGTGATTGTCAGTGCGTTGATATGCGGTTCCCAGGATGTTCTAAGTGGTTTTTGCTACGAGGTTGTTGGGATGTTTTGGGTGGTTTCCTGTGTGTCGACATGGGTTTGCCGAGGTTTTTTGTGCGGTTGTTAGCGTGTTGGCCTCTTCTGAGTGGTTTTTCGTGCGTTGCTCTGTGGTTGTTAGGATGTTTTGAGTGGCTGGTTGATATGCGGTTAGGGTAGGTTAGGGTCCCTCACACGGTTTGCAGCTTGACGTGCTGTGAGGGCTTGTGTGCATCAGTGATGCTGAGAGCTACGCCACTGGTACTTCACAACTACTGGTAGGGTCACCCATAGTGGACAGGTCTCAGCTGAGATGCCAGACGAAGACAAACCGCCTGATCCTGGACAGCAGCAGATTGACCTGATGCTCCTGGCAGTCTTGTTACAACGACAACAACAGCAGAATTACATGAATGGAAGAAAATTCAAACTGATTATGTGTGGAAGTCATCGATGGATTAATGGAAGCAACCGTTCAAAGAGAACAAGGTAAAACAGTTTAATATTAGTAAAGGCTGAATTCTTTTTTCAGCATTTTTGTAACAGCATTCGGCCAATCAAATCTGATGACTGCTAATTATATTATAATTTCTTTAATTCCTATATACGTGTGATAAATATGAAATAATTCACTTCTAAACATGATCATGTAAATACAGGCAAGCAATGAAAATGATTAAAACACAGCAATTACTACTTATAACAGTAAACACTATCACAGTAATCTGAACCTTATAAACAGACACTGTTCTTTGTGCATCAATAATCAAAAAGTGCATGTAAAAGCAAAACCTAGAGCAGTGAATTGAGTAAATGATTAATCACAATTAATCAAAGGTTTTGAATGTGCTGAAATCTGAATCTCTAGATATATTTTGTACCTGTCAGAATGCATTAAGTTCATTCTTCATGCTTTAAAGCCATACTAAAACTAAAATACAAAAGTCAATGTGGTCTAATTTTGGTTGTTTTGGACCCCACTGACTTCATTATATGGACACAAACAGTTGAAACATTCTTCAGAATATCTAGTTTTGTGTTCTACTGAAGAAGAAATAAAGACATACAGGTTTGGAACGACATGAGGGTGAGTAAATGGTGACAAAATTGTCATTTTTGAAATGCTACTTCAACGAGTTGGACGTATGACAGAGTATTTATGTGCCAAATACACTCCTTCAGAGTTCGTACAAGTTTTGGAACATTTTTTTCGAGTATGGCACTGTATTACGTAACAAAGGGTGGAATTCCATGTACGGGCACTTCTCCGGGAAGAGCGTGCGCACACATCAACCAGAGCGAGAGAGCAAGAGCACGCCCATCAACGCGCTTTGTTCGGGTTACGGAAGTCATCGGCAGCCCTGCACAGGACTTGCTCAGAAAGATTTATCACTTTGTTTTTCGACCACAAAATCAACAGTGTCATCAAAGAAGTGTGTTTTTGGTTGTGAGGGAAAGATAACCTTGCTTCCCAAAAACCCAGCATTAAGTGGAGCTGAGAGATTTGTGCTCATGCATTACATTGATGCGCTCTCGACATTTGTCATTAAAATAACCATAGAAACTTGCAAAAAAAAAATTGCAATCAATTTTTTATTGGTTAAAATGAAAGGAGAATATCTCATGTTTTTCGTGGCTGCTCGAGCCCTCAGGATCGGCGCTTATGGTTTTATAAACAAGGGCCAGTTCGACGCTGGATTTACAGATCGTTTGAAACTGAAAGATGGAGCGGTCACAGCGGTAATGATCCCGGTCATGAGTCGGAACCGCAGGTGGTAAGTACAACTGCATCAAATGTCTGTTTTGTTGGCAGTCGGTGCGTAAGTGCATATATTGTAAACAACACGAACATATAATGAATCAAAAGTTATCCAGGGATAATGAGATGGTGTATTGTGTGTGTTTAAATACATGTTTAGCTGACGCGTGCTTGTCTCTCTTTAGCTTCGCCCACAGCACGCCTCCAGGAGCTCGGCTGTTTTCAGAAAGACTCGGTACAGCGTATCTGTCTTTTCTAAATCTGATAAAACTAAAGACTTTTTGGAGATATGAAGGATGCTATACTACTCTATAGGTACTCAAGATTAACATGAGATTGTTATGTACCTTTAAAAGAAGAAACTTGTCTATGTGTGTAGAAATCATCAGTTAGTGTAGAGCATCACTTACCAGTCATTACTGATGTCAGCGGCTACTGAATGACTGAAGACAATCCACCTGATTCTGGACAGCAACAGATTGGACTGATGTTCCTGGCAGAAGATTAGACAACAACATCAGAATTACCTGAATGGAAGAAACTTCCTCCTGATTATATATGTGGAGCAACTGTTTGAACAGAATGCAGAAACACAGAATGGTTTAATATTAGTAAGGGTGTACGACAAGGCTGCATTCGTTCTTCTGTTGGTAAGTGTTCATCCAACCAAATTTAAAGACCGGTAATTCAATGATATTATACTTTCTGAAATATCTGTATGTGTGTGATAAATATTTGATTGCATACATGAGAAAATAATATACATTCTATTCAAGTTGTTATTTTTCTGAGTTTCATTTATAATATCTGATTACACTTTTACATAGCTTTATGAATCAAGATAAAAGGCAATATATAAAGCAGTGGTTCTGAAATATTGTCGTGGACAATGGAGGGCCCTTGAAGTCAAAAAGGTTGCGATTCACTGATTTAAAGGGATCGTTCACCCAACACAAAAGAAGATCATTTGAAAAATGTGTATGTTTTTTTCTATACCTATTAAGTCACTGTGGACTTTCATTGTGTGGTCAAAAACAGTTGAAACATTCTTCCAAAAATCTTCTTTTAAGTTCTGCAGGAGAAAGAAAGTCGTACAGGTTGAGAGGTGAGTAAATGAGTGTAAGTAAATGATGACAGAGTTTTCATTTTTAACTGATCTATCCTTTTAAAGGATTTAGTTCACTTTCATATAAAATTTTCCTGATAATTTACTCACCCCCATGTCATCCAAGATGTCCATGTCTTTCTTTCTTCAGTCGAAAAGAAATTAAGGTTTTTGATGAAAACATTCCAGTATTATTCTCCTTATAATGGACTTCAATGGCCTCCAAACGGTTGAAGGTCAAAATTATAGTTTCAGTGCAGCTTCAAAGGGCTTTAAACGATACCAGACGAGGAATAAGGGTCTTATCTAGCGAAACGATCGGTCATTTTCGAAAAAAATGTGAATGTATATGCTTTATATAAACAAATGATCGCCTTCCAAGTGCTTCCGCCAAAACCGTACTTTCGTATTCTTCAAAAAGCTTACGCTGTATGTCCTACGCCTTCCTTATTCAACTTACGGAAAAAATGTAACTGGCGCTGCGTTCGTTCCGTAAGTTGAATAGGGAAGGCGTAGGACATACAGCTTAGTACGTTTTTGGCGGAGCACTTGGAAGGCGATCATTTGTTCATATAAAGCATATACAGTTACATTTTTTTTCGAAAATGACCGATCGTTTCGCTAGATGAGACCCTTATTCCTGGATATGTTGAAGTTTTCAGTGACAAAATGTATCAAGATCCTACGCTTTTAGAAATATATTTATGAAAAAAATGATTGCCATTTACTAAAATAGACACTTGTAAAATTATGCCTGAGGTATTTATTAACATTTTATGCTTTTCTTTTTAATTTATAAAAGTTGTAATTTATTGAACCATGCTTGAGACAGTCACACCATAGGAAAATTTTGAGATTTAGCTCAAAAATAAAAACAAAAATCTAATAACAAAGCAGTTTTTTTTAACAACAGGTCCATATGTAAAACAAAGAAATATTTAACCATTTACTGCATTTTAAATGATGACCATTCTAAATACATTCATTTTTGTCATGTTCGACAGTGAAAATGCCATGTCACGTCAACAACCCACTAGCATTCGCTTCATGATCTTTGCAGATGTAAGTTGATCTTACGTTTACCGAATGCTGTCGTTATAGAGAGAATATATATTTTTTAAAGATTTTGAAAACATTTTTATTTATGGTTGATGTTATTATCAGAGATATAGGTGGATGGGTTCATTAAAATAGCGCACAGAGCCATTTCTGTATTTCATTTATTTTCAGAAACTATATGATTACACCTGCACAATGCAGCATTTTAACTCACCCGATGACTCGAGCTTGAGTCCTGAAGCGATTTCATTACAGACTGGATTTGAATCAACAATATTATTTATAGGCTAACGTTAGGCCTACATTTTTTTCCTCCTAAAACACTGTCGGTGTAATATCTTGCAGCGTATTTTCATTTCTTCGTTTAATTATCGTTATCATTCATATTCTTCGTCATGTCTGGTCCTTGAAATAAGATAAAACAAGCCTCCAACGAACATTGTCATCAGTAATCGAAATGACAACAAGAGAGCTGTGCTCGTAATCGCCCCCTATACACTCATTCACTTTTCCCTACATTACTCCACTAATATTGTCCACTTGAAGGGGTGTGAAAACGAGTGAGCGAATTCGGACACCGAGTGGCCCGGAAAATCTGCCGCTTTTGCATAGTTTGTGCTTGCTGTATAATAAGCATTTGAAACTTAGCAAACTGGTAGCTCCAGTAGTAATGAAAAGATTTATCTTGAACTCTGTCATGGTAACGAACATAAACCTTAAACTATTTAATAATAAATTAAAAAGGAATTTACCTGTGTGACATTACGATGTACCCGCATTGGAAAATGGATGGATGAGTGTTCAGCTGCGGGCGCCATCTTCTGGCGAGACGCGGAGGCGGGAATGGACCCTTTTCACATTTCCGGGTTTCTCAGTAGCAAAAGTACACTTGTTTTTGCGGTGCATTGTGGGATTGAATGAGTGCACTTGATAATGTCCACTGGTTTTGGACAACACTACAAATGGCTGTCCCCTCAAATAGTGCCCTATTTAAGGATATAGGGGGCGATTTCGCCTTCTGTTTTTCGAATAGGCTACTATGTATTCAGACATAGATGTAATATTTTGGCCTACTGTTTTTTGCATACTATATAGTAGGTAAGTATTCAATTTTGGACGCAGCGCGGTTGTGCACTTGTTATTGTGGTGCATTATGGGATGGAATGAGTGCACTCGATATGTCCACTGTAGTTTGGGAGACCACTACAAATGGCTGTCCCCTCAAATAGTGCCCTATTTAAGGGTATATAATTAATGTTTATTGCAAAATATGCACCTGTATACAAATATTTAAGTAGTTTAAAAGAAATAATGTGGATTGATGGCTTTTATAAAGCCATATACCATCTATTAAAATATAAATATTTTAATAGATATATATTAACAAATATAACGAACGTATCTACAGTACAGTAGGCTATGCTGTGTAATATATATAGATACAGATAACAGCATGTAGCTTTTGCCTTTTTAACAGCATTTGGAGGACAACATTCAGCAAGATTGTGGAATATAATGTTTTTCAATAAAAATATATATATAAAAAAAATACGAGCAGATCTGTTGTTTTTGCTTTATTTGGTCAGTACTGGACATTTACCAAGCTAGAAAAAGTATAAAGGATAAAATATAAATAAAAATGTAAACAACAATATGTATGAACATTCATTCACAAGCAAGATTAATTCAGACTCCAAACAGATTTGTTTAGTAGATTCACAACCAATGAAATGCTTCTACAAGGCCGCACTCCAATACTACCGGCTTGTCTGTGGAGGCAGGAAAAGCCAGGAGACTTCAGTGAACAAAAGATACAACGAGAGTCAGTGCAAGAATTATTTGTTCACTTAAAACATTCATTCAACACACAGATTTGTTAATGAACAACATAGCAGTTCCTAATAGTGATGCTGGCCTTAACAGACAACACTACATTCACACACAGATGAGGAATACATACTGTGTAACTGAATGAAGATGAAGATGATAATGGTAATATAGAAGCATACAGTACATGTACCGTAGAGCTCATGCTGCTCTAATGGACTTACTGATGATATCAAGTGTTGTTTACATTTAAATGAGCCTCAACATTCTATGTCAGTCCAGCAGCTTGAGTTGATATTTGAAATCAAAACAACTGTTTCTGAAGCCTTGAAGCCTGATCACACGTGCTACAAGCTCTTTACAACTCTACAATTTGGTAAGTTTCATCAAGTTGTCCAGTTTGGAAAGTGTTTCTCCTGTCACCATCATGATGCAGCGTCGCCCGAGAAGAACCAGGGCTCTTCCCACACACCTGAGGGGATTCTTGGTGGAGGGCGTCTCTTCCAGTCCAGACCCCTGTGAGCTTTCACAGCTGGCAGCTGTAATCAGGTTAGATCACACTTACAGCTGTATTTCTGGGAAAGTTCAAAGACCCACAGGTTTGGAGGAGCGCTACCTGAAGAACGCTGCTGTCCTTCCTGACATCCGTCCAGCAGCCTCAGTCTCTTCAGTGAACGTGTGTCAGCAGGAAGATCCTGTCTCCATCCACGGCTGCAACGTGCAGGGCTACCAGGACATCTACAGCTCTGTGGTAAAGCCCATGATGAAGACACGCTGCGGTCGGCGCCGTCCCTACAGTCTTGAGCTGGGACTGAAGATCAAGCAGCGGCTGTGGGAGACACTCAAGTGCCCTTCACTGGTGGAGACGGAGCAGCCTGATGGACGCGTCCTGATCACTGAGAGCTTCTCCACAACCAGCAGAAGCTTCGCTCCTCGAATCCACGTGGACATCAGTGAAGAGCCCCTGCCTGAGGAACCCCGAAGAAAGAAGCCCAGACACTGAGTCATCACAGTGTCACATGGAGCCCGGAGAATCACACAGCGGGACCGACGTATGTAAATACTGTATATAGTCATAGAGTAAGTTTATAGTTTTATGAGCAAGTTTCATTTTCTATAGTAAGTTTTATTTTCTGGAGAAAGTCTTTTGCACATTGCTGTCTGGTTGTTAGGATGTTTTTGGTGATTGTCAGTGCGTTGATACGCGGTTCCCAGGATGTTCTAAGTGGTTTTTGCTACGAGGTTGTTGGGATGTTTTGGGTGGTTTCCTGTGTGTCGACATGGGTTTGCCGAGGTTTTTTGTGCGGTTGTTAGCGTGTTGACCTCTTCTGAGTGGTTTTTCGTGCGTTGCTCTGTGGTTGTTAGGATGTTTTGAGTGGCTGGTTGATATGCGGTTAGGGTAGGTTAGGGTCCCTCACACGGTTTGCAGCTTGACGTGCTGTGAGGGCTTGTGTGCATCAGTGATGCTGAGAGCTACGCCACTGGTACTTCACAACTACTGGTAGGGTCACCCATAGTGGACAGGTCTCAGCTGAGATGCCAGACGAAGACAAACCGCCTGATCCTGGACAGCAGCAGATTGACCTGATGTTCCTGGCAGAAGATCAGTCTTGTTACAACGACAACAACAGCAGAATTACATGAATGGAAGAAAATTCAAACTGATTATGTGTGGAAGTCATCGATGGATTGAAGGAATCAACCGTTCAAAGAGAACAAAGTAAAACAGTTTAATATTAGTAAAGGCTGAATTCTTTCTTCAGCATTTTTGTAACAGCATTCGGCCAATCAAATCTGCTGACTGCTAACTATGTTATATTATAATTTGCTAAATGCTTGTATACCTCTAAACTCAGACACATGATCACAAACAGGTGAGCAGTAAAAACTATTAAAATACAACAATTACTATTTACAACAGATAAACACTATCAGTAATCTAAACATAACTATAGCTTAATAAAAATGTGTGTTAAGCATAAAAACTAGTGCTGTCAGTCAAATAAAATATTAATCACAATTAATCACAGATTTTTAAAGTACAACAGCTCGTAACTATAATAACCCTGTGTTGTGATTTGCCAGAGCGTTGTTATTGCATAAGTGAAAAAATATTAATATACATTTTATTCAAGCTGTTTCTTTCTGATTATGTTTCATGCCTGATTATAATTTTAATATATGCTTATACATCAGGACAAAAGGCAAGATATGATAATGTGGGATCTTGATTTCCTGAAGGTGAGTTTAAAGAGTGGTCTGCCTTTAAATCACAAACACTGGATTCAACACACAGTTCTGAACATGATATCAACCTGCATCACATTTTTTGGCTTGACAACCTACAAAATGAATAAGTTGTCAACGAATTTAGAAGAGGAAACTTGTCTGTGTAGAAATCATCAGGAAAACATCTAACAGTGTAGAGCATCACTTACCTGTCATTACTGATGACAACGGCTGCTACTGAATCCAAGAGCCATCTAGAAGGAGAGAGAAAGATACTTTAGAAAACAATAGACTGGAGCTTTAGACTCAACACTGTTTTTAAGCAGTATAAGTTCATAACAATGGCCTACATGACAGTTATTGCCCATAATATTCAAATTTTGGTTAAAATTTCTATTTGAGAACAAGTAATTGGTCTGTAAGTAATTTCAATCACAATCTAAAAACATCAGCCCTTGATCACTGAATGTAACACATTAACACTAGTAGCAGCTCCATGATCATCTCTCTGTGTCCTGCCTAAAGCCAGGCCAATAACAGTTTTGGTTTCAGTGAGACTGGAACAAACCTGATCTGAGCACCCAGGTGAAAAAAAGTACACTTCTATAATGTACTTAAAGTTAGTTACCACTTGTAGTACACTATGGGTTCAAATGTACTATAAGTAGTATCTAAATACATTTTTTAAATATAGAGATAGTATATTAAAAGCACATTTTAGTTAATATTTCATGGTGTCTCAAAATAGCACAATTGAGTACACTTAGATGTTCTTAAGAGTATCTTAAGAAGTACTAAAGAAGAATTTTTAGTATATTAAGTACAAAATTACTTTAACAAGATTAGTTAAACAAGATTAAGATTAGTTAAACAAGAAAAATTAGTTAAACAAGACTAATAAAATTTTGAGAGTCAGTTTTACTTACATATTTCACATCAAATTCAATTCTGCCCTTATGGGACCCCAGTGATGTGCTTATTTCGTAGTTTGTAGCGCCTCCTCGTGGATGCTAGTCATTAATGCAGCTAGATCTTAGTGGCCTCCTGGGTATTCTACACTTTTTAAGTCTTTTTTTAGTTGGGCATTTTATTTGTTAAATTTTTTTAGTTATAATAGAACGACTAGGTACAAACAGCTGACAATAATAATATCTGTAACCTGAAAATAATTAATAGTCCAATTAAAAATAGCTAAAAGCAGTGCACAGAATTCTGATGTTGGTGTATGTGAGGAATCAGCTGGAAATGGTGGTGGAGAACATGTGAGCTGTACCTCATAATGTCCTGTGCCTTCCACCTGGTCTGCTGTTTATATTGTGAGACTAGACTTCATAGGCCCACTCCATGATTTTAGGACAGATAGAGGTGGTTTCTGTTCTTAGCTGTGAGAGATGTGAACCAGCAGACAAGAGAAAACACAGAATACTTTCAGTATAAGAGCTTTAGAACGTGTTCAGGATGAGTTAAGGCCACACTGCACCGTCAGACGCAGACCAACGCAGACAGTCACCAGATTACAGACCCTTACGGAAAGAAAATATATTTCCCTATCCACCTTATTCCTGACTAGCCTACTGCGTTTCGAATTATGGGTTCCACTTCCGGTTTGGGGAACTTCCATTTAAAAAGACTGAAACGAACCGTTTCAAATCATAAGGTTGCCCTACAAATAAAGCTTATCCGTCAGTTTGACTGAATGAGCTGTCAATTTTTCTTTCATGTTTTATTTTCAGACATCATGAGAATAACATAACGCTTGATATTTTAACGTAACATGTTATAACCAGAATATCTATGGCAAAAGCTCTTTTCAGTCGCTGCTTTCTATCCTCGTGATTATTTTCTTTTGTCCCTTTGCATACCGCTGTAATAGTATGAAAAAGGACAACACATACTGCACATTTGTGGCCTGTTCTCCCGATATAATTTACGATATATCCCATTAATAATTCATTGGAATGCACGAAGAATCTCTCGTTTTTCTCCTCAAAGCCTCACGTCTCTTTCCAGGTTTGTTTTCACAGGTAAATACAATTTATTATCTGTAAAAATGATGGAAATCACTTTGAAATAGTTTCACGCAATGCTGAAGTTCATGAACATTTTTTAAGGCAACGTGTATTACATAATACAGATATATATCACTATAGTTATATTTAACCCGTCCGTTTTTGCTGTGGAAAGAATCGCGCTTTTTCATGGCCTGTTGAAAGTACCTTGTTGATGCTTTTACACTTTTGAAATGTTGGTTGAAGGGTGAGTAGAATAATGTCATCTAATTGTACCCAGTTTAAAAATAAAACGTATTATTGCGTTCATAGAGCGAGCCTTTCACTGACTGTTTACAGCTTAACGGAAGTTACACCCATAATTCGCGCAAAGCGTCATGGGGCGTAGGAATAAGGTGGATATATGAATGATCAATTTATTACATGATTTAACAGTATACTTGAAAATATACAGAAAAATATATTGCGTAAATATATTACAATATATTGAATAATACATAAGGAATTGCCGCTTTTCATAAATTGAAAAATATGTGATAATATATTTACTAATATATCATAATGTATGTAATTTTATATTCAGTAATATACTTCATAATATATAGATTTATATGTGATCAGATATGGTACTGCATGCATAATATATTGCAGATATATTTTCTCATGCAGTGTAAACACATATATGGTAAAATATATTATGTAACACATTTCTTATATTTTATAATTATTTACATTTTAAATGTTTCATATTTTCAAGTTGGTTAATAAAAGCACACCTGCATGTACTAAAGTTTCTACCAAAGAGACTATCATTGTGATATAACATGCACAGCTGTTACTTTTTAAATAAAGTTATTATAGTCTTAATGATGCTCAGCCAATCATAAACCTAACCTCAGGCTCTACTCTTCAGCACAATGGTAACCCCAAAAACTCACACATACCAGAAAACCTTTTAAATTCCAAAATAATACAACTTTAAACACTAACAGATATCCCCCTATATCAATATTGAGCAAAACACATGATATAGCACTTAACTGTAACATTTACTCTCCTTTAACAGTCAGAAGCAAAGCATGCTGGGAACTAGAAGTCTGTTGTAACCACTGATTGTAACTCATTCCATGAATGTGTGTATATATGTGTGTACAATACATTCACATTTATATGGGAACATGTATGTGCAATATATGTACACAATAAAGGATAATACTTTATGAATGTAATGCTATTTTTTTCTTCATTTATAAATATTTTATATGTATCAATATATAGCCATACATGGTCAATGAATATATTGCAGTATATTGAAAAATATAAGCACTAGTTTCCCATATATGGAAATGTATTATGTAATATATCGCATTATATTTTGCAGTATATTCCCATATATTTTTGTTCCGTAAGGGGACCGTCATTTCACAGACATTCTAATTCCGATTCAGCATGTTCAGTAGGTAAAAATAAGCTCAGACAGACGCCAACAGACTAAGAGGGGTAACACACTGATCCTGCCTGTCGGCATCTATTGATGCGGTGTGAACTGACCTTTAGACAATGAAAAAGTTCTGCTCAGGAAATATTTTCATTGGTGAATGATAATATATTGATAATGATATTTTGTTCCTCAACCTACACCTTCTTCTTGCCATAAATGATCATGGATCTTGTATTTGATTATAGCCGCAAAAGTTAAAGGAAAATTAGGCAGAAAATTTAGCATCTACAGTGTTAACGTTAGCTGTTTACCATGGTGACAAAGAAAACCAATGTGTTATACCAGAGCGCCTGAAGAAGTCATTTCAGTCAAAACTTGAACATGCCACCTGTCTTGATTCACTGAAACCCAGAAAAGAGAATGCAGCAAGTAGAGGCTTTGTGGACAGTGTCTGGCTACTTATCTTGCAATGGAGAAAACTTTAAGGTTGAATTCAATTCCTCTGCCACTGTCTTACCAATGGCAATCTATGCCTGTGAGACCTGGACGTATTCCACCAGCGGTGTCTCAGATGCATTCTCCACGTCACGTACCTGCACAGGGCTAAAAAAAACCCACAGACTTTCCGCCATTGTGTCTGAACGTCGCATCAAACTGGCAGATCACATTCTGTGGCAATCGGAACAATGCCTAGCAAAAATTGCACTGACATGGATGCCGCCCAATGGACGTCGAAGGAGAGGAAGGCAGAAGAAGACCTAGCGAACTACATTCAAAGAGGACTTAAAGCGAGCTGGCGTTAAGTGGGAAGAAGCCGAATCCCATGCAGCCAATAGCAACCAGTGGAATATGCTGGTTGCCCAATGTGCCCTGTAGCACAGACGGACCTAAAGAATAAGAAGCTACCGTAAAGTACAAACGCAGACACTCCAGACCCATGTGGGTGTGGCCACTGAAGAATGGAAGCTGCTAACAAGCCAGTAGGTGACTAATCAAGTGGTAGGTCAGTCCAAGGGTTTGACAGTGGCAATCTGAAGGCATATGCAGCTAAACCTTTTCAAGACGGCGGACATAGACCGCCTGCCATTCTTGGACGATTATGTGTGTCCAGATGGGCCTTTTATTCTCTGTATAAAATGATGTCTTGTTGGAATACTCAGCTCAGTACTCAAAGATGCCAACAATATTCTGACATCCACATTAATGTGTAGAAATGACACTGTTGGTATGTTTTAGTGTTAGTGTGTCAGTGAGTGAGCACAAATGAGAATGAAACAAGAAAAAATGTGGAAAGGTGGGAGATGCTCAGTAATTCTTCAATTATACTGTAATCTTAATGAATAACGAAACAACAGATGTACTTTCGGCTTTGTCTTTTTACAAAAGCAGTTTAAGGCCCATTTCTGTTGTGTGCTATTTCAATCCTCGCTCTTTCTTTTCCCACATGGGAGGAAGGAGAAAAGAAAAGCAGCTGCCTTTCCCAAGCCACACAAAAGAGGGGTGAAAAAACAGAGGGGAAAAAGAAAAACTGTGGGTGTTGAGGGTGAGGATGAGTGGAGAGTTGCAGGAGAACAAATCTTATCATTTCCAGCCCACAATGGGCTGGTTTCTATGACAGGACAGTTACAGATCTGTTTTATCTTATTGTGGCTTTGTGTGTGTGGTAATGGCCGTCTGCCTGTCAACTGGTCATTATGAAGGCTTTTGTCCCGTTGAGCGAGCATGTGCTGTCCATCACGCAGCTCATTTCATTCCACTCTTTGTTGTGCGCTCCAGTTCTTATTGCAGTGCCTAGTGGGAAAGCGTGGATCCTGTCTCTCTCCAGTGGTGATTTTCCTCTTTGTAATCCATCTGAACCAGCAAATTGCAATTTTAAGGAGAAGGGAGTGTGAAAAAAAAGTAGGTAAAAATCAATTTAATCCTAGGGAGTTCGACGGGGAGAATGACTTGTGCCACCCAGAGAAATGATTGATATTTTCGATTCTGTGCAGGACACAAAAGGGGATCAGGTTTATTTGATCTCAATCACTCCATCTATTCCGAAATAATTTTTTTCTCTCTCGCCTTCACATCTGTACTACTGTATATATTATCTCAAATTCTTACCTCATCCGCAGTCATTGGTACAACAGAGACCTTCATGGACTGTTTTTAATTCTGGGAACATGTTTAGCTGTTCAGCCTGCCGCCCAACCACTGCACATACAGGTGTGCCTAAACAGAGAAGAGAAGCCATTTATTTCATATATGGCCATATGATTGATGTGTTAAAGTAGTGGTTTTTAAACATAAATTATCTAATATCAACTGATACAGTTAATTAGTTAATAAAAAAACAAAGATAAAAAAAATCACTAACAATAGCTGATAACCGTTACGATACCAAATAATGTTGCTAAAAAACATGAACATAGGGGTCAACATCATCTTATTTAGTAGGACATAAGTTACCGAACTCTGTGCTATAGCTACATTAAATTAATGTAATGTATATGTGTAACATGGTTGTGTTTCTTGTGGATTTCTGTTATTTCTCCTGATGGTGTTTCTTGGAAGATTAATAATTAAAGACTGTTTTTGTTATACTCTCCTGTGTTGTGCACTCATTACAACCACCAGTTTGTGACAGAATACCGGACCGAGAGTACATTTATTTTGCTGCGTTTTTCTTTCTTTTTTTCTTTCTTTTTTTCTCTCCCCCTCACTAATAGACCTACCCGCCATCCAACTACTCTGCCTGGAGCAAAAGGACCATTCACTGTCGGACCATACAAGGGACTTTTTAGATGTGGTGTGCCTAACCCACTAAGCCAGTGGTTCTCAAACCTGTCCTAGAGTACCACCAGCCCTGCACATTTTGTATGTCTCCCTATATCTGACACACCCATTTCAGGTCTTGCAGTCTCTACTAATGAGCTCATGAGTTGAATCAGGTGTGATAGATGAGGAAGACATACAAAATGTCCAGGGCTTGTGGTACTCCAGAACAGGTTTGAGAACCACTGGACTAAGTGGTCCAAGGCAGTGGAGTGGGTGCTGGTGAACAATGGATCGGCGTTCACCATCTCCCCAGCAGAGGACATCACCAGCCCCACTCCGGACTGCCAGCCCTGCCAGCCACCACCCACACACTGCACGGAGCGAATGCCAGAGCCCACCACAGACAGTGAGCCCGAGCCTGCCGC
The DNA here is from genome assembly GCA_039654765.1 of Mylopharyngodon piceus. NCBI lineage: Eukaryota > Metazoa > Chordata > Actinopteri > Cypriniformes > Xenocyprididae > Mylopharyngodon > Mylopharyngodon piceus. The sequence continues at coordinate 24,121,316 of CM077441.1, forward strand.
GATGCACAAGCCAGTATAGAGGACTGTATGAGCCGGCAACACCATGCTTCACCGTGGGACTGCTGGTGGAGTACTAGGGCATGGAGGAAAGCCCCACTCACACTCTTGCAGCTGAGAGTGAGCTGCAGCTGGCCTCTGTAAAGCTAATTTTTTAATTTTTTTGCAGAGGCCAGATTTGGAAGAGGATATTTCCCTGATTCCCCCTTGCTTGCTGGTCCTGCTCAGCTCAAAGTGCCCCCACTGGTTCCGCCCAGCTCGAAGACTCCTGTGCCCCTGCTGGTTTTGCCCAGCTCAAAGTATCCTGTGTCTCCAGAGTTCCCACCCAGCTTCCCTCTCCCGCCTCCTCTTCAGCCAGTTCCTTTGCCCCGCCTCTGCTCGTTCCTTTCAGCCCCTTGGCTCCTCCTCTGACACCACTCTATTGTGTGGATTTGCCTCAGGTCTTCCGGTCTCCAGCTCTGCCCAGTCAAGAGGATTCCCAGGCTTCGCATCCAGCCATCTGTCCCGTCGGCTCTGCCTTGGCTCCTCCCTCCCACGGCTCCACCTAGGACCATTGTCCTTAAGGCTCCACCGGGCTGCCTCAACCCTCCGGCTCTGCCTTGGTCAGACGTCACCCTGCCAGGCCAGGGACTTACAGGCCTCCACCCCTCTCTTTTGGCTCCGTTGGGCTCTGCCTTCCCTTCGGATTCGCCTTGGTCCTCAGTCCCACTGGCCCTCTGGCACCACCTCGGACGCTCGTCACTGGGGCTCTGCCTTGGCCTCCAGGACCATCGGTGCCGCCCGGTCTCACTGGCTCTTTTTCTGCGCTTAGGGCTCCACTTCCATTGGCCTCGTCTCCATCAGTCGTCTCCTTGGAGTCATCAGTCAAGTCTCCACCATGGGTGATCGTCCTGACTGTGCTCTGGGTTCCAGCCTGGCTACTCCTGCTCCAGGCTCCACCCACCATTATTGCCACCCTGGGTTTCTCCCTCTATCATCTCCTCCAGTGTCCTGCCCTTCGCCAGCCCCTCATCCTCCTCCAGAGCCCCCTCCCTTCCTCCCACCACGGTTGGACTTGTTACGGCATGGGGACGCGCCTTCTGGGAGGGGGGACTAATGTAACATCTATGTGTAATGTGGTTGTATTTCAAGTGGATTTCTGTTATTTCTCCTGCATGTTCCTTGGAAGATTAATAATTAAAAATAAGTTAAAAAGTTTTTGTTATACTCTCCTGCGTTGTGCGCTCATTACAACCACCAGTTCGTGACAACTGCATTGTATGTCTTTTGTTTATTAATCTCACATTATTAACAATAATAGGAATTATAGGAATTATCAATTATCAATATCAATTATAGGAATTATTAAGCAGAAATATTATGAGATAACTACTTTACATTTTAAACCACAACAATTTTGAGTGTTTCCGCATGGCGTTGCAGCGGTCAGGTGGTACAAGACGTCTCAAAATGTTCAGCGTTTACATGTTTTTATGAGTTCTACAAGGACGTGAATGTAATTATGGTAATTCCAACGTGGTGTGAACACACCTATGCTCCTTTGAGAAGATATGATAGAAAAGTTTGTGGTCTTATAACAGCAGGATGGAAGAATGTGTGTACAGCTTGGCATTAGGGAGTCCTGCTGGAGCATTTGTGGTTTGTAGAAGCAAAAAGCCAGACTTTACCCCCTCTCAGAAAGACCGCTCTCTAAACAGCCTAAGATGTTGAGCTCTGCATGATGTCCAATGATCAATAAACCCATCCAAAAAAGTGAAAGCATCCCTGTCTGCCCTGGTTCCTTGTCTTTTATCTGCCTCTGTGGTCTAACCGAAAAAGATATGAACATGAAGTCTGTCAAGATCAAATCCATATCCCCTCGCATGAAGAAAACAGTCAGCTCAGATGTTTGTTCTTCGGTTCTGCTGCTACACATACACCTAACCTCACATCCTCATCCTGTAGAAACAGTAGTCTGTCACAGATAACACAGAACACACTCCTGACACCCATTCAGAGTTCACCAGCGCTGTACACAGAACTGGATACGATCTCATCACATCTTGTGGTGTGGCCGAACACAATGGGCCTTCCTGTCAGGAGTCCTACACGTCCATGCGCAATACAAGCAGATAAGATCTCTTCTTATTAACACATTCAATTTAAACTGCCTCCGAATGGAGAAAGGAAATGCATCTATCTCAGTCAAATGGCCATTCGGCTGTGATTGCAATCGTACATCTGCAGTGCAATTGTCATTGTATAAGACAGAAAATGGCAGCATGGATGTCCAATCTCAGATCACATTAAGTGATAAAAAGTAAACCACCTTTACAAGAGTTGTTAAACAGATCATTCCATGGACAAAGCGCATTTTCTCTTGAAAGGGTTGAATGTTGGCCATGGTGAAAGGGTCTTTATTACCGTCATCATACAATATTTTTTAAGTGTAATTTATTCCTGTGATGGCAGCCACTACTCCAGTCTTCAGTGTCATGATGCTTCAGAAATCAAATATGATGCTTCAGAAATCATTCTAATATTCTGATTTGGTACTCAAGAAACATTTCTTATTATTATCAATGTTTCTATATTTTTGTGGAAAATGTGATACATATTTTCAAATTCTTTTATGAATAGAAAGTTCACAATTACAGCATTTATTTTAAATAGAAATAAGACATTCTACAAAATAGAATCAATCAATTTAATGCATCCTTGCTGAATACAAGTATTAATTTTAAAAAAAATACTGTACCCAAACTTTTGAACAGTAGTGCACAAAAACTAATCAGGAGGCTGTTTACAAAGTTTTTCCTGATACTGCCAAGAGCAGATGTTCATTCATTAAAATAGAGGTGCATGTGTGAGTCACTGGGGGGCAGTCTAAGTCTATGGATGACACTGTTGTGCCTGTATGTCTTTGAAGTTCAGCAGAAATCAGTACAAAGAGCTCACGGTAAGCTGGGGAAAATGTCAAGCGTTTTCTTGGAACATATTCATTCATGAAATTATACTTGCTTCAGGATTGCTTTAATGACAAAGGAAAAACTCTGTCTGCTGATATTAACCGTAGCATCTTAAAACAATGAGTGTTTTTAGAGGGAAAATAGCTGATTACAGCCATAATGACTGTTTGTGAATCAAATGCTTCTCTGAGGAGCTGGAGACAGGAATGCTTGGGGGTAATTAATGGAAAGAAAGCATCCAAATTAACTCTATACTCATTCATCATGAGTGTGTCCTTGATCCCAAGTGAGCCATTTGACTCTCTTCAGACCACTGCCTAAGTTAAGGCCAGAAACTTTTGTAGCAAAGGCCAAGAACAACCTCCTGGGCACCAGGAGAACAGAGGAGATGGTGGAAGAGAACTGTGATGTGTTTGTTTATTTGTAAGGGACTTTCAGTCCAATTAATGATTTATTCTGCCTAGCAGACAGCGGCTCAGATTGGGAGCTGTTTCAATAAGCTATGGGCCGAGCACTTCTCCCATAGAAACTGGTATATTATACAGGCTCCTTTCTCATCACGCATCTGTTCTTCTGGAAGAGCAGATAGTTTTCATGAGAGATCAACACTGAAGAGAAGAAAAGGAATAGAAAAGATGCGGTAACATTTACTGTTGCTCAGCAACTTTCGCTGGCAAAATCCAGTCATTTCAATAGGGATCCATGCAATCAGGAGTTTCGCATGAGGGTGAAAAAATTCCCTACAAAGATTTTGCAGTGGGTTCAAATTGGTCACGTGTTGACCAGCTACTTGGTTTGAAAGGGACTTCTTTGGGATCTGTGCTTCATACATCGCTACACTACTGAAAATGGACAACAGGCCTTGTTTTGCTCACAAAAATTTCACTGAATTTCGCTAACTTTTACGGTACTGTTATGGGTGGTCACAATAGACTTTGAGCATGTGAAATTTCTTTAGACACTGTAACGGTTGTGATATAATGTCATGCTCTGTGCTGTCTTTTTTTTAAACATAAATTCAACAAATAACAAATTATAATAAAAATATAAAATCTACTCCACTTTCAGCATGAAAGAAGTTGGGATAGTCTTTTCTTCCCTATTATGACGTACAAAAAAAATGTAGGGCGGGACTTCATTTTGTCCATCGTAAATTGATTGGATCATTGGATGGTTGTGGTTTGCTATTGCTGTGATCTCATGTGAGAGACAGTTGTCCCGCCCTCACACCATTAAACATGGCATCAGAGATGAGATGCGGTTGCAAGAAGGAGGTTATTTTGGTTTAGGATTTTGATTGCACAGTAATTTAAAAAAATGATTACAATTTAAAACAAATTTTGATTTCATGGTGACTTTGTATTTTTTTTTTTAACTCAGCTAAGAGGTCATGCTGGTCACACATCACGTGATATAAATTCGTAGGCTAGAGTTCAACAAAACTTAAACTTAGAACGCAGTGAAAATCGCACTTGTGTTACCTGTCTCCCACATTCGTATGTGTATAAATGGAATGGAATGGTGTATAAACGACTAAAGTTCCACAAAAAATGCTATAGTACTACCATTGTGTTTTTAATATGCTACGATGCTAACACTCATAGTTGTACCATCTCTGGTGGAAAATCTAGTAGCTGTGTTTTGACATGGTAGCTGGCTTCTAGCTGTTCTATGCTAGTTATTAGCTGACTGATCAGCCACCATATTCCAAAAAATAAGCTTGACCATTTTAAGCCGGTATGATGTGTAACGTTAGCTGGTTTGTTCCTGGTTCAGGATGGTCTACCAGCAGATAGGTCAATCACCAGTTTAGACCAGTTATTATCAAAGTTGGATTTTCCAACAGGGATGGCATTCTTCTACATAGTGTACTTTGTACCATGTAAATACCATGGCACATTAATATGGTAATCATTTAGTATGGCATTAGTGTCCAGATAAAAATGCACTGGAGTGGAAATAATGCGTTTGAGGTCAGACGCTCCTGTCAGTAATTGAGTGTACTATTTACCGGTTTGGCAGGAATTCATCCCTCTTGAAATTGAGCACTTTGAGAGGGTTTTTTATTTTTTATTTTTTTTATTTTCTTTTTTTTTCGCGCTCACAGATTAACCGGTCACATTATTTACAGTACAGGTAACACGATGTGCTGAAAAGAAGCTCAGTGCTTTGTTTCCACATGGACTGCCAGCGCTTTCCCACAGGACAGACTCTAGAAGCCGCGTCTTCATTCATGTGTCACCGGTACGTCAGGTTTGGCCACCACCGCGCTGGACTCTGAGGAGAAGACACTGTACCTTTCAAACGCCATCGCAGCCTCCAGCTGCCACCACAGCAACCCCGCGCAGCTCTCTGTCAGTCTGCGTGAGTGACAGCCGATCCCCCTGCGCGACGCTGATTGGCAGTACCCGCATGGCTGATGGTGATAAAACTGTCGTGCTGCTGTTTGCTGCCGGTGCGTGCGCCCTTCCCGCTCTTCTGTGCTGTCACTCCGCCCGCCAAGATGACGATGCTATTGAATCCCGCCCGTTAATAACAACAATGCAATACACAGTGGGGCAACTCATCCGCATTTCCCCATCTAGCTGATTTGTTTATTTATTCGTGGATATCTTTAAAATGACTGTGATTTTAAAAGTCCAAGGTGACATTTGAGGAGCACATTTCAATATGTCAATACCCATAACTTTGCCATGACAACCCTGAGACAGATTGGCCCTTTGAGCTGCACGTCAGTCTTCATTACTGCCTCTGTATGTAACAATATCTAGTGATGGGCGATTTCAAAACACTGCTTCATGAAGCTTCGAAGCTTTGCGAATCTTTTGTTTCAAATTAGTGGTTCGGAGTGAGTATCAAACTGCCAAAGTCACGCCCCCCAGTGGTGAACCATTGAAATTTCGAAACACTTATGATGTAACGAAGCCTCGTTTACTGAAATCACGTGACTTTGGCAGTTTGATACACGCTCCGAACCACTGATTCGAAACAAAAGATTCGTAAAGCTTCAAAGCTTCATGAAGCAGTGTTTTGAAATCGCCCAACACTAGATATTGTTAAATAAAGTCGTTATTTTGTTTTTTGGCACACAAAAAGTATTCTCGACGCTTCATAACATTAAGGTTGAACCACTGTAGTCACATGAACTGTTTTAAATATGTCTTTAGTACCTTTCTGGGCATTGAAAGTGTTAATTATCTTACTGGCAATGCAGGCCTCACTGAGCCATTGGATTTTATGAAAAATATCTTAATTTGTGTTCCGAAGATGAACGAAGGTCTTACGGGTGTGGAACGACATGAGGGTGAGTAATTAATGACAGAATTTTCATTTTTGGGTGAACTAACCCTTTAAAATGTCTATAAATTTTGACTTTCAATTTGTAACTGGTTTCCCATCAATCATGTCTTTACTCTTTTTAGTTTAACAAAACATGTAAGTGTGAGCAGCTCTGTTCAGTTAAGGATAATCATAGGCTACTCATCTTCTCTTCTTCTTTTCTTAAGAGTGTGTTAAACATAATAAAAATGTGTTAAACATAAAGCACTACACCTATTGCACACAAAGTTGTGTTCAAGCTACAATTTGGGGTTGGTAAGACTTTTTTTAAAGAAGTTAATACTTTTATATTCAGCACTGACGCATTAAATTGATAAAATATGACAGTTTACATTGTTACAAAAGATTTCTTTCAAATAAATGCTTTTCTTTTGAACTTTCTATTCATTAAAGAATCCTGAAAAAAAAAAGTATTATGGTTTTCACAAAACTATTAAGAAGCAACATTGAGAATAATACGAAATATTTCTGACGGATCGTGACACTGAAGACTGGAGTAATGGCTGCTGAAAATTCAGCTTTGCCATCAGGAATAAATAACATTTTAATATATTAAAATAGAAAACAGTTATTTCAAAATGTAATATTTCACAATATAACTGTTTTCAAAAATGCTTTCAAAAACATAAAAAATTCTTACTGACCAAAAACTATATTGAATGGTAGTGTATATTGATTCACAACACAGGAAACTAACAAGTGGAATGAGAAACTGCATTAGAATTCATGTCCTTCAACAATCCCACAGGAAAGAGACACAGCTGTGTCCATGTCTTCCTGTTCTGACTCACTCATTCCCAGCAGGTAATACACAAAAGGAAGTCATACACCTGATTAAGTTTTCTTTTTTTTTCTTTTTTGCTCAATTAATACAGGCAGGCCTATCTTTAGATTAGAGAGAGCCGGAAGAGAGGATATTCCTACAGCGCTCGTATGATGTCCTTGTCTCTCAGCACCATACTGTAAGCCTACAGCTGCATTTAAGCCACAAAAACAGAAAAACTTCACATGAGACAGACAGGATTTCATTCAGACTTAACTGCCGTTCTAACCGCCCATGAGGTGCTAACAGCAGGACAGTGGCTGTGCTGACGTTTCTATTGTGTTAAAGATAGTTCCCAGCATGCTGCTGCTTTGGAGACAAGCGTTCGCCATTCTTCTTTTATCTGTGTTTGGCTCGCTCACATCCTCCTTTAGCATGTTCCTAACAAATTTGATATGACATGATTTCTTAAGATTTTTCAATTTGCCATAAAAACTGCTGAAAAGCACCAAAGTGTTTTGGCTCCGAGCAGAGGGTTCTTGCATTACACAGATCCAGGATGAGCTCCCCACATATACTGTACATTCAAATCCTATCCATATGAGGGAAAACATCAAAAAGTGTTCTCAGATCAATGTACAACAAAAGGACAGCTTCTACCCACACCATGCTTTTTCCTGGTCTACTCTTCATCTGTGACAAAGTGGTTACCAGCTTCTGTTTCCATAACAACCGTTACTGAGTGTCGATTACCTAAAAGACACAGAGATGACAGGAGCTGCAACCTTTTTGCAGGACAATTCAACAGTTTAGAATTCACAAGTTCACACTTAGATATAATTAAATAGTGTAAAAGGTTATGCGTATTTGGCATGCTGTCCGAGGGGAGGGCTCCAAGCTTGGAATTTGTTCCGAACCCAGAGTATCCCAGGTTGGGATAGGAATAATTATAAGTGAGGAGATGGGGTGGTGGAGGGATGCTGGAAAACTGTCACAGAACAGAGATAAGTCTGCTGTATATACCTCCTGATGCTAATTGAGTTAATTAATTGAATAAGCTCCTTCCGTGTTAATTAGGTTAATTATCTGAACATGCTCCTCCCGAACTTTGTTAATAAAACCTCATTAGGTGACAGGGCTAATAACACCTTTAGAGACTCGATGGATTTTATCATGCATCTGAGGAGGTTCATCATAGTGCAACACCAACTGGAATTTTATAGAAGACATTTCTGTGGTGCTTTTTGGTGGCCCACACAGTATTTCATCCCCCAAAGATATTACTGTAATATAACTGTATAAAAGAGAGAACTTTTCGTCTTGAGACAGTCAAAATAAGTTTTGTGGGTGATATTATGGTCAGTGTCACCCGCGGCCAGGGTTACTTATAAAAAAGCTGAGACCATGCTCGGCCACAAATGAGATTTAAGTGCACTAAAAATGAAAGAAGACTGAGAGGAACATGACAGACTGAGTACAATCCCTTCTGTCTGCTTGCCTTTCCTCAGGCAAGGATTAACCGGCTTTAACAATATCCATATTCCATAATAAAGCCACCTGACTGCAGTGAGGAAGGCAGATCTCTAACCTCTTTCTTTCTAATGTCATTTTTCCTCAGGTGCACAGCATGTAGTCAAAAACTATGATTAATTTTAAATTAGATAAGCCCCCCATGGACACGCTTATTGACCTGTCTCACTTTCGATCAACTTTCTCTGAATTGATCGTGAAATGAAAAGCAGGAGTTTTGCTAAGAGAGACATTTTTAGTGCAAAACGTCATGTAAGGGTTACATACAAATAAAGAGTGCAAGCAGGCCATACATTTTCCCAAGACACAATTCTTCACAGTTCTAAAGAACATGATTATATGCTTCTCCTAAAGGATGTGCAGGAAGTGCGTGAGGAAAAATAAGTCTGTTTGTTTAGCTGTCAGTGGGGCAATGACATATATTATTGATACAGAAAAGATAAAGAAATTACTTTCGAAGATAAAGAAAAGGAAACATCTAGATTAAAATGTATGTACCAAGTTGTTAGAAATTAAATATTTTTATTCATTTTGGTTTTATATGGTTTTGTATACTTTTATACTACTAGAAATGTTTTAATTTAATGGAAATGCAAAGTATTTATTATATTGTTTTACATCGTAATCATTAAAAAACTTTTTTAAAAACATTATAAAATATGTTTTAAACTACTTTTTGTTACATACACTACCATTCAAATGTTTGGGATCGGTAAGATTTTTAATGTTTTTAAAAGAAGTTTCGTCTGCTAACCAAGGCTGCATTTATTTAATTAAAAATAGCCTACAGTAAAAACAGTAATATTGTGAAATATTATTACAATTTAAAATAACTGTTTTCTATTTGAAAATATTTTACAAAGTAATTTATTCCTGTGTTGGCAAAGTTGAATTTTTAGCATCATTACTCCAGTCTTCAGTGTCACATGATCCTTCAGAAATCATTCTAATATGCTGATTTGCTGCTCAAGAAACATTTCTGATTATTATCAATGTTGAAAACAGTTGTGTACTTTTTTTTTTTTTTTTTCAGGATTCCTTGATTAATAAAAAGTTCAAAAGAACAGCATTTATCTGAAATACAAAGCTTTTGTAACATTATACACTACTGTTCAAAAGTTTGGGGTCAGTAAGTATTTTTATTTATTTTTTTTACAAGAAATTAAAGAAATTAATACTTTTATTCAGCAAGGATGCATTAAATCGATCAAAAGTGACAGTAAAGACATTTATAATGTTACAAAATATTATATTTCAAATAAATGCTGTTCTTTTGAACTTTCTATTCATCAAAGAATCCTGAAAAAAAATATTGTACACAATAAATGTTTCTTGAGCAGCAAATCAGCATATTAGAATGATTTCTGAAGGATCATGTGACAGTGAAGACTGGAGTAATGATGCTGAAAATTCAGCTTTTTGCCAACACATTTTAAAATATTTTCATATAGAAAACAGTTATTTTAAATTGTAATAATATTTCACAATATTACTGTTTTTACTGTATTTTTAATTAAATAAATGCAGCCTTGCTGAGCAGACGAAACTTCTTTTAAAAACATTAAACATCTTACCGATCCCAAACTTTTGAATGGTAGTGTATTTCATGAACTAATTCATAAGTATCACAGTTTTTTCAGGGCTATACCACATGACATTTTAGAACCTGAACTACCCTTTTCATGTCATAAAAAGGTCACATTATCTGATATTTTAGACTACTAACATTGACAGTCATTTTTTATTAGAAAAATAAAAGATAAAGGTTCTGTCATGCAACTGCTCAGAGACACAAAGGTTGAAAATCCGAACGCAGTATTTACAGGTGCTGGTCATATAATTAGAATATCATCAAAAAGTTGATTTATTTCACTAATTCCATTCAAAAAGTGAAACTTGTATATTATATTCATTCATTACACACAGACTGATATATTTCAAATGTTTATTTATTTTAATTTTGATGATTATAACTGACAACTAAGGAAAATCCCAAATTCAGTATCTCAGAAAATTAGAATATTGTGAAAAGGTTCAATATTGAAGACACCTGGTGCCAACTCTAATCAGCTAATTAACTCAAAACACCTGCAAAGGCCTTTAAATGGTCTCTCAGTCTAGTTCTGTAGGCTACACAATCATGGGGAAGACTGCTGACTTGACAGTTGTCCAAAAGACGACCATTGACACCTTGCACAAGGAGGGCAAGACACAAAAGGTCATTGCAAAAGAGGCTGGCTGTTCACAGAGCTCTGTGTCCAAGCACATTAATAGAGAGGCGAAGGGAAGGAAAAGATGTGGTAGAAAAAAGTGTACAAGCAATAGGGATAACCGCACCCTGGAGAGGATTGTGAAACAAAACCCATTCAAAAATGTGGGGGAGATTCACAAAGAGTGGACTGCAGCTGGAGTCAGTGCTTAAAGAACCACTACGCACAGACGTCCTTGTGTCAAGCCACTTTTGAACAACAGACAGCGTCAGAAGCGTCTCGCCTGGGCTAAAGACAAAAAGGACTGGACTGCTGCTGAGTGGTCCAAAGTTATGTTCTCTGATGAAAGTAAATCAGGGTCCCAGAGTCTGGAGGAAGAGAGGAGAGGCACACAATCCACGTTGCTTGAGGTCCAGTGTAAAGTTTCCACAGTCAGTGATGGTTTGGTGTGCCATGTCATCTGCTGGTGTTGGTCCACTGTGTTTTCTGAGGTCCAAGGTCAACGCAGCCGTATACCAGGAAGTTTTAGAGCACTTCATGCTTCCTGCTGCTGACCAACTTTATGGAGATGCAGATTTCATTTTCCAACAGGACTTGGCACCTGCACACAGTGCCAAAGCTACCAGTACCTGGTTTAAGGACCATGGTATCCCTGTTCTTAATTGGCCAGCAAACTCGCCTGACCTTAACCCCATAGAAAATCTATGGGGTATTGTGAAGAGGAAGATGCGATATGCCAGACCCAACAATGCAGAAGAGCTGAAGGCCACTATCAGAGCAACCTGGGCTCTTATAACACCTGAGCAGTGCCACAGACTGATCGACTCCATGCCACGCTGCAGTAATTCAGGCAAAAGGAGCCCCAACTAAGTATTGAGTGCTGTACATGCTCATACTTTTCATGTTCATACTTTTCAGTTGGCCAAGATTTCTAAAAATCCTTTCTTTGTATTGGTCTTAAGTAATATTCTAATTTTCTGAGATACTGAATTTGGGATTTTCCTTAGTTGTCAGTTATAATCATCAAAATTAAAAGAAATAAACATTTGAAATATATCAGTCTGTGTGTAATGAATGAATATAATATACAAGTTTCACTTTTTGAATGGAATTAGTGAAATAAATCAACTTTTTGATGATATTCTAATTATATGACCAGCACCTGTATTATAATCCAAAAGCCAGGCAAAAGGTCAAAACACAGGGTTAACAGTCCAAACATGAACAAGGTAAAACCAAAAGACAGACAAACAGGGTCAAAACCAAGGCACAGGAAACCATAAGAGCACACAGAAATGCAGTGCTGACACATACAAGACTTCGCAATGAATAATTGAGTGAACAGGGTTCATATAGGCTGGGCTAAACAAGGTAATGAGAAACAGCTGTAGACAATGAAGGATGATGAGACCGGGCAATGAGTTATGGGTAATGTAGTCAGGTGTTCCCATAACACCTGATGTACTTGCTACATCATAAGAAGAATGGCGTCTACGCTAATATTAGTCTCTCTCTGTTTATCCTGAGGTTTGCCGCAACCTGCCAGATCCAGGCCGTATCCAGATGGGATGAAGGACCTGCATCTAGACATGATTATAACGCAGCCCTGATGTTTCAACTAAACTATCCCCTGTGAAGAATGGCGTCTACACTTCCCTTTCCTTTCCCTATGTATACACAAAACGTTATCAAATTATTCCAGTTTGCATAGATCAGCGGACACAACTAATTTTTCTGTATTATGCGGACCAGTAAAGTAATTTTGCAAATATCACTTTTTTTTAAAAAAAAGACCAAGCTTCTGTGCACATACACACTCAAACAAGCAAACCTATAGACTAAACATGTGAATGAACGGCAAGAATGCATTAAAGGTATTCGGTTTTCAGTAGGAAAGGTGTCATTTAAGCGGCCCCTAGAGTAATAATTAACAATTTTTACAACGGAAGTGATTCAATCAAAAACCAACTTTAGCTCGATAAGAATTTTCCTATTGTCACTGTGAAGCTGCTTTGAAACAATATGTATTGTGAAAAGCACTATATAAATGAAGATGACTTGACTTGACTAGTCCTTGATGGAGTGACAACAGTCTGAGGTGGAGCGCCCTCTGGTGGCTCCCAAGGGCCCAATAACTCGTGTCATTGACCCTACCACCATAAAACTAGCTGAAGCATAATAGGCTTTATTAATAAGCCAATATTTAAGCAAAAATGATATTATTCTGATGCACAAACTTTTTGTTTAAATGTAAAAAATTACTATAGCAGATTTTGTTGCTTTTGCATCCTGGTGTCACGGTGTTATGCTAAATGCAGTTGTTGGAGGAAGTATGGGAGTGTGCTTATTTTCATTGCCGGTTTCTGTGGAGCTTGACTGCAGAGTCCCAGTTGAGTGTTTTGCAGAGCTGCCAGACGTGGCAAGAAGTTGAGTTTCACACATGAACACCATCCAAACAATTAGTCAAGTCCCGTGAGGGTGACATGTTTGTGTTGCATATTGTATGACAAACAGGATGTCATGTGGTCAGAACTATCATGGGGGTGTTTGTAGTGATCAGAAAAATGTCTTTAGGATAAATCACACATTCCTTGACAACATTTTTATACTCCAGTGAGAAACAATTCTCTTAAATCCCTCTATGCAGTGTTGGAAAATTCAATATGATCCCAACACATGACCCAAATCCCTTCATTTTCCAGGAGTGTGGATGCTCCAATCCTTAGATTCACCTCTGGGGTACGTCCCTAATCTCACCCTGACCATCTGCGAGCGCATGAAACGCCTCCATTAGATCTAGTCTGACCATGAGAATGGCAGACCCCCCCTGTGAGGGTCCTAATCTTTGGTATTATGTCCAGTCTGGAGAATCCTAGTAGACACAATACACCAAACAAAGGGTCGAAATGCTGCAGGCATTTTCTTGAACATCATTCTTTTGAAAAAGTATGTCCACTGGCCTCAGCGATTCTCCATAGGAAACAAATTACCTCAAAATCACAAACATGTCTTCTGGCAGCACGAGTCCTGTCGAGTCAGTTGGTCAAAGACAGACACATGGAAAGACCACAAAGCATTCTGTCAGAACCGTGCTTTTAATGTAAGGCAGGATCCTTTTTTGATCAAGCCAGCTGCAAAGAATGGTGGTTAGCGGATGGTATGAAAAAGGCAGGTGCGTTGGCAGGCTGGGAAGGGTAAGAAGGAGAGGAAAGGAGAGAGAGAGAGCAGCTGGGGCTTTCTGTCCGGCCTTATGTGCAGGGCGTGTCTTTGGGAACTGTGAACTAGGCCGCACTAAACAAAACATGCATGAAAAAGTCCCTCTGTTGGCTTCCTCAAAAGTCTTGAAAATCTGTTTTATGAAGAGGAGGTGATCCTTTATCTTTTGTTCCAGGCATCCATAGCAGCGTTTCCATGAACATGAAAATCCCTTTGAGTGAGCACACCATGTAAGGAGTGAGGAGAAAGGGGGGCGGAGACGCTGGAAGCGACAGAGCTGAAGAACTGACATGCCGGAACGGTGAATTATTCCCGCCATCCTGACCGGCCTGTGAAAAGTCTGCTGTCTTCTCTTTCTCTGCTCTTTTATTTTCCATAGACATGTACCAGCCCTCTTTGGCTTCCAGATATAAATATTTAAAAAGCAACTGCTCTGTCTCATCAATCTACGAGTCAGTTGCCATTACAGCGGGCTACATGCGGATTTGTACTCGCTAATGGACACCTAAACAGGGATGATGCTTCAGGGTCTCGTTCTCTGCTTTCCACACATACAATGACACATTTGTGTTCTCAGGCGTGCATGCTGGGTGAACATAAAGACAGTCTGCCCTCAAATTAAGACCTGTAGCTCCATTGCTGTTAATCCTTCCTCCCCCTCAGCGGCATGCGGTGCCAGCGCGCTGCGTAGACCTTAATAAATGTGCCGACGGTGAGCTGCAGTGAAATGTAGAGCTCATAAGAAACCAAAGAGGCTAATAAGTCAGACGCCATGTGGATTTAGTGTACAGCACACGGCGCGATGGGATAGAGCAGCCACATATTAGAAATGCCAAAGAAATTGTTCAAATCCATCAGAGAAAGCGAGAGGAAGTCTGTGAGAAGGAGGAAGAAACAATACATTGGGAATGAGAATCTTAATTTTATTTGATGTAATAAAAATAAAATATCACATGCCTATATGCACATACAGAAATTCATTATGTTCCCAGTCTAAATTTAAAACAGAGTCACGTAGATTGATATTAGATCGTTGTATTATGATGATACAGATGAGATGTGCTGTGAATGAGGTGGCTGTTAATAGTATTACGGAGAGAGAGAGTGAAAGAATGAATCGTGAGGAGCAGCCCTCACATGACTTGAAGTTCAATGAGAAGCACAGCCATAGATTTGTGCCTGCTGCTCTTGCATGGCGGAAGGGCTAAAGGAAACTAATCTTTATGTCCATATTGAGTCTCATGACACAGGACTGACAAGACAACTATAAATAAATGCCCTCACAGTCATATGAGCACCTACAGGCATCAATGCCATCAATGGAGGAGTTGTAAATTTTTTTCTGCAATACTCTTATTTCTGCAGCATTTCAACAGTACATCACATCAACATCACTAGCACCATAATCACAATGTTGTCATAATTGTCTTCATCATCCCTATTATAACTGCTATCATCATCATCCTCTTTTTTTTATCATTACATCACCATCATTAAAGGGGGGGTCTAATGCTATTTCATGCATTCTGACTTAATTACAATCTTAAAGAGTTGGATTCTCATGCTAAACATGGCCAAAGTTTCAAAAAACAAGTTGGACGTATGACGGAGTATTTCTGTGCCAAAAATACTCTTCTGATTTCTTACAGATTTTTTTTTTTTTTTTTCGAGCATGGCCCTTTATTATGTAATAAAGGGCGTAATTCCTTGTACGGGCACTTCTCTGGGAAGAGCATGCATGCACACATCGACCAGAGCAAGAGAGCAAGAGCACGCCCATCAACGCGCTTCGTTCGGAAGTCGTCGGCAGCCCTACAAAGGACTTGCTCGAGAAAGATTTGTCACTTTGTTTTTAGACTACGAAATCAACAGTGTCATCAAAGAAGTGTGAGGGAAAGATAACCTTGCTTCCCAAAGAACCCAGCATTAAGTGGAGCTGAGAGATTTGTGCTCACGCATTACATTGATGCACTCTCGATATTTGTCATTAAAATAACCATAGAAACCGCCTTAAATTAACTATCAAAATAAGGATAAAGTCGTGTCTGATAGTTGCAATCGCTTTTTTATGAATGGAGAATATCTCATGTTTTTCCATGGCTGCTCGAGCCCTCAGGATCGGCGCTTATGGTCTCATAAACAAGGCCCAGTTCTACGCTGGATTTACAGATCATCTGAAAGATGGAGCCGTCACAGCGGTAATGATCCCGGTCATGAGTCGGAACCGCAGGTGGTGAGTAAAACTGCATCAAATGTCTGTTTTGTTGGCAGTCAGCATGTAAGTGCATATAATGTAAACAACACAAATGTAGTGAATTCATAAATTCATCATTCACTATACGCTATATTCATTATAGTAATTCAAAAGTTATCCAGGGATAATGTGATGGTGTATTGTGTGTGTTTAAATACATTTGTTTAGCTGACCATCGATAGCTTGCAGACGATTGCTACACAAAACCTGCGCGTGCTCGTCACTCTTTAGCTTCGCCCACAGCACGCCTCCAGGCGCTCGGCTGTTTCTGGAAAGACTTGGTACAGCGTATGTATCTTTTATAAATCTGATAAAACTAAAGACTGTTCGGAGATATGAAGGATGCTATACTACTCTATAGGTACTCAAGATTAACATGAGATTGGCAGAAACTGTGTGTTATGTACCCTTTAACAGCATCATCATTTTCATTGTCATCATTACCATCACTATCATTGTCATATCACCATCACCTCATCATCTTAATTATCATCATCTTCATAACATCACCATCATCATTATCATCATCACCATCATCCTCATCATTACATAACTATTTTGTCATATCATCATAATTACCATCATCTTCATCATTACATCACCATCGATGTTACATCATCATCGTTATTATTGTTATCATTATCATCACTATCATTTTTTGTCATCTCACCATTCAATCATCTTCATTATATCATCATCATCGTTAATAGCATCAGCATAATCGTCATCATTACCATCATCCTCATCATTACCATCACTATCATTATTGTCATATCTCCATCATCACATCATCATAATTACCAACATCTTCATCATTACATCACCATTACTGCTACCAGCATCATCATTATTGTCATCATTACCTTCCCCATTATTACTATTATCTCATCATCATTATCATCATCACATCATTATTTTTATCATTACTATATCACTATCATTATTGTCATCTCACCATATTCATCATTACATCATCATCGTTACCAACATCATCATCATCGCCATCATTACATCATCCTCATCATTACCATCACTATCATCATTGCCATCTCACCATCATCAGCATCACATCATTATCTTTACTGCCATCATTACCATCATGATTATTGTCATCTCACCATCACCACTATCATTATCATGTAATCACTACTGACAAAGCTGTAAATACAGTTAAATGTCCATTCACACTCTGTACCTGTATCTCACCCAATCATTGGTTTGGTCAGACACCACCGCACTCGTCTATCAGTCAATTCAGGCTGGATTAAGGATGTATGAAAGAAGGTCAGAGAACACTTTATCGTTCATGTCCAGCTGTATGCCCACCCTTTCGTCCTTTGCTGGTGGGGGTTGTAGAGAGTGTTAGTTCTTAAGATATGTCCACCTGCAATGCTACATTTTCACCTGCAAAAAAAAATCCTCACAGGGATGATATTGCGCTAAAACCTCCCTACTTTGCTTGATATATATTCCACACAACACAGACCTGAATGACATTCTGACTCAAAGTGTTGGTTATGGCACAAAACATGACTGTCAAAGGAAAAATCAATTCGAAAGGTTGCGTTTTTTAACAGGGACACACTCCCCATTCCCAGACATGCCTTGCGCTGTAGAATGTGAATGAGATTTCACATAGTGACCATCTGGTCAACAGGGAGTTCACCACATTTATTTATTTTTTTGCAGTAAAACAGTTTGGTTTTCCTTTTATTTCCCCACCTATTGTCAAAGATGTTCCTCTCACCTCCAGCAGAAATTTCAGAGGGGGCAGTTGCCGGCGGCAACAGACAGGCCTAAAATCACAATTAGATGCCCCTCTCTCTAATCCAGCATTTTCAGGGTTCTCACTTTGCAGCCAGTGTGCTAATGAGAAAATGTTTTGGGTTATTTTTGTGTGGCTAAAGTCCTTTTAGATCTGACCTCTCTGATCTATGATGACAGGGGCCTAAGAGCAGTGTGAAGAATTTTTAAATTTTCCTTAAAGGTACAGCACATGGGGGAAATTCACTGAGAAATGTGCCTGTTGTTTTAACATCCAATGCACTAAAGGAATTATGCAAATAAAATGATAATAGCACGAAAAGATCCAAAAAACAATTCATTATTTTGCAGGCTGAATATATATACAAAGTTCTGCCATGAAACTCTAGATGTGCAGCCTAATAGGTCCTTAACTCAACCTGCTTGTAATCACATCATTATCTATAGGACACAGCTGATTGGTTCCTGCTGTATCAGTAGCCAATGAGCTCACGTGCTCAATCTTCAAATACATGAGTAGCATTTGCCTTAGCAGTGCAGCATGCTTTCAGAAACCCTCCACCTTCCCCAGCTCCACCTGTATAGATCTGCTACGGGTAATTCATGTATGCTATATTGTACAGCAGCAGCATGTCTTACTTGCTCACAGCAGCGTGTCGTGTATGTATTGGCAGTAGCAAGTCCCGTACTTTCTCTGCAGCAGCAGCAGCAGCAGCGATAATCAACAGTAGCAGCAGCAATAAAAGCAGCAGCAGTGTAGCAGATCTATTCCGCCAAGACCAAACATATCAACATTGTCATACCCCTTACCATGCCAAATACTCAGAGAGTTGTCATGACAGAAATATAAATACACTGTGTTCCAAATTATTATGCAAGTGACATATCAGTAGGATTTCAGTACAATAAACATTCAGATTTGAGTTTTTCTAAGAAAGTGTTTGTTTGTTTATTTATCCATGTCTTTTTAGATAACTGGTATCAATCTCAGACAAAATAATTTGCCAGGTCTACTTAGGTAAATGGAAACCCTACTTAGAGGTTGTTCCACATTATTAAGCAAGTCACAGTTCTCATGCAATATGGGGAGGAAGAAAGATCTTTCTGAAGATGAAAAGCATGAAATGGTGCAATGTTGTGCAAAAGGCATGAAAACAACTAATATTGTGTGAAAACTGAATGCAGATTATTGAGGTATCATAAGATTTGTGAGTGATTTAGAGCACAGCAGAACTCGGTCAGATAAAGGCTTATTAAGGAAAGTTTCTGTCAAACAAGTTAATTGTATTAAAAGGGCAGCTATAAAAAAGCCAGTGTTGAGCAGAAAACAGGTATTTGAAGCTGCTGGTGTCTCTGGAGTCTTGAGAACCTCTCCATGCAGGCTGGCAGTTATGTGTAAAATTGCATTTTAGCCACCACTAACCAAACCTCACAAAGAGAAACATTTACAGTGGGTGTAGAAATACATTTTCAAACAGTTTTATTGCTGTGGTGTTTTTTTGCAGCATGGGATAGTGCATAGTGCATTGTATTTCAGAAGGCACTATCCTTCTTTTTTATACCATAGCTGAAAATGGCCAGTTATGAACTCCACATACTGTATCTTGATGAAGTCATTTTGACACCCTCAGAGACCCTAAAGGGACCTTCCATCTCACCTTTTTTAATATTCCAGCCCAAATCATCACCCGCCAGCTCCCTGCTGACGTCACAGTCTTGTTGGAACGTGGTGGCCATTCACCAACCATCCAGAAATCCATCCATTTAGACCATCCATTGTAGTATGGCATTCGTCAGTGAATAAAACTATTTAAAAATGAGTCTTCATTTATTTCTACACCCACTGTAAATGTTTCTCTTTGTGAGGTTTGGTTAGTGGTGGCTGAAATGCACCACTACAATCACCACAATCTTTACACACAACTGCCAGCCTGCATGGAGAGCTTCTTGAGACTCCAGAGACACCAGGAGCTTCTTTTTATAGCTGCCCTTTTAATACAATTAATTTTTTTTGACAGGAACTTTCCTTAATAAGCCTTTATCTGACCAAATTCTGCTGTGCTCTAAATCACTCACAAATCTTATGATAATTCGATAATCTCCATTCAGTTTTCACACAATATTAGTTGTTTTCATGCCTTTTGCACAACATTGCACCATTTCATGCTTTTCATCTTCAGAAAGATCTTTCTTCCTCCCCATATTGCATGAGAACTGTGACTTGCTTAATAATGTGGAACAACCTCTAAGTAGGGTTTCCATTTACCTAAGTAGACCTGGCAAATTATTTTGTCTGAGATTGATACCAGTTATCTAAAAAGACATGGATAAATAAACAAACAAACACTTTCTTAGAAAAACTAAAATCTGAATGTTTATTGTACTGAAATCCTACTGATATGTCACTTGCATAATAATTTGGAACACAGTGTATATATATATATATATATATATATATATATATATATATACACACTATGGCCGAGTATAATACTCTTCTCCATTATCTGATGAACTAACAATGCCATGAAATGCTAGAAAATGTACCCAAACATCTCTTTTAATTAAAATTCTGTTTACCACTGGCCTATCACTGGCCTTTGAAACATCATATGAACAAGCCCACCCCACAGAGTGTTTAATGGAGTGCCTACAGTACAACTAAGACAAATGAGATGCAAACACACAAACACGCACAGTTGCATGCATGCATACTGTTATCATATCAATATAGCTTTCTATTCATTTAATTGAACTGATTTAGAGTATCCTTCACTGGGCACACAGTGAGAGAATGTGTAATCTCTGGCTGTAGATGCTCACTGAGGTGCCACTGTTTATTAGATGTGTTGTCATTATTGTTGCGACAGTTTAATGGAGCCACCTGTGGGCAGCCCTGACTCATCTCAGTGGAGAGCTAACAAGCCACTTTTAGCCATGCTATTCTTCTAATGTTATATTGGCCTGCACAGCATACTAGACCAAGTCTTTTACTAAATGCATAGTAGACAGTTTCTATTAAAATACATTATAATATATATTATATAAATTATACACTGATGAGTTCAAACATTATGACCAGTCACAGCAGGTGAAGTGAATATCGTTGATCACCTCCTTACAAGGCCACATATTAAGGTCTGGGTAGATTAGATGGTAAGCAAACAATCAGTTCTCATAATCAGGGTGTTGGATGGGGCAGGAATAAAAATCTGGGTGACTTTAAATATGGCTAGGCAGCTGGGTCAGAGTATCTCTGAAATGGCTTGTGGGTTGCTTCCGGTCAACAGTGGTGAGAATTTACCAACAGTGGTCCAAGTTAGGACAAACTAGCGACAAGGTATTGAGCATCCAAGGCTCATTGATGCACAAAGGTAACGAAGGCTATCTTGTCTGATCCGAGCCGACAGAATGATGGTTATGGGAGGAATGTGTTACAACACACAGTGCATCACACCCTGCTGTGTATGGGGCTGCGTAGCCACAGACCAATCAGAGTGCCTATGATGACCCCTGTCCACTGTTGAAAGCGCCTACAAAGGGCATATGAGCATCGGAACTGGACCATGGAGCAGTGGAAGAAGGTCTGGTCTGATGAGTCCCATTTTCTTTTACATCAAGTGGACGTGTGCGCCATTTACCAGGGGAAGTGATGGCACCAGAATGTACTGTGGGAAGACGGTGGAGGGAGTGTGATGCTCTGGGCACTGTCCTGCTGGGTCCAGCCATTCATGTGGGCGTAAATTTGACATGTGCCACCTACCTTAATGATGTTTTATTAACAAGATTCGGGAGGAGCAGATTCAGATAATTAACCTGATTAGCACAGGTGGAGAGCATTCAGTTAATCAACTCTACCATAACAAGAGTTATAAATACAGCAGACTTACCTCTGTTCTTCTGAGAGTTTATCAGCATCCCTCCTCCACCCCATCTCCTCACTTCGAGTTCTATCTATTTTTACCACACCGGGGGGAGTACTCTGGGTTCGGGCCAATATTCCGAGCTCGGAGCCCTCCCCCCGGACAGCACGCCAAATACGCATAACTTTTATTCTTGAATTATATGTACATGTGAACTCGTGAAACACTGTTGCAGACCAGGTGCACCCCTTCCTGACAATGGCGTTCTCTGGTGGAAGTGACCTCTTTCAGCAGGATAATGCACCCCGCCACATTGCACACATTATTCAGGAATGGTTTGAGGAACATTTGAGCAATTGAGCATCTGTGGGATGTGCTGGACCAACAAGTTCAATCCACAGAGGCTTCACTTTGCAACCTACAGAACTTGAAGGACCTGCTGCTAACGTCTTGGTGCCAGATACCACAGGACACCTTCAGGGGTCTAGTGGAGTCCATACCTCGGTGGTTCGGCACTGTTTTGGCAGCATGCGGTGGACCAACAGCATATTAGGATGGTGGTCAGGGCTGCCGCTAGCAGGTCAAAAGGTGGTGATGATTCTAGGGGCCTTTAGAGGGGCCCCCGCGATTTCAACCGAGGGGGACCCCAACTGAAGGACCTGGTGCTGATGGCATGCTGGCTTAATCTGTGATATCTGGTCAGAATGTCTATACTTTCCACTCATTTTTTTTCACATGGATTATTTTATTTGTTTACTATACTCTGTTCTATATTTATAAGCAAAAAAATATTTACCAATTTACTTATTAATTTAATGTTGTAACAGAGACTGACCTCTGCCTGTGGTGACGGTTTGCTGTTTGACAGCTGCTGCTGTTGTTTTGATTTTAATCTCTTGTTACTCGTAATGACCAGCCAGATTGTGTGGTATGATCCTCTTGTCTGGCTGTCTGGGTCAACAGAGCGGTTTGATTTAGAAGATAAAATCCATTTCTATAGTCTGTCTGCCACTGTTGCCAGGCAGGATGGAGCCATTCTGAAGTTACTCAGACAAGCGAGACTTGAGTCTTTACAGTCAAAAGGTCACAAGTTACCACACACGCTTGGATGGGATCAAACATATAGGCAGCTTTAATCACTCAAGAACCAACTGAAGGGTTTTGAGGAGGCTGAGTTCATCTGATAGAGTGTGGCCTCTCACCCACATAAACCATAACTGATGCATTTTTTCTAGATCATACTTACAAGGATTATGACTAGCACCAACATGGTGAGCGTTATTTCACTAAGTACAACATATGGAACAACATTTCAATCAACCAATCAGATTTGAGGGACAAGTTTACAGTTTATGTCAAGTTTAGGCTTACAACCAGGGTTAGGTGCTTCTACATCAGTGCATTTCACCTATCATTTCCCTCTGATTTTAGGGATAAGTTATGGATAGTGTTAGGTTTAGGGGTAGGGATAGGGTTAGGACTAAATTTTCAGACAGGAATGTTGTTCCAGGATCAACGTATTTTGTTGATCCAGGAACATGTCTTGCTTGGCAAAATCAAGGTGACCTGATTGACATATTGACTAGCTCATTATACACAGTGTTTATAGCCAAATATGTACATTATCTGAAGAAAAGTGAGTGGTTCTTCCCACGCAAAACTTGTCGCCATGATTCTAGGGTGTTGTGGGTGGTTGCTTCCTCGCCAAAGTAAAAAGTGCCAATCGTCTCTATTAAGAATCCCCAACAAAGCGACAGGATGTCATTGGTTTTCAATGAAGAGCTGGTGACTTTTGGCCATACAAGCAACAGCGACCCTTGGTGACAAGGTGAAGCCAAGGCAAAGTTGAGAATTATTTAACTTAATGCAAATGAAGGATGATTTTCGGGAGCGATGACCAATAGGAGTTGTCTCAGATGGCGCGCGATCCCAGTTCTCTCAGACAGAGTGCGATCAGTTCTCCTTGCGCCTGAAATGCACAAATAGTTGTCAAAATGTCCATAGTGTGGAGTATTTCCCATATATACAGTCGGTTATGGCTTAAGTGGACGTAAACAGGTGGATGAAAAAAGGGTATGTCAGTAGGCCTATATTATATCCATGGATTCGGTCTTAAAATGACAGTAGACTAATTAAATATTTGTCTGTCATTAATGTTCATAAAACAACAAAAGATGTTAAATTAATGTATTTATATATATATCGTGAAATAAAGTTTCTCATATCATGGTCATATTGCCCACTCGTCCCGTATTCCACCATGAGAAATCTGGTCACCCTAGGTTGTTTACATTGGTTCACAGTGTTATGTTATAAACATTTGTTCTGTAATATTTGTTTAGCACTTTTTGAAAGGCAGGTTAAAAAAGACTTGATGTTTGTTTTTTATTATGACTTTGGAAAATTATTCCCTTTGAAGGTTATTGGACACTGTGAAATTTGTGCTTTAAGTTTGTGACAAGCACATAAAAATTATTACTTTTTTCATTGGAGTAATAATAAAGAAGCTGTCCTACATTCATTAGTCTCACTGTGTTGTGCTTGGAAAACTGCCACATCACCCCCCCCCCCCCCCAAAAAAAAAAACAAAAAAAAAACTCAGTCCTTAAAAAATGGTATCGGTGCATCCCTAGTTATGACTGATGTTATTTTCCAGTGATTCCAAAGTGATGAGTCACATGGCATTTATAGCTCAGGCTCACAAAATGAGTGGTCACAAAGTAAAGATGGCAGCATTGTGTACTTCTGGTGCTGCATTGTGCCAGCCAAGCAACTGCCATTGAGATGAATGGGCATGTTAACGGAAGACAAATCAGTTGGTAATGGCCTGTTACCAGCAAGACGTCAACTAGTAACCCTAGCAACCATGTTTCAGTCCTGGTGCTACAGGAAACGCTGAACGACATCTCAGAAGTCCAGCAGTCCAAGATCTCAACATTTCCACATGTTCATACTGTACTTTAGTTTTTTAATGGAAAACCACATCTGTGCGCAATGTGTACGATAAATCACCTTCCTCTCTATCGGAGCCACTGAAGATGGCTTTCACAGACCAGTTGCTGGCATCTGCTCTTAACGTACTGAATGCCCAGGAGTTTAATTAGCATTGGAGCCACCTGGATCTCTCTATGGAGTGAACATCTGAAACAAAAACAAATTCAGGTAGAAAAACAACCTGTTACTGCCTGCTGCTTTATCACACCGGAAAACACAAGAGGGAAGGAGGAAGATTGAGGTGCACATCTGCTAGAATTTAATAATACCTTTGTTTTACAGGTTTGTTTCAGCTAACATACACGGCTGTAGTGTTCTGTAACACGTATGCACACACATCTTCCTCCTACACAGCATGTAAATTAATGGTTATGGTAACAGCAGGTCTGTATAGGTGGAGATGTCTGAGAGAGTTTGTGTGCAGTAGAGGGGCGCGAATATGTGTGTTCACCCCGAGGCTGTGTGTACCATCATGCATACACTCTTTAAAACAACACAGAGGAAATAATTGGAGGAAATGAATTATGTCTCGAAACGATCGGCCAGACTTCACAGCCAGGTTACCAAAGACTGAGAGAGTCTGTTCATCCCATCTTGAAAAAAAAAAAAAAACCTCACACGTATGTACAGATTGACAGTTAGTGTAATAACAGGAGAGGAGAAATGAGACGGTTCACGGCCTGTAGTTAAGAAGCTGAGGCCATTTTTATGCCACACTGATCTCTTTCTCTCTCGCTTTCTGATGTGCACAAATTGGATAGGTGCTGTAGCACATGTGTGTGAAAACACCTTTCTCTGTCTGTCTCTCCCTTTGCTGATAAGTGTTTGGTGTGTGAATTCACCTGTGGTAAGGCGAAGACGGTGTGTTCGGCGAATCAACAGGAAAGTACACTTGTTGAGTGCAAGTGTCAGATTTAACTGTAGGTAATGAAACCACTGGAGAATATGCAGTGGACCCAAAAAAGTATTTGAACACTTATGCCACCCTTTCAAAAATAATACACAAAATGTTGTGGCATTAAGATTAAGATGCATTAAGAAAATAGATAGAGTGAATTTTTTAACATAATTTAAAATACTAATTAGATTTACATTTATAGCCTATATATCTACATTTACATTAGATATGCAGCAGTGGCGTGCAGTGGTATTCTGAAATGAGGAGGCAAAGTCCTCACATTTTTTTTATTCATTCATTTATTTTTTTATAAATCAAATGTAAATTCATGTACATTACCCTTAAGTTGTAACATTTTCCTCATTATATGAACATTACATTATATTACATCAAAAAAGAAAAAAAGAAACCAAATATTTTTTTAATATTTAATATTTTTACATTAACAATGTAATGGATGTTCTATTTATTAAAACCAAGTCAATCTCATCAAGTTAGTGTTTAAGCATTTTTACATTTATTCCAAAAAAATAATTAAAGGCAGTAACAATTTAAACAATATATTTTATTTGTGTATTGATGTTCAGCTGTTCTTTTTAATAGTCAATTAGGCTATTTCGGATCATCAGTCATGCTCGGTAAACACTGTCTGTCACAGACACTAGGATGTATCTTTAATTTCACCAAGCTGATTGCACTAAAACCCCCCGCAGTCATCATGTTTTCAGGTCTTTTCAAGTTTGATTTTGATGTGACATAAAGCGGTGATATCTAAGTGGGTGAGCTGTTTACTTACTTTTTAATTAGTCGTTGACGCCATTGACGCCATCATTTTGTTCATTCAGACTGACGCGCGGAACGCGCACGTAAACAAGAGGCGGGATTTATCGCACAAACCAGTCATATCCAATCATAACCGACCATATCCAATCATAGCGCGATGGAGGCATTGCCTCCTCTCATGTGACTTTCCCCCATTCATTCTCAATTACCCCCACAAAACCCACCGCACGCTTTCGGGGGTCTATTGGTTTTCTATGAGGGAGGCACGAGGGACGCAGACTCCCGCTGTAACTTTACCTGCAGGTGTCGCTGTTGGACAGTGTTCCTTTAGAAATAAGAGTGACTTTACACACTTTTTAATGTCACATTTTGTAATATTTGCGTTGTTTTATTTTTGTAATATGGATTATTTTTTTGAGGAGGCACTCCCGGAAATGTCCCTGATTGTAGATATTTAATACAATATTTTAAACACATTTTCAAAATTTCATTTCATACTTATCATGACATTAATAACAATAATTTTATTCAATTTACAGCCATAGTTTCAAACTGTAAAAAATTTTATACATCTAACAATACTCTAATAGTTGGTTGAAAAAATGCTATCAACTTAATATAAAATAGATATTCACCAGATAATATTTTAGAAATTTGCTTTAGAAAATATGACATTTGGGAAACAATATGCTGTATTTGTAATATGATGGTTAATATTTTTTTTTTCACATTGCATAAATAAGACTTTATTAGGACAGAGGTTCCTAACAAGGAGCTTGTCATATTTGGGGGTCCTTGGCATCAAAACATTTGAAAACCCCTAATGAAGAAAATCTAACCAAGTAATAATTATTTAATTATTAATATTTTAAATATAAAATTAAAATGTACATATGTATTATTACTTTTATACCTTTATATTTAAAAATAAGCAAAAATATGAATGTTATTAAATATAAAAATATTTATTATATATTAAATATATTTTATAAGACAGCAAACGCATATATGCTGTGCAGCAAAAATTTTCTATATATATATATATATATATATATATATATATATATATATACACATATATACATATAAAGGATTTGGACACTTGTTAGTGGATTAGTGGATAGTCCCTTGCATTTGTATATAACATATCTGTGCATACATATATTGTCAGTTGTCTATTTTGTATATTGTGTTTTTTATATTTTTATGTTTATTTTTTAATTCACTTATTCTATTTTATTCTATTTTTTATTATCTGTCTTGTCGCTGTCATTCTGTCTGTACTGTGGTAGCTTCTGTCACCAAGACAAAATCCTTATGTGTAAACATACTTGGCAATAAACCTCTTTCTGATTCTGATTTCTGAATCTGATCATGTTGTCACGATCATGTCATGTGATATAAAACTAGATCTGGCTATTTTGATCTGGACCTCTGTGTTAACTTAAGGAGAACTGACTTCATACATCCACTAAATCAAAAATTGTCAAAATTACCAAAAAACAAACAACAAAAGCAAAAAACTTTAGCTTTTGTCATACAATGACATTTATACATTTTGACTGTGACATAAGTGTCCAAATAGTTTTTGGGGGTCACTGCATGTCATATACTGTAAATGCATGATGGTAAACACTATCAAAGGTTCATGGGTTAGTGTTTATGGTGCATACCTCTGTCTGCGTATGTGTGTGTGGGCTGTAGTCTGAGCAGCTGGGGCCGTCAGTAATTCCTCCTCCTGAGGGGGTTGTTATTCTGCAGTTTATAGGACCATGCAGCGCTCCATTCCCTGGCTGAGACACCACCACAGAGACGGAGGCAGAGATGGAAAGACCACAGAGCTCATATGCCATTCCAGAGCAATCACACACACACAAACCAGCGTCTTTACTTTGCATACTGGAACTCACACACCACCTGCATACACACACATTCACAAGGGCTAAATGAAGGGCTTCAATAGGCTGTGATTGATTAAACATGTCTAGCAGTGCTTACTCACTGAATGAACCTGAGAGGGAAAGTAATGATACCCCTCGATACCCACTGGAGCTGGCTAAGCCGCCCTCTGGGTGACGGTAATGTTTTCCTCTTGTGTTCCCATGGCCTTGCTGAAGCAGTGGAATGTTAAAAATAAGCCCATTAAAAGGTGGGGAAAGTGCTGGGTGAGGGATGGGTTTGTGTGTGTGTACGTGTACTGTGAGGGACAATAAGTAGGTATTCAAACTCTGTTGAACCTTTTGCAGCTGTTTTCATACACACACAGGGCCAAAAACCTGCCATTCTGGTGGCTTTATAACACTGTAAAGGCTTTTTAAAATTCTGTAAACAATCCTGTGAACAAAGATGTGTGTCATTAGCAGAACTAAATAACTGACAGCACTGTACAACAATAAAAATACATTTAAAAGCATTTATATGCAATGTATACTATTAGATTGTGAATGAAATGGATGTACTAGTGTGATCTATTAGTATATGTAGTTTAAACGTGCCATTGTGCAATGATTTAATTTAAAATTAAATGTGACATTGCTAATTGTACTGACTTACATCTTAGACGTGAAAATAACACAAATCTGTTGCCACAGAAGCTTCAGAATCTCGACGGAAATAGCAGGAAACTTGGGTATTTTTCAACAGCTGTTTTATGGATGCTATAAGAAAGTAGCACTGGGATTGTCTGTTTTAGTTCTGCCAACAAAAATTGTTCCAAATCAAGCCTGCGCCTCCCTGAGCAACACAGCATTGTGAAGAATTGTTCAGAGTTTTTGTACGAAACGGCTGAGTGAATGATTCAATGACTTGCCTGATCCATTGTTTCATTAATGAATGAATCAGTGTGTAGCGAGGTATGTTGTTAAAGGAAGAAGGAAGTGGGAACCGGCGAACATTAAACAATACTTTGAAAAATAAAGAAACACAAAACGAAAATCATGCTTGATAGCCCTCGGTGGAAGGCTCGACACACCTCTGCCGCCTGGTGGACGGCGACGGTTCCTCCGGGTTCGGGCAGCTGGCAGGAGTCCCCCGTTCCCTGCTCCTCCCCATCATGGTGGACGGCAGCAGTCTCCGGCCTCGGCAAATGGCGACGACTCCTCCGCTCCCTCACAGCAGCCACCCCTCCACAACCCAGGCGGCCGGCAGCAAGTTCGTCCGTCCCCCCGGCAACTTCAGCCCCGTTCTCGAGCGACCATGGCGGTCCATGGCCATCCTTTGAAGGCTGCATTTGAAGGTCGAATGCATCACAGTGGCGTGACGAAAGCTGTCCAAATTTGCAGCCTACCAATGCATTTTTAGTTTCCTGGGCCACGAAGGATTGAATGAGTGGAGCCTTCACAGCCTATAGCATAGCCTAGCACAAGATCCATTGCGCACAGGTGATGACTTTTTTTTAGAGAAAATAACAGATTACACAGTTAAGATTAGTCTGTATCATTTTAATTAGCTTAAAAACATGCCTATTGTCCGTTGTACGTTTTTATTATTTTACTGAACACACAATATTTCTGTCAGTATTTCAGTGATCATGCCATGTGTCATGTCCATATTTTCTGTCAGAAGTTTAAACCCTTTGAACTGAAATGCCTGCCTGATTAATGTTTCACTTGTTTGAGTCAGTTCTATTCAATGAAACGGTCTAAATCAGTTTGCAATTAGTCTGAATAACTGGACAGTTAATTCTAAACAAAATAACACAAACACGAAACAGCGCACAGCACTTAGTACCAAAAAGTGCAATTTAAGCTCATGGGGTCTACAGTGCAAATGCCATATGATACATGAATATATAATCATCAGAAGTTTTTTGCTTGTTGGTACCATGGTATTCTTTGAACCACCAAGCAGCCTACCATATAAATACCATGGTACATGAATTTGCTAACTGTTAATTACAGCTGCCTAATTGCCATCATATTTATAAAAAGCTTAATGTAGCAAACATTTGTCATGTAATTTGTACTGTAGCTATTTTCTCTAAAACGTTTTTGAGAAGTAAGTTCTCTTTTGAATGGTATTTGTACCATGGGTGGTACAGTGGAATGCTAACTGGAATGCTGGAATGCTTAGGTTAAATGACTTTTAGATTGTGTTTCTGCCCAAAATTCAGTTCAACATAATTGTTTTTGTGGAGGCCCCACAACGACATTTTGGATATCTCTCTTAACTGATTTTAAACCTTACAGTTACTTAGATGTAGACCTTGTGATGTGGTGTAATGAAAATAAAAATTACATTCGGAACACAAGTTTAGCATCAAAATGCATTTTCAAGATATTACCAATCATCACCCAACACTCAGTTTTGGTATATTATTGAGGACATCTCATAGTCTTCCATTGTTTCTATTCCAACTACGAAATAGCAAAGTCTGTTTTTCTCTCGCTTTGTTACCATACACTTCACACAAAAACACACTGCCGTCACTGCTTTAGAGGATCTTTTCTCTCTATGTGTCATCTGTCAAAAGTTTGCATTTCAAATGACAATTTCTCTGTTGCTTCTGTTTAGGAAATAATTGGCAATCTCACTTTGCAGAGTCGAATATCTGTCTCCTTCCTTCCAGCCATTCTGTATTTACTCTACAATATTCCTTTCTTCCTCTGCTGGAAAAAACTGTCTACCCAGACTCTGATGTCCAATCCAACTATCTCAAGGTAACACTAACAAAATAAAACATCACATTATTGATGCTGCAATTAAAAAACTGATCTAGCAGCCCTTTCCTCTGTCTTTCACTCTCTTATTCACACACTCACATATTTACACTCACACAAACCTTATCATTTCTCCCAGTGAGACGTGAATTTGATTATCGTCTGAATAGATAATAAGCACCAAAGATGATTTATAACGTCATTATCAATGAAGGCATTTTTACAGCATCAATATAATCATATTTCATAAAGTCCATTCCCTCACAACAACTGAACGTCCAACTTTCACCAACAATATTAAATGATCAAAACATCCCGAATAATTATTTTCAAAACAATCACTGTGTGGAAAGTGAGAGAGAAAGCCTTTTTACAGAAATGTAATTTGATTTTGCTGGAGGCAGATGAGTCAGAGGCTTTCGGAGTGCGGCAGGAGAAAGACTGACTGCGAACAGCCTGCAAAAGACATCTCTAATTTTCTGACAGTCATATGACTGGCCATTTTTAACCTGCCTTCACCCCCTCTCACATCTCCTCATTTGCATATAGGGAAATAATAACCGAGATGTGAAACTACAGAAAGAATATGACGGGTGGTGTTGATTTCACCTTGGCTATATGAAACTTAGTTGCGGCACGAAGGGAAACGTGAGACATACAAAGGCCCATCTGATCTCAGCAGCAGTTTGCACGCTGTTGCCAAATACCTCAACGGCGGCAGACGAGACGAGGCTAACACCAGCTTTCATCAACCCAAACATGCCACTTATGGTGTTTAAACAAGCTTAATGGAAAATAGCATAGGTCCTTCTCCACATGCCCATTTGAAGGGAGAGGTTGGTGGGCACTTCGCATTGACAATCTCCCTAAAAGGGGAAGGGGGTGCAGTATAGGAAGAAAAAAAATGACAGGTTGGTGCTTCGTTTTGTTCAACATGACGGTAAATCTGTTGTTAGGTAGATATTTACATGAGCTGAAGCTAAACAGTTCTTCAGGGTAGAATAATAACAGCCGCTCTCAGCTGGTGATAAACAAGCACATGCTCACAAAATGAACTCAAAGACACCCTTCCTCAAGAAGGTTCTGGAACGTTTTGGTCTTGGAACATGATAAAATAGAAGATCTGAAAGCAGGTGTAGAATCTCTTCACAAAAATATGATACGGTCCTTGGTCTTTGCCATCACATTTTCCAATCCAAATGGATTCAGTGTGGAGAAAGACAATGAGAGTCAGACTTATTTCCTTTTAAAACCACAAAAAATAAAGAGGCAGAATATTAAAGTACATTAAATTAGACTAGATTAGGGAAAGTTTTGTGACTCATTTTGATTCTCAGTAAGACAATTTAAATTAAATATTTCTTACTGTGTGACTGTTTTGTGTCACAGTTAGGCTCAAAACTGCTGTTTTTAAGTAGTCACATAAAAGAGATGCTTACCTACAAGATATGGAAAATTATAATTTTCTAAGTTTGACTAACCCTTTGCCAACATATGAAAGGATCCCAGAGTGATCCCATTTCATTAGCTGTATATCCTCTCACATCTATGATGAAAGATCAGGTGAAGTACCTCACCAAAAAGGGAATATCTGCAGCATATGCAAGTAAACAGCACTTATGCTGACACTGAAGCCAGCAGATTAAGTTTTGTATTCAGATCACCTGAATAGCTTGTGGGCAATAAAAGAGAAGTGCTCCAAACAGATGTGTACTGGGAGAGTCTTATTTGAATGGCTAATATTGATGAAATACACACCAATGGCATGCAGTGCTTATTAGTTTAGTTTTAGAACATTCTGAGAACTTTACACACATCTTCAACTAATTTCTTAAGTGTTTTTAATGCAGATTGTTGCTCCATTATTTGCTTTCATTTTTTTTTTTGCCAATCCTGAATGAATGATATATGACTGCATGCTGGTCTGTTATTGCAACATTTTCCTGCCCCTAAACATGACTTTGAACAAAACAAACTGTTATTAGTCACTTTACATGCCAGTCAGTTGGCCTGTTCCTACCTGCGTACATAAGTAGACAGTCCCTATCATGACATTTGGGCAATTGATGTTGAAAAGACATCAAATTGACATCAAACACTGACGTCAAAAACAGGTCAAATATGCAAATCATTGACGTCAAAAAGCAAAACTTGACGTCCATTTGACATCCACACACTGATATCATATTCTCAACTAAAATAACGACACAAAAGTAATAAAATGCTGAAAAGAGTGAAACTTCTTGAGTTTGACACTTTAGACCACTTGGCTGTTCTCACACACAAACACTCGCACTTCCTCTGCCGAAACCTGGACCTTTAGATCTTCAGTCTAACGCTCTCCCAACTGAGCTATTTTGGCCATATGAGCTTTTGACCCCGACGTGGCACTGTAATGTGGTATTACAATTATTTTGTAATTACAGCAAATGTATTGTAATTATACAGTATTATGGTATCACTATAAATAAAAATAAGGATATACTGTACAATACTTTTGTCACGTGTATGTTCTGTTTACCTCCGTTCTGTCATGTCTGCATCTGTCCTCGTTAGTCCCTGATTAGTTAATCTTCCTCCACCCTCCATCTACCTCCTACCCTTGTATTTATACTGCCCGTTCCATTCAGTCCTGGTCAATCATTGTTGGTGTAACTTCAGTCATTGTTGGCGTAACCTGTTTTTATGTGTATAACCAGTAAACGCTATTCTATCGTATCCTGTGTGCGTCATCTTCCTTCATGGACCCTGCGTTACAGAATGACTGACCCTCAAATTGAGTAAACAAGAAAGGAATTAAAATGGACTCACCAGCGCTGCATCTACTTCTCCTCCCGGAGAGCAGGCCTTACTTGGAGTAACTGGCTTGGATGCTCCGGAACGGCGGCCTCTTTCTCTCAGCCAGCGAGCCCGAGGCGTTCACCGAGGTCGTTACAGAGCCAGAGAACATCAAAGCCCCGGAGATGACGCAAGCGGGTCAGTCCACCGCAGAGCCAGGAGCGGACCTGGACCTTATAGACCTGTGGTCCACGGATCCTTTTCCCACCCAAGTCCCCACCTTTGAATCCTCCTCATCTTCGCCGGTCCCGTCCGGCTATTTGGATGCTCTGGTCCCATCCGGAAATCTTCTTCAGCCTTTATCCCTGCCTGACTTCCTGATCCTGTTTCCATCACTGGTCACGACCGGCCCCCTGGATCCGTTGGCACGACTGCTATCGTCAAGCTCCTCGGCTCTGCCCCCGCCGCTCACTCCGTGCGGCTCATCTTCCTCGCCTCGGGCTTCACCTCCACCAGCTCGGCTTGAGGCAGTCCAGGTCGGCCTCCGGCGGTCGACGCCCAGCTTCCGCTACGGACTTCCGGGGTTCCAGCTGCGCCTGAACCCTGCACCCCTACAGCGTCATCGGGCTCCTCCCTTCCTCCGACCTCCCCGTCGTGCTCACTCGCCCCATCGTCACCCCGGTCATCCGAGTCCCCGTCGTCGCCTCGGTCCCGCGAGCCAGCAGCTCAGTGCCAGGCTTCCAGGCCTGCGATGTCGCCTAGGTCCGTCAGCCGCTATGTTCCGCCGGCGCCTCCACTCACCATGGTTCTGCCTCCGCCGATCGGTCCCAGGGTTCCGTCCGCCCCTGCAGTCAGGACTCCACCCTGGCTCCTCCCACCGTCAACTCCACCATGGTGCCCGTGGCCAACTCCTCCAGGCTCCTGTCCGTCACCAGCTCTATGCCCTCCACTGAAGCCTCCGCCCTCTCCTCTTCATAGACTTTCTTTGTTGCGGCGCGAGGACGCGCCTTTCCGAGGGGGGCGTAATGTCACGTGTATGTTTTGTTTACCTCCGTTCTGTCATGTCTGCATCTGTCCTCGTTAGTCCCTGATTAGTTAATCTTCCTCCACCTGTTCCTGTTTAGTTCCCTCATTTACCCTTGTATTTATACTGCCCGTTCCATTCAGTCATTGTTGGTGTAACCTGTTCTTATGTGTATAACCACTAAACGCTATTCTATCGTATCATCTTCCTTCATGGACCCTACGTTACAACTTTATGTGGGGTTACAGCAAAAATGCTGTTTGTCATTTTTGTAATTGTAATAAAGAATTACAGTTCAGTGTAGTAAATCAGCAAATCAGTATCATTTTTAGTAAATGTAATAATCACTCCACTGCTTTCATTTCAGCATGGGTAATGTGAATAAAATTAGAAACCAGTCAGAAACAGTTATTTTTTTCTTTTTTCATTTAACTATTTAAGTTAAAGTCCACCCACAGCAGTTTGTTATAGCTGGGCACATGCACAAATCCAACAGCTACACACGGTTCAAAAGGAGATCTAGCAAATGGATGCATTTCGAGGGCTCATTTAAGAAAAAATGCAATATAAACTTAATCAAGCTGACAACGTATGCCAAACATACTGATCATTGATGTCAATGTGATATCAATATGACATCAATTTGACGTCTAAAACATGACACTGAATTGATGTAAATTGAACGTCTAACATATTGGCCAACATATACATTAAACCAATTTCAGTGTGGGATTAACTCATTTTCACCCAATTACCACTGGAAGAAATTGCCATCCAAACTGAATTTGAAATGATGTTATACAGCATTGATCAAGTCTTGACTTATATTTGACATAAAATTGATATCAAGGTGCCTGCTGGGTTTGGCATGGTAATGATATGACAATGTTGATATGTTTGGTCTTGGCAGAATAGATCTGCTATGCTGCTGCTGCAGAGAAAATACGGGACTTGCTACTGCCAATACATACACAACACGCTGCTGTGAGCAAGTAAGACATGCTGCTGCTGTACAATATAGCGTACATGAATTACCATAACAGATCTATACAGGTGGAGCTGGGGAAGGTGGAGGGTTTCTGAAAGTGCGCTGCACTGCTACTGACCAGTATTTGAAGGTTGAGCAGCAA
This sequence comes from Mylopharyngodon piceus, assembly GCA_039654765.1. Classification (NCBI taxonomy): domain Eukaryota; kingdom Metazoa; phylum Chordata; class Actinopteri; order Cypriniformes; family Xenocyprididae; genus Mylopharyngodon; species Mylopharyngodon piceus. The sequence goes on from CM077441.1 coordinate 24,157,465, forward strand.
GCTCATTGGCTACTGATACAGCAGGAACCAATCAGCTGTGCCCTATAGAGAATGTTGTGATTGCAAACAGATTGAGTTAAGGACCTATCAGCCTGTGCCATCTAGAGTTTCATGACAGATCTTTGTATTTATATGGGAAAACAGTCTAACAACTTATTTAAACTATCATTAGGCAGGTAATTAGCTGATATAAGATGACACTATTTTGCAAGCTTTTGTTGTCCAGCCAAAACCCATTTTCATGGTAACAGGTGCTTCTCTAATTAGTGGATGTCACTTGTAGGATTATGGGTAATACTTTATTGTAAATAAATTCAGCAATTAAACTAATTTTTTAAAATTTAAGTTGAAATTAAACCGATTTATTAATTTTACATAAGCATATACAGTATATAAAGAAATTATATGTACATTCAGCCATCACTATCACAAAATAAACCCCAACATAAAGCATAGCTTGCATTGATTTTGCATTAATGACTGGCTGACTGCTCTCTATCCCACTTTGATGTGGTTTACCAATTATGTAACTTACCAAATAAATTTAAAATGGGCATTAAATACTGATTTGATTTTAAACATTTATGTGGGATGAAAGAGACTGTGGAGTAATATGAGAGACATGACAATTATACAGTTTTGGTGATGGATCTCGTCATTTTCACATACAAACAGAGCATCTGTCCCCTTTGCAGGTCTCTTGTCACTGACGGCTCAGGCCGTCTCCAGCCATCTGCCACTGGGAAGATGTTTGAATCTGATTCAAACGCTCCTGACAGCTCTCTACACATCCCGGTCTGTCTATAGTAAAACATTCATTCCCATCAGCAGCTTTTGTGACTCGTGAGAGCTTTACTCTGGAACTTTATTTTTGGCAAGGAAGCAATGCAAAGACTGTACCTATTATTAAAAAGATGAAAGCTCTTATGACAGCAAAAATGTTTACAGAAGTCTTGTTGAGAGTATATTGATCTTTAACAGGCCAGGAACAAGAACAAATTAACAGGAGCTGCGATTATGGCAAAATCATCAGACTATAAGCCAAATCATTTGGAAAATCCCAGAGTCAGATATATATACAACACAGACCAGAAAGAAAGCTACACTTCCCAACACATCCTCTTTTTAATGAAAAATTGCTTTCAATGTCCAGAGCTACAAAGAATATTAGATCATTTATAGATAATTTATTCTGTCCTCTGCTGTTTTATTGAACAATTCAATTTTTAATGTATTTCATTGATCTTAGCAGGGTTGTTTAAACAGAGCCTAATGTGAGCTGTAATGAGAGTATTGGCTCAGGATATCTTGGGTTTCTAGAAAGACCGTCACAAGAAACAGCAGAAAGAAACATTCCCGCCCAGTATCACTAACGTTTGGAGTCCAATTCAAGACCTTTTCAACCAAACAAACCCAAACATCACGTATTATCAGAGAAACCACAACACTGAGTCAGCAAAGACTTCAGCCCTTATCACTGACAAATTCCCCCACTCCATTCTGTGCCCCTTGCTCTTCCTTGATGGATGGTAACTTGCATTTCTCAAACGTGGCATCGCTGTTAATGAGGAAGGATAGCAAGCATCCACATGACAGCACATTCCTGAATGAGCCACATAACTGACGCTTCATGATATTATTTTGTTGGGGGCTGTCAGGATACAGAACAAAATAATTATGCACATGTATCATTAGTCAAGTCAACATCAAACAGGAAACAAACAAATGTGCCCTTGTATCTGCAGGGATCTGGGTTTAAACGGAGATGGAGACCACTGCTGCTCTGTGATGCACAGCAAGCTGCACTAAAATGAGAGTTTTGAATGTATGCATAGCTGAATATCTCATTCATATGGTGTGATGCTGTTTCTCTACTTCTGTGTTCAGTATTTGCTATGTTTATGCTTGAAGTGAAAGACAAGATCACAGTGATATATTTAATGAGTCATGGAGGGATGCTATTTTTGAATCTCTGTCCATGTATGGAGGTTATGCGTTGGATTGGATTGTGTGTGTGGTCTAGTCAGAAGGGCTGTCTATAAACTGACAGTTTTTTGGAGACGGGACGCTCACCTCTCCTCTGTCTCCCCTCAACACAGCTGCACAGCGAGGTCAGGCGCTGAATTAAGACTGCAAACAGATTTCAATGGATTGTCTGAGATGAGCTGAACTTAAATGGGACTGAAATGGACTTGATGTGAAATTTATCCCACCAGTGTTTGAGTTTTTCCTGCAGGATCGATGTGTAGTGAAACTCAGTAGAGCTGGAATAAAGAGAAATGTGTGTGTAGATAAATATATGATACGATATGATAAAGATGATAGATGCACAGATGGATGAATAGATGGGTAGATAGACAGATATTAGACAGACAGGTAGACAGATATATAAACTGACAGGGTAATAGACAGACAGACAGATAGATATAGACAGACAGATAAATAAATGGATTGATGATAGACAGACAGAGAGACAGACTGATAGACAGAGAGATAGAGACAGGTAGATAGAGATAGGGACGGACAGACTGACAGATAGAGAGATAGAGACAGAAAGGTAGACAAATGGACAGACAGACAAAAGGACAGACAGACTGATAAACAGAGTTAGACAGATAGATAGAGACAGATAGATCGAGATAGGGACAGACAGAATGATAGACAGAGAGATAGACAGATAGATAGAGATAGGGACAGACAAATAGACAAAGGGACAGACAGACTGATAGACAGATAGATAGAGATAGGGACAGAAAGATAGACAAATGGACAGACAGACTGATAGACAGAGAGATAGAGACAGATAGATAGAGATAGGGACAGACAGATAGACAAAGGGACAGACAGACTGATAGATAGATAGATAGATAGATAGATAGATAGATAGATAGATAGATAGATAGATAGATAGATAGATAGATAGATAGACAAAGGGACAGACAGACTGATAGAGAGCTAGAGACAGATAGATAGACAAATGGACAGACTGATAGACAAACAGATAGAGACAGGGACAGACAGATAGAGAAAGGAACAGACAGACTGATAAACAGAGTTAGACAGATAGATAGATCGAGATAGGGACAAACAGAATGATAGACAGAGAGATAGACAGATAGAGATAGGGACAGACAGATAGACAAAGGGACAGACAGACTGATAGATAGATAGATAGATAGATAGATAGATAGATAGATAGATAGATAGATAGATAGATAGAGGGACAGACAGATAGACAAAGGGACAGACAGACTGATAGAGAGCTAGAGACAGATAGAAAAATGGACAGACTGATAGAGACAGATAGACAGAGATAGGGACAGACAGACTGACAGACAGAGAGATAGAGACAGAAAGACAAATGGACAGACAGACTGATAGACAGAGATAGAGACAGATAGATAGAGATAGGGACAGACAGACTGATAGACAGACTGATAGAGACAGATAGACAAATGGACAGACAGACTGATAGACAGAGAGATAGACAAATAGATAGATAGAGATAGAGAACTTCGAAAATTATCAAATCTGAAACATAAAGAACCAAACAACATAGACATCAGAACTGAATACTGTTCAAAACTAAAACAATACAAAGACACAATTAGAGTGAAAAAGCAACACCATCTGACCAAAAGTTTACAGGAAATAGAAAATTCAATAAACCATAATCAGTTCTGGGATATGTGGAATAATCTGAGCACAACAAAACCACAAGACCTACCAATACAAGATGGAGAAATCTGGACAAAACATTTTGAAAACTTATATAAAGAAATCCCACCAAAACAACTCAATGACAATTATAATCTGATCAACCAAAATCTACAAACTTATGAAGACACAATCAAAAATAATCAAAATCCACTTGACTTCCCAATTACACATGAAGAACTGACAAACAAACTCAAAAGCCAAAAATGTAAGAAATCTTGTGGTCCTGACAGCATTCTGGGTGAAATGCTGAAACACAGCACACCTGAGCTGCAGACGGCTGTGCTCAAATTATTCAACATTATACTTAGTTCAGGCTGTTTTCCTGACATCTGGAGCCAAGGACTTATTACCCCAATTCATAAGAGTGGGAATAAATTGGACCCTAATAATTTCAGCGGCATTTGTGTGAGCAGTAATTTGGGGGACAGACAGACTGATAGAAAGATAGAGACATATAGATAGACAAAGGGAGAGACAGACAGATGATGGATAGATGGACGGATGGACAGACAGACAGATTGATAGGCTGTCAGACAAATAGACAAACAGATAAACAGACAGACAAATAAATGGACTGATGATAGACAGACAGATAGATAGACCTCTATGAAAATAAAGTTCACACCAGTCACAAGTATCGTTAATCATACTTTATTAAATAATAATAATAACAATAAAAAAGAACTTTTTTTCTGTACAAAGTCTACAAACAACAATTTTTGAATGTTCTGACCAGTGCCGGGATCTCCATGTCTTTTGGTGTTGGCCTCCTGTCCCAGACAGACGAGGTAATACTATCACAGCTCTGCAGCAAAGCCAAAACAGGCCAGAGCTCCAAGGCACTTGGAAAAGAGTCAACAGAGTCCAATGAAAACCGAGCTGAATACACACAATCTCTCCCTCTTCATCGCTCTCTCCCCCAACAACTGAACAATCCATGTCTCCGGCTGCTTTCCGCACTCCCTAATAAGACAAGCCCCTCACCCCCCCGCTTACCCACAAGTCAACAGAACTCCCAGCGTGGCTCTGGGGAGCGAGAGGCCAGTCGAGGTACAATAAAGAAATTTACACACTCTTCCCCCATGCGCATACTCGTTCTATCGCTCTCTTCACCTAGAGGTGAAACGTTCTGTGAAATTCTCACCCTTCTCCCAGGCTTACACCAAACCTGGTCTTGTTAGCCTTCATTTTCAGCAGCCCAAAATAAACCATGGAGTAAACAGACAGGTGAAATGAAAGAAAGCAAGCGTAAGGCCTGACTCCTCCGAGGCCCCAGTGGCTTTAAACCCAAGGACTGGTGTTTCAAAATGGCTCTCCTCCAAAACAGTTTGCTTAAGGCTCGATTGTTTGTACATGAAAGTGGCTTGGGGATTTTCCAGCTCCTTCACCAAAGTCGCTCTGCCAGCTTGAGTCTTTGTTCCTTCAAGAATAGGGTAAAGAGAGAAGGAGAGAACAGAAGATGCTCTCACTCTCTTTCCACTCTCTTAACACTCTTTAGCTCAGTGGCTCTGAATCCTTAGCAATCCATAGGTTGCGATAAATAAGTTTGAAATTGTCAGCACAGGGTCTTTAACGCTATGCTTAGAAATCAAACAGTCAAAAGCAAAAAAAAAAAAAAAAAAAAAAGGAGAAAAAAAAAAGACACAAAAGACAATCCTAATACTTCAATCTAAAAGGATTTTTTCTGAATGTAATACAGCGTGTTTTCTTTCCTCACTGTCTAATGGCCACAACAAAAACATTATGCTACAAACAGACTGAACTTATGTATAAAACATTCATAAGAGGCGTTGACACTTCAAAACAGTTGTAGAAAGTGGCAAAAGACGGGATGGGATGGGAACTTAAGCAAGTCAGCAAAAAGACACGAGTCTAAACTAAAGCAAATGTCCACAATATTCTAGGCCACAGCGTTCACACAATAGAGGCCGAGATTTCACAAGCGATCTGTCTTCTAGTCCTAGTGCCTCTCTCTCTCTCTCTTCTAACTTCCATTAAGCATTATTAGATTGTATTTTTCTTTACAAATCTATAGCAATATACATTTCTTTAAAGTTCTTTTTCATTTTTGAAGGGGGGGAAAGTCATTAGGTTGATATGTGTTGATCACGTTTCACTCCCGCTGAGCTGTCCACAGGAAGCCTCTACGCTCCCAGTGATCCTTTCTCAATCCCGGTAAGAGATCAGCCCTATATTAGCGGCGCAAGGTCCATTCACAGTTTTGGATCAGGCCGGCACCAGTTCACGAGCGGACAGAGCGCCTCTCCGGATCGGCTCCCTTCAGGCCTCGGAGCAGCAGCGCTGCTGGTTGATCTTCACCTTGTGCTTGATGCCGTCGTACAGCTCGAAGTTGTAGTTCTCCAGTGTGGTGGTGCTGCGGGAGGACAGGCCGTTGTAAGAGCAGGTGCAGTAGAGCAGGAGACCGGCGCACACCGCCCCCAACAGAACACCCAGGGAACTCATGACGATGATGGTGACCAGGATGGGATCAAGGGTGTACAGCCAGGCATTGTCTTTCTCGGAGAACCGTGTCACCGGAGGTTCTCGTGAGGGGTTGGGCGTGGTCCAGTCAGGGAAAGGGAACTCTGGAAATGGGAATAGAATGTTCATCAGTTATTGAATTTTGCAGGTATCAATGTGACCTAAATAGCTTTTGGATAAAAATAGTTGGGGTTGAATAAATGCAACTGACTTCACATGCCATTCACTGCAAAACATGAGCTTTGTCCTAATTTCCAGTAAAAATATCTAAATATACTTAAAATTAATTAAATTTACTGGATTAGCGAAAATTAAATTGTGTTTTCTACCATTGAAAAGTTTGGGGTTGGTAACATTTTTTAATGTTTATCTCTTATGTCCACAAGGTTGGATTTATTTAATCAAAAAACAGTATTTTGCGAAATATTATTACAATTTAAAATGATTGTTTTCCATTTGAATATATTATAAAATATAATTTATTGCTATGATGGCAAAGCTGAATTTTCAGCATCATTACTCCAGTCTTTCATTGTCACATGATTCTTCAGAAATCATTCTAATATTCTGATTTGCTGCTCAAGAAACATTTCTCATCATTATCAATGTTGAAAACAGTTGTACCGCTTAATATTTTTTATTGAATCTGTAATACAGTTTTTTATCTGGATTCTTTGATGAATAGAACTTTCAAAAGAACAGAATTTTCGGTTACACTTCATTTTAGTACTATTAATTAACTACATGTACTTACTATAGAGTTACAGAGAGGGTTAGGGTTTGGTTTAGGGTTAGTTACTTGTAATTGCATAACAAATTGTATGCATAATTTACTGTTATTACTATAGTAAGTACACTGTAAAAAAATCAAAAGTTGAGAAAACAAAAGTATAAGGCAACAAACTTCAGCAGATTTTTGAGTTTTCTCAACTTGTTGTATTCAGTTTATACAACAAAAAGTTGAGAAAACTCAAAAATCTCCTACAAAAACAAGTTGAGAAAACTCATAAATCTGCTGAAGTTTGTTGCCTTAAACTTTTAAGTTTTCTCAACTTTTGATTTTTTACAGTGCACATGTAGTAATGTGTAACTACGGCACTGTAAAATAAAGTGTTACTGAATTTTCTTTTTTGATCAATTGAATACATCCTTGCAGAATAAAGCAATTTATTTATATTAAAAAAAAATCATATTAAACCCAAACTTTTCAATTAAGTTGATTTTTTGTTTATTCCACTGGCATATAGTTCATAAAGCTCACTAAATTTTGTTAGATTAATGCTGAAATTTGTTTAGAATACTTGCCAATGGGCAAGCAAAATAAACTTAATTTAAAATATATTCCCTGAAATCAAGTCTTAACATGTGAGCTTACGATGCATTGGCCAGGCATTCACATCCGCATTTGTGTACTTTCTATTTCTGGTCTAAGACACCATTTGAGTTTATTAATAAAATACACCAGTCTACACTTGAAGGTTGATGAATAGATTTACCTTGACCAATGCGCTCTCTGCCATTGAATAGACGATTATTTCCAAGGTCTTCGGGTCTTCGCTCTGTTTGGAAGACAAACACAACCCAAATGAAACACTCAATGTCAAATTGAGTTGAGGCTACATGAAAACAAGCTCTTTTGGTACATTCCAAGAAAACAACGTGTGCATTAATGTTCCATGAGCCAGTAACAGCGGTACTATGTGTGAGCACAGAATGGCCAACATAAATAGCAAAAACTGTACACTGATGATCACACAGACTTGGGTACAAACAGCTCATCAAATCATCAAATACCCATAAAAAAAGAGCGCAAACCACTTTAGCTGCAGTTTGTAGAAAAATATCACTTTATTGTAACATTCCATACAACATTTCCAAGACCACGAAATTCAACAGGCTAAAATATACCTCATACTGTATGTATTTAAACAGGCTGAAAATGCTGCATTGTAGAGAGAAAAGAAAAAGCTTATATAGATGGCAGGGTCAAAGCCCCACATTCACAAAGGACAAAAAAGTGCACACAACCACAAACCCATCAGAACGTGATGCAAATTAAGCATAATGTCGACATAATGAACATCAAAAATTCATGTTCAGTAAACATGAGTAAATACTTCAATAGACCGAACTGATTTAATCAAGTTCAAATTCTGTAGGTGGAATATTTCACCTGTTTTTAAGCAAAACATATAGAGTATACAACCTGGAGTACTTTTTGCACATTAAAATTCAGTTTCTCCAGACAGACACTTTAGACGTCTCCTGCTTTTTCCTGTCTCTGTCTCTGAGGAGGGGTGAAAGCATATGCTGTTTTGTGCAGGTACTATCAGAGACAGACTCTTGGCATCATATGGGGCCCCTCTGAGTGCTTTTGCTCATTAATATCTTTTGAGAGACGGCAAAAGGAAAAAAAAAAAAAAAAAAAAACTCCAAGCAAGAATTCTTACGACAGACTTAAGAAAATGTAATCTGGTCCATTACCTAATTAGAAATATGAAATGGTTCAAAGAAACCCTTAAAAAACCAAAATAGATTTAAAAACATATTATGATCAGCTGACATGTCATTTTTAAGCAACTCAGAATAAATAGTAAAGAGAAAAACTGAGAATGAAATTAAATTAATACATTCAGACTAAAAACAACATACAGAATCACAATTGTTTAGTCTGAGTTAAAAGTTTGATATAATTTCATACATTAATCATACAGGCATATGAAACATCCAGGACAGAAAAATGCATCTTGCTCAAAACAAAAAGACGAGACAAGACAATTTTGACACTAGTGTTGTTACACATTCAATTGGGGTGGGTGAGCCACAGAAACTCAAATAAACATGTTGCATATCGCAAATTCTGCCTTAAATAAGTGAGAGGTTTTGCAATATGGCGGCGCAATGGAGACCACCTGACTCAAAACTAAACTGAACTGATGTCTCGCATGAAAAGCTGCCGTGTGTCCCATCTCCCCAGAACACACTCTACTGTATAGAGGATTAGGTTGGAAAAGAGGAGACAATGCTCCACAATGTGCCTGCCGGGTCAGGTGGTCTCTCTGGCTGTCTGCAAGGATCTTTCATGTGCTTTTGTGTTTCAAACAAACCCCTTCAGACCCTGGATTTTGCAGAGAAGGTCTATATTTAAAGCAGGCTTTTCTTTGATCTCGCCCTCCATCTCCCCACACATTCTTTCGTGAAGAGCAGATAAACGGGCGAGAAAAGGGCCAGCCCGTCCGTGATGGGGGATTATTTTCACCTATTGCCAGATGGAGGACATAACAAGATATCAGGATTTACTTTCTCCTTTCATCCCAGTTGCTTTAGATGAAGCCAAAATCTGACGTGGCTGCCTGACAGATGCTTTCAGTAATGGATGAAGCCTCAGACTCTTTATGTGTAAAGAGGAAAATGTTTTGTTGGGGGAATTTCCATCCTGAGCTCTGATGGCGCCTATTTTGTGTGTTTGTTTGGTGCAGAAGAAAACACTGAACACTATGTACTTGGACAGACCATAGCATGTTTTTTTTTTCAGAGGTATACCGCTACGTTTCAAGTAGCACATGAAAGAGATGAAGCGAATACTCGCAGCACACAGGGAAATTTTTTTATGTGCATTTTAAAACGTTCTCCTGCATATATAATATGTTTTGATACATTAAAGAAAAAAAAAATCTGTAGCAAGATTGTCATATGCAAATAATGCTAATAAAACAAAATGCTAATTGTTTTTTCCCTGTCTGCTATCAAACTCAACTGATAAAACGGCAAAAAAACATCCAAAAATACAGATAAGAGGTTGGTTAATGATTCAGTAAGACATCAGCAGGTGTATTGAGTGACACTATAGAAGGTGGACTTGGAGATGGGCTCCAGCTAACATGCTAACGTGCCAACTCACTCCCTGAAGCAAAATCAGCTAGCGAAGCGTTCCTGCACCGTCTAACATTTGGCAGATTTACAAAGCTCTCCGCTTCTGCTCTTTTACAAGACTATGTGTAAATCAAAATCTCTGGGGGAACAACACACAAATACACACACTGCTTTAGCGTTAGCTATAAAAATAAAGTCAGTGCATCAGTTAGCTGCATATACACTTAAGTTGATCTCGGCTGAGCATGAATACGAAAGGATTAAATAATAAATGAGAACAGTGATCGGCTTGAACTAGCCCAATGCCACTGAAGCATCTTAAGGCCAATGTTGTGTCAGTCGGTCGGCCAATCAGAGGAGTAGGCTGGCTAAGGCGGGGTCATGTGACCTTTGCATATAGGCGGAAAACATACTGTATCTCTTCAGACGTACTCTAAGTGCCAAAGCCCCAGTGACTTTCAGAAAAGAAGAGTTTATATATAGACACACATTGACAGATACTCAAAATGAACTCTCTGAGAAGGCAAACAGCCCTCAAAATGCTTTTAAGAAGCTTCATTCAATAGTCAAAGGAGGTACCAGGAGTTTAAAAATTCAGTACATTACGTGGTACCTAAGCCTTCCGCACATATCCTGATTCTCCAGCAAGAACATTTGTCCCAGAGTGTTTGACATTCATGCTTTTGTCTCTTTGAAGCTTCTTGTTGAACTCCTTGAGTGTTCCTATGTGCACATAAGATGAGGCACACATGCAAGGAAATGTTTGCCAGTTTTCCTTTTTGTTCTGACGCCTCTCTCCCGTCGCTGTTCGCAGGCTCTCCTCGGAGTTTGGCAATGCTGCCGAGTTCTTTTGACTGTACAATAGGATTGGTCATGAACAGGAGATTAGAGCTTTCACAGTAAGGTTCCCATCCACACATACAGCTAGAGAGAGAAGGGGGAAAGGGGGTCCCTGCCAGTCAGGATTTTGGCTGGATGTCCCTTCGGCACAGCAGATCTCCTCCTTCCCAGCACTGGAGCTCCACAAAAGAGTCACAGAGAACTCGACAACTCTGGTGCTTATATCAGTCCACATCTTCTCCGCCTCATCCTCAACTTTAAGGGGCACCATGCAGGTGTCCTTGTGAAATAGTGGGAGGAAGCGATTCGTCAGTGTTGTCTCAGCACTGGGAGCAGGGCTCTTGCTTCTCTAACCTAATCGTTAGCATCGGCTCCACCCCAGGTCCGGCGAGATTTCCGGGGCCACCGCTTCCGTACTGTCCTGTATACGTGCTCTGGTAGGACACAGAGTGCTGGCTCTTCTTGGCCGCCAGGTGGTAGCGATGGCAACACAGCACCATGACCAATGTGACGCAGCCCAGGAGGAAAATGGCGCCACCTCCGGCTATTACATAATACCAGTAGGTGGGCATGGGCTGCAGGGACACTGTCGTGTCAACAGTGGGGTCGCTCCAGCCAGGTGAGGCTCCCCCTGGTGGAGAGACACAGAAGAATTGGCTTGGGGTAGAGAGGCATGCAGACTGCATAGCTTCAAGCCATCTTGGATTGTATGTGAATGATTTTGCTCTGATTTGGTGCTGCATACAAACAAAACAAACACAGACACGCAAATGCACATGCACGTCGCTTGTCAGCGGCCCCTTCGCAGGGACTCAATAACTATTCAGATAGAGTTTTGTCCTTCTAAATCACATTAAGAATGCAGACATGTGTTTTATGGGGTGTGAACAGATGATACAGTTCACTTGAAATGTGCTGATGCATGGTGGAATCTGTGCTAATTTCTTATGCAATCAAATGTGAAGGTCATAAAAGCATATTGTGTCACAAGACACCAGCACCTTCTCTCAGCCATTCTTTTGTAATGCGGTATATTGGCAAGTATGTGTGTGTGCGTGCTCTGTAGTTTTTCAATCTAGGGGGAAAGTTCTGTTTTCTTGCATGCATGGATCTGTGCCAGCTTCATCTGCCTCAAGCCAAAGTCTTCCATGAACCCAACCCAGCAGTGCATGAAAACTGCTCACCCACCACATGTGTACACACACACGCACACACACACACACACACACAAACCTCCACCAATCTCTCTTTCTATTCCCTCCATGTCCTCTTCCCCTCGTCTATGCATAAACACGCATGTAATCTAGGAATTTTGACTCTATGGGAACTGCTATGGGAAAACGAATCTACTTACACTGGGAATCATTTCCATTTCAATTAAAAAAAGGGGAGTTAGTTACAAAAGGAATTGGATATTAGTGGGCTTTTGCGCTCCACAATCATTTAAAATGGAGTGTATGAGGATTATTCCACTGCAGCTGAATCTGATTGACCGCAATCATGCAGCTGTTGGGGAATAAACATATGACATCCATAGCAGCACAGCAGCTCCACACACCACCAGAACAATGCTTATACAAGGATAAGGTGTACCATCAATATTAGAGTGCTTTGCTTTTCTCATTGAAGTGTTGTCAGTATAGCAAATTTGTGAATGTTTTTTCGCCAGTTTACAACTCGTGCAATGTCACCCCAGAGGAAAATGCTGCTGCTCAGATATTGCTCTTTCAGGAGACTGAAATAGTTCTAAAAGAGTTCACAGTGATGATTTGTATCAACTTTGTCTCAGATGTTTCTTAAAATTCCATAGGGAAAATGATTTGTCTATTTTTTTCATTTTATATTCTGACCTGTGAAGCACCTTGAATAGCAATTTATGTATTTAAGGTGCAATACGAAAAAAAATGATCATAATTGGGATTTACTATTATTATTAATACTACTACTATTTACTACTATTGAAAAATATAAATATTATTATTTCCTAATAATAATATTAATAAAAACAAAGAATAATAACAACAACAACAATAATAATTAGGAAGCGGCTATTTGCACTAAGTGTAAATAGCATATTTTCTTAGCGATATGCTATTTACACTAAGTGACAATAGCAGCATTTTCTTAGTGATATGCTATTTACACTAGGTGAAAATAGTGATAGATTCTATTTACACCATGTAAAAGTATCAGTTCTTTGCAATACGAGTGAAAAGTAATTAGATGTTCACAGTTTATTTCCACTTTTAGAACATTATTTTCATTTTTATTGAAAATAAATGCGAACTCGACAAAAGGCGGATTCGAACCCGCGTTGATCGCGTTAAGTCAGATCTGCAAGCCTTACTTACTACTGCTGCACCACTGAAGATACTGGATTCTGTACACCTTTTTTAAAACTTGAGTGGCCCAACCAGACATTGGTGGGCGGAACTAGCGTAAATAGCGTTTGCCAACTAGGGCCGCTATTTGCACTTAGTGTAAATAGACAATCTGTAATAATTATTATATACTACTACTACTACTACTACTACTAATGAGACCATTTTTAATGTACAGTATGATTATAGAGCTATTTATGTGGAAAGCATGGCTTAGATAATTTGGTTTAGGAAGAACTTGGTGAGAAATGTTTTTGAAATGTCAAGGGGTGACATACGAGGAGTAATACACCAACTGAATCTACAGGCCACATTTGATGATGTTTAGCATGACGACACCATATACAGTAACACAGCACGTGATGTGAGGCTACAGATGCATGCTGGGATACAGCCCATGCTCCAAATGTCTGTATGACAATAATAAATGATGGTGAGGACAATAACCATGATGACGGTAATGGTTTGACATCAAGACACCAACGTCACTGAATGAACAACTAAACACACAAAATCGGTGTTGAATCAGACTCATTTAAACTTTGTTGTGGGATTGGAAACAGACTCTACAGAATCCCTGTGTGCTGCTGGTGTGAAGCTTAATCAAAATTACAATGATTATCAAAAGCACTTTAGGTGATGCAAGCTGCTAGGCAACAAGCAGGAAGCACAAACATTGGCACAGGAAATGACAATATGCCAGAAACTCACCAGTCATTTCAGGGGGGAATGCAGCGAAGGGTTCTGAAACAAGAGGGAAAAAAAAGATAAATTAGAAAGAAAACTGGCACAAATAAAAAATATTCACATAAATAACAACAGTGCAGATGGAATTCTGACATATGACTGAGTGTGATTAATATTATATGAATAAATGACTCTAGAGCTCCAATTCCTTGACAGAATGAATTCTTACATGCTATGAATTCCACCCTTCTGATTAACTAAATATATTCTATATTTTTGTAGAGGGGTCTGAAATCACAAACACAGGTTAAGGAGAAGAAAAAAGACAGAAAGAGTGAAGAAGGGAGGAGAATGGGATTGGACTGTATGTCATTTGGCAAACTGTGCCGCGCACACACTCAGAATGCCAGAGAAACAGAATGGCAGTTCAGAATGTTTGGAATGCAGTCGCTTTAAAAGGGAACTCTGCAGAGAGGCAGGGGACAGATTTGGCAGCGACACAGGGGCTGGCGCATACACACCGAACAGCTTTAATTAATAAGAGCAAGTCCCAAAGCCTGTGGCGGAAGCGTGTACGTGAGCCACTGAATGACAGCTCACATCAATATCTTGATTCATAACTAATCTTACTTTTGCTGATCATTGTTTAAGTATAATAAGTCGTATGACCTCAGAGGAAAAGCAATGTTTTGCTTAGTAAATAACCTTCACAGCATTGTGAGTGACTGGCCGTGTAGCGAAGAGCTTTGTTTCGACATTAATGTCTGTTCTGTATTTGTGAAAAGCTACACCGTCGAGAGCAGGCCTGCCTGGTTATTCCCTGGTATGGCTCTGGAAAGCTCTGTTTACAAATAAGAGAGGAGAAGGAAAAGAAACTAATGAAACATAGATTGAGATCAGAGCCCACAGGGCGAGCGTGGCCTAGTTTTCAGCTTTTTGTGTGAGCCGAGCACTTGAAAAACACTTTCTATGTGATTAATTTTTTTTCTTGGGCTTGAATGGGAAGAGTAGGATGGGCATGGAAAGCCACAGTAGTGCGGCCAGAATGGATCATCTGAAAAAATGTGACAAAAACTAGTATGGGGAATATATATACACTATTAACTACGACTTTTCCCTCAATAAACTCCTAATTTACTGCTTATTAATAGTTAGTAAGGTAGTTGTTAAGTTTAGGTATTGGGTAGGATTAAGAAAGTAGAATAAGGTCATGCAGAATAAGGCATTAATATGTGCTTAATAAGTACTAATAAACAGCCAATATTCTAGTAATATGCATGCTAATAAGCAACTAGTTAAAAGACCCTAAAATGAAGTGTTACCGAAAACAGAAACTATTTTGCTGTTTTTTAAAATATAAATAAATATTTAAAATATAAAAATAAATGCAAATCCCTATGACAAATGTAATAATTGAATCTAATTTTTTCCCTATTTTATTTATGTAAATTAATTTAATTTTCATTTTAGGCTAAATTTAAAGAAAATTCCCCTTTGTTTACTTGTCAAAGCAAATTTTGCTTGCATCTGGTGTTTGACATTTTGGTCCCTGGTGACAAATATGGTGGATGATGGCTGACAGAGAGAAATAAAGCAAGACAAAGAAAGATCCAGATGTTGATACTTACGTGTACACTGCTCAAGCTCCATGCTGGAGCTCATATGGATGTTGTCGACCCAGATGTGCCCTCGACTGCCTCGCTCAAAGAAGCCCTCGATGACAACCTTGCAAATTAAAAGCAAAAGAAAGAGAATTAAAGACTGTACGTTTTGTTACTGGTATCAATTCACATCCTGTATTACTCTCAAGTCAATGTTTATCATTACATCACGGATGAATATCTATGCACCTGATATTCTTTAGGGGACTGAGGCAGGATGGTGCGGCCTTCCCTCCACATGGGCCCCTGGTCTCCTTTCAGTGCCCAGAGCAGCGTCTCCTCCTGGTCATCGTCCCGGAGCAGCACACGGAGACTGTCCTGACCTTCACCCTGAAGCTGGTAGTAGAAGAGCAGACAGACGGGACGGCGCTCAGGTCCCACCGATGGGCTCATTAACCGTGCGCGCTGCGGCTCTGACTTGGGACTCGCCTCTACGTACAGGAAATTCCCAAAATCTGTAGAGAGAAAGAAACAAGTGCTGATGTTAAACATCTTTTGTTGGTCCTGGAACAACATTCCTGTCAAAGAAACATGTTCCAACAACTTCCCAACCCTAAACATTTCCCTAAACCAAAACCTTAACCCTATACCAACCAGGATGTAGATCCAGGAACATGTCTTACTTAGTGATATCACTGTAAGCCAAAATATAATTCTCAGTTTTTCTGTTTCTTTCTCGCCATTACATTGCACTGAACAATCTGGTATGTTTTTTTATGTTGCTAAGTAATAAATAATTGAACCATTATTTTTTAATGGAGGGAAGGAAGCAGAAAATCAGCTCAGACATAAAAGCACATCCCCCCTGTTTTCAGAGGAAAGAGTCCTTACAACACAATCTCTGTCAGATCCCACTGTGGATGTCTCAGTAAAGCGGAAGAAAAATGAATGGGAGAGAAGAGGAAGAGCGGAAAACAACAATCAGAGAGGAGGTTGGGAAACACTCTGTGAGTGATCTGACTGGACAGCATGGCACCAGAAATTATCATCATTACCCATGCTCCCTCAGCTATGATTCGAATGCTCCCACCTTCCACTGATGTATAGAGAAATGGCATAGTCATTTCCGTTCGCCCTACTTTGACACATTTCTCATCCCAAACTTATTGAAAATACAGCACTGAAATCAGAGATCAGATGAGGCTGTCGCTGGTGTTCCTTTATGAGATGCCTAAATAGATTATGCACTTAATTAAAGCAAAAGAACTTCCTCTGTTTGATCTTGGGTATACATATAGGAAAATTAATTACCCTTTCACAGGGAAAGTTCACCGTAGCTCAGGCACAGTTTAGCTTAGGTTGATGTGCTTGTGAGGTAACCAGAGGGCAGGGAGAGGTACTTCTGGGATTATTGTTTTTAAGTGGAACCTTCTACACCTAGAGTTAATTAGGCTGACTGCGTATTAACCCTTTCTGGCCCTCTGTTTTTCCGTTTCCTGGTTAAAACACTGGGGTATGAACACTCTGGAATGCTCAGAGAGCTGTTCCAGGAGCCATGGGATCTGCACGGCTTACTGTGATGTTGGATGGTTTTATGGGAGTGAGCTGTGCTATAAAGTGAATGAGTTGAGCAGCTCTTGTCCGAGGATGGTGGGAAGCCAGAAACATACTCCACACAAATATGCAAAAACATCACTGGCAAAACTATGGAAGTCCGTTTCCACCTTGGACTTTGTGACTTTTTAATCTTGTAATTGTAATTCTTAATGTGACTTCATATTTTTTTTATTTATTTATTTTTTTTACTTCTGTTCTTTACTGAGAAGAAATAGGCTTCCATACAAAACATCTACTCGAATCTGGCAGCCAATGGAGAAAGTTGCTTTTTGGCCCCAGATGATGTGTACTTACATCGTCTACAAGCTGGGGTTTACCAACCAAACCTTGACCCTTTGACCTGAAAGACTGTAGCTACAGTAATAAAGTACTACTTGCAACAATGCTAAGAATACAATGTGTACTTGTGTTATGAATTGCATTCAGACACATTTTGGAAACCAACTATGTGTAAAATCGAGCTTGCGTATCTAGAAGTTTTACTTTAGGGGATCTACACAGTTTGTTTGGAGAAGGTGAGGAATGTGACATGACACCCCTGGTGTTAAAGAGAGAGAGAGAGAGAGAGAGAGAGAGAGAGTGTGTGTGTGTGTGTGTGTGTGTGTGTGAGAGAGGGAGGCGAAAACCTTGGGCTTGGGGGTGCACTTGGTTTGGGAATGGTTAAAACAGGAGAGGATTCTTTCCTCTTGACTACTGGAACTCTCTTTAAAACCTGACATATGGAAAACAGCGCAAGATTGTTTTAACAGCCTCACAAGGCAGAGTACTCCAGGAAAGCAGTGAGGACAAGGAGAACTATGTGTGTGTGTGTGTGTGTGTGTGTGTGTGTGCGTGTGTGTGTGTGTGAGTGTGTGTGTGTGTGCATGCAGAATTAGTGAAGCACTCATCTTTTTTTTTTCACGTAGGGTTGATAAAGGTCAGGTAAGCTCAGGGATGTGAAGAGAGGAACAAACTCCCAGAGGAAGAACGAGGATGGACTGATAGAGTGACAGATACTATTCCCAGATTTCAACCATCACATTAATTACACACCAGTAATGGGATGGATGGATGGAAAATGAGAGGTAAGCGCATGTGTGTGGATTCATAAAGAGGACAAGGGCAAAGAAAGGTCTAAAAATATCTTTTGTGCAGTACGGTCACAGTAGGTCACCATACATCACAAGACTTCCTTTAGACCTTCTTCTGTTGTCCCTGTTTATTTTCTCAACAATTCTTGTTAATCAAGCACATTTGTCTTCTCAAAGTTCCTGATATTCCCAATGCTATCCTAAAATATTCACAATGTTTTTGTTTATGTTTGAAGAGATTAGTGCAAACATTTGTTAGTTTGTTTTAAGCTATGTAATGTCTTTTATTAAGATGTACTTACTGTCAGATCCCATTGTCAGGTCCAGACTAGGACTAGAGGAACTATACAACGACCACTTCAGATCAGACATGGGGTCGTGGGTCCATCCACACATACTCTGCTCAAAGTCACACAGACCACCCAGAGATGACAGAGTGGTGGGAGCTGGGAAGAGAGAAAGAGCAAACCATACTCATTTTCCATGACCTCAGACCCTGTTGTAGGCTCTCCCATAACACACACATACTATATGTGTCCTCTTTTCCTGCTTCAAAAAAGTCTTTATACATATATGTCTAACTGCACAGCTTATTTAATTAAGCCTAACCAGTGCTGTTTTTATCCAAGCAATACTTTGTGTAAAACTGTGTTGGTGTAAAGCCTGCATATGCTTACTGTATAGGCATTTTCTCATGATGTCTCATTTTACATACACAGATTCCCGTCTCACTGTATTTATTTCCAGTTTCATTGTACATAATAGATTCCTACCTCACTGTATGTGACAAATTCCTGTTTTAATGTACGTGAGAGATTCCTGTTTCACTGTATGTGCACAGATTCCTGTCTCACAGTACATGTGTAATAAAGGCCAGCTAGTAAGAGTTGTGCAGATAAACCTCACTCCCTTGATAGCGCGCCTACCTCCCACACTTGAGACCGGGTTTCGAGGCCCGCACAGAGCGGGGCGAGTAGGACCTGAGGGGTTATATTGGTGCCGTGACCCGGATGGGAGTGAGGTTTAGGTGGGGGGGTAAGTGTAACGGAGGCCAGCTAGTAAGAGCTGTGCAGATAAACCTCACTCCCTTGCCTCAAGTAGCGCACTAAAAACTGCAGCCTTTAAGGGCCAGTGTCAGTCGCTAGTGTGCCTCTTGAGGCAAGGGAGTGAGGTTTATCTGCACAGCTCATACTAGCTGGCCTCCGTTACACTAACCCCCCTAAACCTCACTCCCACCACTGTCCTCACTAGTCACGGCACCAATGTAACCCCTCAGGTCCTACTCGCCCCGCTCTGTGTGGGCCTCGAACCCCGGTCTCCGGTGTGGGCTGTGGTCTTTAGCCGCCTTGTTAACGCGCCCACATCCCGCACCGGAGACCAGGGTTCGAGGCCCGCACAGAGCATGGCGAGTAGGACCTGAAGGTTTAAATTGGTGCCGTGACCCGGATGGGAGTGAGGTTTAGGGGGGTGAGAGTAACAGAGGCCAGCTAGTAAAAGCTGTGCAGATAAACCTCACTCCCTTCCCTCAAGAGGTGCACTAAAAACTGCAGCCTTTAAGGGCTAGCGTCAGTCGCCAGTGTGCCTCTTGAGGCAAGGGAGTGAGGTTTATCTGCACGGCTCATACTAGCTGGCCTCCGTTACACTCACTCCCACCACTGTCCTCACTAGTCACGGCACCAATGTAACCCCTCAGGTCCTACTCGCCCTGCTCTGTGTGGGCCTCGAACCCTGGTCTCCGGTGTGGGCTGCGGTCTTTAGCCTCCTTGTTAGCATGCCCGCCTCCCACACCGGAGACCTGGGTTCGAGGTCCGCACATCGCATGGCGAGTAGGACCTGAGGGGTTATACATGACAGTTTACAGTCTCATTGTATATGAAAGACTGCCTTTCACTGAATGTGCACAGGCTCTTGCCTCACTGTACATGACAGATTCCTGTCTCACTGTACACTGCAGTTTCCAGTTTCATTCTACGTAAGAGACTGCTGTCTGTCTCACTGTACATGACAGATTCCTGTTTCACTGTACTGAATGTGCACAGATTTCAGCCTTACTGTATGTGCACAGATTGGGCTTGCTGCTGCTGCTTTATTAACATGCAGACACTGACAGCCTCATCTACATGGAGCGCCGTGTCTCAGCATTTAGCGAGCCTCCATCAGCCATCCATCCAAAGGCATGCTGCTATGCTAGTTAGCATAATGTTAGCGTTCATGCTGCGAACCTCTACTCATCAACACATAAGTGTGTAGAAATGGAGGGGCGGCAATCTGTTATTAGAGCTCTGGGAAAAGCAAGGCTGCAATTACACAGCAGAGTACTGTAAATAAAAGTGCATGTGTGATATACTGAAATTGCTTATATAAACATTCATTAATTAGATATGCTCTACTAGATATTCCCATTACATGTCAGCCAAGTACTGAGTCTTTGTAATATATATTGATCTGATTGGATATATTGATATTCACTCTACAGCAAGATCTGATCTTGTGCACTATAGTAATGTATTCTGCAAGTAAGGTGCTCTGTTTGATTACCTGGTGTCCTGTGGGCGGTACCTGTCGCTTCCTGAGGGAGAAGGGTAGGCGTGGCAGTGTCAGGAATGGTGGTAGATTCTAAAAGAAAGTAAAAAACAATACATTTTAGAAATAAACCTGAGACTGAGAAAAATGTATAAGGCACAAATAATGTTCTCCAAAGAAGATCGTTGTACCAGTGCTGATGAATACGAAAATCTCCCTAACCCAGACACACACACACACACACACACACACACACACACACACACACACAGTGTCTGGCAAACACTCCTCAAATACGAAATGACAGAATAATCATGCATGATCGCACACAGGCAAGCATGCACACCAGCATCTGTCCCCCAAAAAAGTGGCCACAACCACCAGACACACGTAAACCAGGCTGAGACAATTAAAAATGTGCACATGCACCACATGTGCACATTGTGCATTTACAATAAGAGGACTATTAGAAAACCACAAGTAGAAAAAAATTCTGAGCATCTGAGAGCTATTTACTGTGAAGAGAGAGAGCATATTCTGTAGATGATAGCTCCATCACCATTGCCATTCCACCTCAGACAACTGTAGTTACTGTACCAGTTACCCACAACGCATTTAAAAGTGAAATCATTGCTGCCACAGCTATTTTCCATGAGTCACAAGACTTCCAAAGACATTCCCTCCTCTGACTGTCTCTCGCTCGCTTTCGTTTTTATACAGCAACATAGTTGACTCCTTAAGCTTTATTTCTCTTCTTTCTCTCCACATCGCTCGCCTATAAGTGATGTGAGTTTTGGCCAAAATGACAAGCCAGACGGCAACAAAACTTTCAGTGTCGGTGATTGCAACAG
Organism: Mylopharyngodon piceus; assembly: GCA_039654765.1. Classification (NCBI taxonomy): domain Eukaryota; kingdom Metazoa; phylum Chordata; class Actinopteri; order Cypriniformes; family Xenocyprididae; genus Mylopharyngodon; species Mylopharyngodon piceus. Next base: position 24,179,109 of record CM077441.1, read on the forward strand.
CGTTCTTACGTGGTTTCTGCGGTGATAATTTGTTATGACAGAAAATGTTAAATCAGCCGTTGCATCTCTCTTCGTTCCCTGCGGGGGATCAAGCGAATGAAGATTTAGAGACAACGAGGCGTAAATGAGTAATGATTGTCAGCTCTTAAAGTCATTAATGTCATTACTCTTAACAATTCCCTGCTTAATTGGCAAATACGTGAGTGGCGTAACACTAATCATGTAGACACTTTAGCACAACATGAAAAGGAGAGGCCTACTGTAATATTAATATGTTATTAATTTCTATAAGCGGGTGCGTACATGAAAGGGATGCACCAGCTGGCTGCTTCTGACATTAAACTCTATTAATTTTCTGCCCTTTACAAATGCAATTAACCTCCCAGCAAGTCCTGGATATCTGGGAACTGAGAACTCTCTGTCAGGTAACACACCTTACTTTCTATAGCCTCACATACATAAAGTATGACACACTCCTGTCCCATCTAATGTACACTACTGTTTACATGTCTGGGGTCAGTAAAACTTTATGTTTTTTCAAGGAGTTTTTTATTATGTTTTTTAAGGCTGCATTTATTTGATCAAAAATATAGTAAAAACAGTAGTATTGTGAAATATGACTTTATTTCTGTGATGGCAAAGCAGAATTTTCAGCATCAGTCTTCAGTCACATGACCCTTCAAACCATATTTTTTAGGCTTCTTTGATTAATAGAAAGTTCGAAAGAAAAGAATTAATTTGAAATTGAAATCTTATATACCATTATAAACTTTTAATCACTTTTAATCATTTTAACGCATCCTTGCTGAATAAAAGTATTAATTTCTTATATATATATATATATATATATATGAACAGTACTGTGCAAAAGTCTTAGGTACGTCAGTATTTTCACCCCCAAAAAAGGGTTTTAAGCCAGTTATTTATATCTTTTGCTGTAGTGTATCAGTAGGAAATATCAGTTCACATTTCCAAACATTCATTTTGCCATTAATTGTAATAATTCAGCAAGATTTTTGAATGCACAATAAGTCTGACAACAGCCGGTGCTCCACACGGAGATCTGATCTCACCATCATTGAATGTGTCTGTGATTAGTAGTGTATATATATATATATATATATATATATATATATATATATGTGTGTGTGTGTTTCCATTAAAGGTGTGTTAACAGGGAGATCAAACAGAGCCGACATGAGCACAAGTGGTCCATCATAGTATCACAGGCTCATTCAACAAGTCTTTTCATTTACCTCTAAATTAGAATAATATTTAACAATATTCAATATTATTTACACATTTTTTTTTAACTGACACCCAATATTCCTTTTAATATGATTTCTAGTTACCCTATGTGAAATATGCTGCTAATTTCTCCCTATACCTGAAGCTCCAGCTATGGATCAGAGCAAGACACGGCAATAGATTTCCAATATGCTCTAAAGCTCTACTGATGCAGCCAATTGATCTGGATCCCAGAACTCTCTGGGCGTCGCCTGAGATTTCCTCCACAGCCTGATAACACATTAAGGCCATGAAATGTTTCCAAGTCTCAAAGACAGACCAGATATTTACAAGCAAGGGCTAGTTTTGGGGTCACTCCTCCTCATCCTGAAGGATTACCTTGTTTTTAACCTCTGTATTCAGTGCACAGAGCGGAGTTAGCCCTGTTTCCAGCCTCATGGGCCCCGCTGAGCCTCAGCAATCTCTGACTCAGCATTTTCATAGCAAGATGGAAAAAATGTTCAATTACATAGAAAGCCTTGGAGTAAATGTGCCCCTGGCAGGCAGACCGGCCATACTTCAGCGCCTGACTGAGATCTTGAGCAGAGATTGCATAACAAGGAAAAACAAAGACTGATTTGCGTTTGGGAGATTGTGTAGAGTAACAAACAGAGAACAGGAGTCAGATCGGATCAGCAACTGTGAAAGTCATCATCAAAAGCTGATGTGAGTGAATTATAACAATGTGTTCAAGTACACAACCACATTAACTGAAATATTAAACATGCTCCAAACATGCACGCACACAAACACTGATGCTTATTCATAGGCAAACTAATTAAACATTTCCAACTTGAAAGACGAGGCTTTTGGCCTCCAGAATTCAATAACAAAGCCGTTTTCCAGCGGCACTGAACTAATTAAAGCTTTTGTCTCTGTGTCTTTTGAACACAGAGAGTAACAGAAGGTTTATCATGTTTATCGCTCAGCTAGTAAATTCCCCAAATACAAACGCACAGATACACACTGAGTTCAGACAGGCCTGTGTGCTTGGCCTCTGATAAGGACTTTCCTCGTGAGCTCAGTTAAACCAACAAATCATCTCCAGGTGATGAATATCAAGTATGCTTCACATGCCTAAAAATATTCAGCCCATAAGTGTTCATATTCACATCAGATGTCCTCAGAGAACCCTGCTTCAAAACAACAGTGGCGATTTAAAAAAAAAAAAAAACAATCTTCAACTGGCTTGATAGAGAGTGAATACTTATCACAAACATTTCAAAAAGAATATACAGTTATAAAATAAAGAAGGGTCATCTTCAAAACAGTTTTTAAGGTTACACACTGCACTTAATGCTACGGCGAGTTGTTTAGCACCAGATAACCAATTATAAACCTTCATATTGCTTGCCTCATATTCATATGCAGTTGTGTTGCATATGTTAATCATGTTAAACAACAATGGCAAACCAATAACTGGAGTGATTACATCACAGTATTATTTAGAATGATAAGATTTCGAAAGATAATTCACACAAAAATGAACATTTCAACCCAATCTCATGAGAAAACGTAGCTATTCTACAAGTTGGTGATTTTATATGAATTCATATATTTGATTCATATGAAACCGTATGATTTTTAGAAAAAAAATACGAAGCACGAACTCAGTCAGTGGGGCATAAGCAGATCATATAAAAACTCACCAAAACACAAAATAGATATGAATTGGCATGAGAGTGTGATGGAAAATCATTTGCTAACCCTCCTGTTGTTCCAAACCTGCATTACTTTATTTCTTCTGCAGAACAGAAAAGATGATATTCTGAAAAATTTATATTTTTTTGTCTGTACAATGAAAGTCAAAGGGGTCCAATATTGTTTTTGGACTCCATTGACTGTCATTGTTTGGACAAGAACAGTTGAAATATTCTTCAAAATATCTTCATTTGTGTTCTGCAGAAGAAAGAAAGTCATACAGGCTTTGACAGAATTTTCATTCAGGTTCCAGTAGGAGAGCTGTACTGTACACTGGAAAGACCAAAGTAGGCACGCATTATATAATAAAGAACAGGGAAGATGTGCTGTATGGAAAAAGAGGAGGGGACGAGTGGAGATCAACCTAAATATTTACACTGGGAGGATATGAAGAATGACATGTGGGCTTTGTGGGTAAATGCCTCTGTGCAAACATGGTTTGTGTAGGGGGACTACACTAAACAGAAACATGTGGATGAGAACTTCAAAGCGCCAATTCAACTAGATGAGGGGAGATGTCGTCCTTCAGCTCACATGCATCCATCCTGATAGAGAGATAGCAGTGAAAGATGGTGAGGGAGACCCTCGGTTTTGGCGAGAGAATGAGGTCGAGCCAGAGAGCAGAGAGAAGTGATTACACTCTCCTTGTCAAAGATGAGAAGAACAGGAAACAATTTTCCATCACATCTCCAGCTGCCCAGGCAAGGAAAGAAGAGTGGAATGCTGTGTCCTAAACCACACCCACTGTTCCCTTGACGGACGGCCACAGGCCTCGCCTGCACATCTGAGAGTGATCAGTGAGCTCTGCACATCCTGAGTTTACGTTCTCTCTTTTTCAGGTGTGTGTCATTCTTGTTTACCATGTGTGTGGTGTGTTTATGTTGTCTTTAACATAAGTACCATGTGTGAGTAACAGGTTAGAGCAGAACTGAGACTCAAGTGCCTTTAAGTCAGCTAACTCAGCAACAAGTCAGGAAAGTCAGCTCGCTCAAGTGGTAAAGCCCCTTGCCAGCTACTTCATATCTAAGCAAAAGGCATAAAAGTACAGCTCCTATATACTGAATGGAGAAAGTCTTTCAAGATTACATTTCAAACCATACTTTAATTCAAATGATTTTCAATGAAATTACAACAATGGTATAATAAATTTTGCTTCTTAAACTCAAATTATGCTGTAACAGGCTGGTTTAAAAAATCTGTCAAGAATGCATTTGGCTTTTTTAATTGAAAGGCAGGACTTCCATTTCTAAAGCCACTTTGAGTGGTCATTTTTTTTTAAAGAAATGAACTTTATTCAGCACAGATGCATTAAATTGATCAAAAGTGACCTTAAAGAGATTTTTAATGTTACAAAAGATTTCTATTTCACATACATTGTTCTTTTGATCTTTTTATTTGTCAAAAAATCCTAATATATATATATATAATTATTCAGACACTAGATATAATTTTTGATATATTTTTACTAGTGGGTGCAGGACACTATAGTTCATTTATGTAAGTGAGGATAGCAAAATAAAGTAAACTGTGACATATTATACCCAAAAATTCTTCATACAGTGGACTACCAGTAAAACTGATAAAAATTTGGAACCAAAAATTATTCAGACACTTTGACCTGACCATGTTTTGCTTAAGTGTTTTCTGACATAATTAAGATTAATTTTTTTCTGACAGTTTAACTCTGAGATCTTGTCATATTTTATTACCATTTTTTTAAACTATAGTGAATAAACTGTAATAATGAATGAAATGTTCAAGGTGTCTGAATACATTTTGGTTTGACTGTATATAATAACTAATATTACAATTTAAAATAACCTTTTTTAAAATTATATATATAAAACATTAAAAAACAAAACAGTTATTTTAAATTGTAGTAATATTTCACAATATTACTGTTTTTCATCAAATAAATGTAGTCTTGGTGAGCATAAGAGACTTCTTCAAAAACATGAAAAAATACTGACCCTTCATTTCCAACCTTTTACTTGCCATTTTAAATCACATTTCATCACCTTGGAATTATAAGGTTCTATCAGACATTTTTATAAAAATTGAGTTATTCACATATTCTTTTTCTCTGACAACTTATTTACATTATGTTGGGACTTTTTATTTAGAAAACAAAAATGTTTTTATCTTCAAAGGAGTATGGAATGCAAAAACTTTGAAGCTCAATATCTCAAAACCGCTCAGAATGTTGATAGAACCTTATAATTCCAAGGTGGCGATTTTTTGATACATTGGTACTCATTCTTTTCATACATATATGCTGATATATGCTAAGGCAGTTGATCAACCGACCTTCAGTCAATGTAGCCATCCCATTCACAGGTGTTGTTTGAAGTCCCTACAGTATGCTGTGAACTGCAGTAACCCTGTTCTCCTGAATCTCAGCACTTTCACTCACACTGTGTGGGAGAGAAGTCTAGGCTAGCCTAGTCTCAAGGGTTGGACACTGTGTTGAAGTTGTCTCCCTGCAGCTTCAATTTTGAGACGCACTGCACCCAGCAGAGGTCACTGTCCTCACTCTTTCTACCTCTCTCTCTCCCGGAGACAGGAACCTCTGGCTTGACGTTGAGTCCAGTAATGAATAATAGACAAGGGTGCCTGATTGAAATATCTAAAGTCCCTCTGTGTCTTTCACGGTCTTGCTCACACAAGGTCTGTCTGCCACGCCTCTGTTTATTTATTCATCAATTCATTATTTCTCTCCTCGTGTCCCTCACTCCAAATTTCCTTCCTCTGGGAGAGTGATGGGATTTGGGGACAAAATTGTAGCTTAGCCACAGCTCAGAATAACTCCAGGAATGTATGACCTTGGTTTGTATGAGTTTGTACAGTATACAGAAGTAGTATGATATATGTAATATTATATAATGTAATGTATGTAATAAATATGTAATGTATAGTTATCATCAAACCCTGTCAGGGTGATCAGAACTTTGATACAGAGTACATGACTTTACATTATCCTGCTTATGACAAAGCTCCTTAACAAAAAAAATGGACAGTAATATTGATTTGAGTCTAAATTATTGTAGCATGTGAGAAGAAAAAGACTGTGGCATGAAAGAAACTGGCTGCTAGGGACAGAGGTCAATTATACAGCTATGCAGTCATTATATAAAAATACTTAACCACAGAATGCCACAATCGACCAATCAGAATCAAGTATTCCAGAGCGCCATGTAATAATAAATTCTAATAATCTCTCTTTATATGAAATTAAATGTGTGCATTTGTGTGTTCAGTCAGTAGACGACTATGAACGTGGTGGCAGATGTGTGTGATTGGTGTAAACATCTCTGTGCATTGAAGTGAAACTGATGTAGCCCTGTGAATATTTAACGTGTCTCTCTCTCCGCGAATCCCCACGGCCCCTCAAAATCAGAACAACAGCAGCCCCGGCCCCTGCGTCACTCACCCTCGCACCACAGCTGCAAACAACCACAATTTACAAAAATACAGTTTGTTTTAGAGCGCCGAATTAGGACAATCTCACTCAAACCTTAGGTCTGTATGTTTTTTGTTGTCAGACGGCTCCTTTGAGGACCGGTACTGGTAGTGATCACGGTTGATGTGCTTAACAGATGGTAGGAAACAAAACAGCGATAATAATGGGCGTACGGACGGAAATGAAGAAAGTACGAAAGGAAAATACACACAAATCAAAGTCACATGCAAGTATATATAACACTGCTGTAGCTGGGGATGGTGTGTTTATTATTTTCAATTAATTCTGACTGTAAAATCTGACTAGATGAGTCATATTAAAGTTGCTGCCAGTAGCCAATGAATACACACAACTGTGACTGCACATCGTTTGCATATTAAGTTGCTACAGGCAATGTAAACAGCCTACAGCTAGGCTAATGAACTTTATTACTCAGTGGATGAATTGTTTATCATGATTACTATTAATCTGCTTTGTGACATGTCCAAAGTCATAGTGTAAAAAATGTAAAATCAAACAAACAAAAAACAACACTTAAAGGGGTCATGAACTGTGTTGTTTTATTGTTTTATAATGTTTCCTGGGGTGCACTTATAATGTTAGTATGCTTTTTACATGAAAAAATGTCATAATTTAGAAATAAAAGGCATTTTTCCTACCCTGATTTTAGCCCTCTTATTTGAACGCTCTGTTTTAAGGGACGTGTCTGCTGTGAGACTTCAGTGTAAACGCCCACTGCTGTGATTGGCTAACATCTTTGCATATGAAATAGCTGGTATTACTCTCTCGAAAACTTTTAGCATGTTTTTACTATTACAGCTCTCACAGTTAACTAATCGTGAAAAGTGTTGCTTATAGCATTATACTGAGATCGTGGCATGAAAAGTTGCAGTGATGAACTTTGTAGTCGATCATAGACATTTTGTTGAGCGCATGAAAGCAGTGATCTCGTCATTGCAACTCAATTTCTGCACACTAATGAATACTTTCATAACTAACAGTGCAAACGTGATTTAACTAGGAGATTCGTTGAATAAAACGAGAGTTTTGGGCGAGTCCAGAACTCAGTCATTGATAAACTCATGCTGTTTGATTGACAGCTCCAGCGATTGCAAAGGAAGCGTTCTTTGATCGCTTTCTATATATAATTTAATCACAGTTTAAATAACAGATTATTTTCATCCTACTAAGAAAAACAACGTGAAGTTGACCGTTTAGTCACTGGTTTGATTTACTGTCACATAGACAAAGAACATCTGACTGTACATAAATCATTACATATCAGATCAGGCATTAGATTTAACACAGTTACTGACATTACTTTCGAGTCCATATCGTAAAAGTCTGTTTGCAAAGCCTGCACCGAAATGCAATTGATTTACCAAAGAATCCACAGTGAAATGTACCGAATACAAATAAAGAATGCTCAACTAAGACATTCACATTGTTGAAAATAAATAACCATATTCCTAGCATTAGGATCCTTTGAAAGGTAATGTTATTTTTAGTCCTGTATCACTCTTCTCTCCTCCTCATCTCACTAACACGCCAGTGGGCGGGGCTAACGTTACAATGATGAAGTAGGCGTTGATTTCTTCTGCGGAGGCGGCGTTTCACCTATCTATGATATAGACAGGCACATTCCGGGACGAGTCGTTCGCTGGGCCTGGTGTCAATAAAAGCTATTATTGGACTAACAAGGGAGTTTTCAGTTCTGAAACTTACAGAATATTCTTATAGTATGATGACCTCTTATATATATAAAAATCTCAAGAAAAAGTTGATTTCTCAATTCATGACCCCTTTAAACCGTAGGTCTGTATGTTTTTTGTTGTCAAACAGCTCCTTTGAGGACCAGTACTGGTATGGATGACTGTGGATGTGCTTAACAGATGGCAGGAAACGAAACAACCATAATGTTGTGCGTACGGGCGGAAACGTGAAAATACGAAAGGAAAATACACAAAATTCAAAGTCACATGCAAATGTATATAACACACAAGTGTGTTTGTGTATCTCGGGATCTGTATGTGATTAGATTTATTGTGGAGATTAGGAACTGGGGCTGTAGTTTCAACAGTGAGTGGGGTAGATTGAGCCCCCTGTGTCTCGAACATCTGGTGCGCAGTTGTGTGCTGCGGAGCCTCACCGCACTGTCATCGCATTCCCTCACGCAAACATAACCGTGTGTACACAAACACAATCGGCCGTCAGTCCATTTTTCGTCACTCATTAACTCACTGGCTTTGATCCCTGCCTTATTTCTTTCATCCGCTTTGATTATCGTTTCTTTCTCTCTCTTGATCTTTCGCTCTCATTCATTTATGGCCCACAGGCTCCGCAAACCTGTGCCAGTATCGCGCCATGCGCCGCCGATGACACATGAAGCTTTCATCCCGGATCTCATCTTCTGCCTGCAAAGTGCCACCAACTAACCCTGAGCCAGCACCGGCTCTCTGTCTGACTTTTCATCATGTCTTCTTCCTCCTGCAGTCTTGCCATGCTAATAAACCTGGGCACTCAGCCCTGAGGCTTCCCCTGGCCTCCACCCACATAGTCCTTTCTAGCAACTCCTCTAATGCTCCTTCGCCCCCGGCACTCCTGCAGACACAGAGCCATAAAGACAGTGCTTCGATTACTGCCCCTCGGCCTGCCGCTTTATAAAACCCAGGCCAGGTCCAGAGGGAGCAGTCGTGTGTCCTTTTGGCTGATCGTCATGCTGTGACAGGTAAAACATTCAGGATGAGGAGATATGAAGGACATCGGGGACAGAGAGCAAAGATGGAAGTGACAGAGTGGCTGCTTCTTTCTACTGCTGTAGCTGGGGCTGAAACTGATAATTCTGACTGTAAAAATCTGGATGGATGAACGACATTGAAGTTGCTGCCAAAAGCCAATAAATACACACACCTGTGACCGCACATCATTTGCATTATTTATTAATGTGAAGTTGCTACAGGTAATGTAAACAGCCTACAGCTAGAGCTAAAGAACTTTATCATTCAGCGGATGAATATTTTATTGTGATTATTATTAATCTGCTTTGTGTCATGTCAAAAGTCATAGTGTAAAGAATGTAAAAACTAAAATAAAATAAAATAAAATAAAATATAAAAACACAGGTCTTACCTGGCAAGTCACAACCCAGTATCTCCAGTCTCATTCCGATGCCGGCGGGCGACCACCTCTCTGGATACACCCGTATAAACTGGGCCACGATCTCATCGAAGCGACGGATCTCTGGGGTGTCGTAGTGTGTGTTGCCCTCAAAAATCTGGAGGAGCAGAATCACAAAAGCACTTTAGCACAGCTGTGTGATTGAGAGAGGAAAGCTAGTGGATATTCTCTGTATTTCTGAGTCTCTGACGCAGCTCTGCAGCTCAGGTTTTAATTAACACAACTGTGGATGATTTCACTGGAATGTTATCAAAGCTTGCAGCATAATTGAATTCTGCTCTCAGAGTGGGAGATTGGGAATCTAGAAGTGAAATGCTGAGTCGCTGAGATGAGCAGGAAAGAATGAAATAAGTCTGTTAATAATCTGATTCTGGTGAACTGTTCATTACTGTAGCCTTTTCAGCGACCCACAATATTTAAATTTGCACGATTAACTAATTAACCTAATTCAACTCCAGTCATATTCTTCACTTCAGTCCTCTGCTGGAAAACGAAGGGCAAGCAGGGTTTTTACTGGTCCAAGGAAGTCTAACTGATTTAACCAACTCTGGACTAAAATGGACTACCAGGTCAAACCCAGGTTCACCCAGCTGATCAACCATCTAGACCAGTGTTCCTCAAATGGTTGAGTCTGATCAGGTTTTGATCTAAACTCTGTAGGGCAGTAGCCCTGATTTGAGCAATCCTGATCTAGAACCAACCTGAACCAAACTGGACCAGCTAGAAACTATGTATAATTAATTATCACCCTTTAACCTGATTTCTCCACTGATTATTAGACCATAGTATGCAAGCAGATTAAGAGATAGATAGATAGAACCTAAAATCTTGTTTACTTCTCACCTTTGGGAAATTGGTCTTGGAGTCGATAATGTAGCTCCAGTCTTTTCCATTCAAGCTATGGGACAGTTTATACTTCCTCACGAAGGCTCGGTTCTCTGCGCTGGTACTGCCGTCCACCCCACGGGCCCCTTGCGTGATGATACCCCGTACGGTTTTAGGGACTCCCAGGTCTACCTGCAGCCATTCTTCGCCAGCCACGGGCTGCGCGGGACTGGGGAACCACCCTGAGCGGCTGGCCACCAGCCGGGCGGCACCTGTGGCCCCGTGGATGTCCCTCATAGAGGAGGCTGAGATCTGAGAGTCTGGCAGGAGGCCGGAGAGCATTCCCTGCATCTCGGAGCATGGAGCGTCTGAATGGAGGATGGACAAGCAGATGAGTTATGGTGAAGCAAAGGGGAATTGACATTTTAAGGCTAGAGAGATCAATGTTTCATGTTGTTATGTCATGAGAGAGGCCTTAGGAGTAAATAATGAATAAACAGAGCATGTGTGGGTGCGTTTTTTTATGTGTACATCCCCCCCGGAGTGGGTGTTTGTGTGTAGGATTTATTACAAGAAGAATTTTGTGTTCCAGTTTTGTTCGGTTCACCTCTACAGAGTTAAAAGCAAACCCACTCAGCCCAAAACAGCCATTCTCTGGCTCAACCGCCACAAATACAAAAGCTACCAGAAATAAATGATTGATTTTGGCCTATGGCTTAAACACAGAACAAAAGAACAGGAAAACAGGCTGGGGCATCTGGTTCAAGCACATCCTAACAATCTCAGTTGAATTACACCCAAAGGTACACCCACACTCCGACAGAAAGAGCAGTAAAACACAGATCGAGGCTAGCGGCACGAACATGATCGATGGCTTCATGGGCATCTTTATAGGCTCGGCACTGCCGGATATCCCACGGGCTGAGCATCACTCTTTCGTGGGAAAGACAGGAAGGGCAGCGACACGCCTCACTGAGAGCAGCTTGTTCTGGGCTGGATGCCCGAGGGACAACGGCCCCCGTGGGACTGCAGCAGGTCTAATATGGAGGCCAGTGGCGTGTCCGTACGTCGTTTGTGTCAGTGTTGAAAAAGACCCTGTCTCTAAAAGCGCATTTGTCCTGCTCAGTGTCGACGAAAATAGTAGCGAATCACTGTTTAATAGCGTAATGATGGAGTGTGATGTCTCTGATAACATCAGTGCAAAAGCAGCTCACCTCTTTCTTCTGCTGCAGGACATGCTAACAGAATTAGGTGACTGCTATCTCCGCATCTCCATAAATAGCCAAACTCAATCAGGACCCTAAAGAGCTCTGATAAATACACATCTGAGCTCACTTGACAGGGACACAGTGGGTGTCTGGAACAATATTTGTCACGTGCAGTATCTGTGGGCCTGCTGCGTACGAAAGTTCATGAGACGTAGATTGACCGACCTATCTATCTATCTATCTATCTATCTATCTATCTATCTATCTATCTATCTATCTATCTATCTATCTATCTATCTATCTATCTATCTATCTATCTATCTATCTATCTATCTATCTATCTATCTATCTATCTATCTATCTATCTATATCTATTAATTACAGCCTACACTCTAAAAAGTAATTCAGAGGACCTGTTCCCACAACTTAAATAAATGGATGGTTGCAAGTTAAAAATTCTAATTTATTGTTTTAATTAAACAACATTAAGTTGCAAACATTATTTTGTAGAGTTCTGTTGATATAATAATGTTGATCATTACATTAACTTAATATCGTCTGTAATTTAAACTCAAATTTCTGTGTTAATTGTCTTTTTTTTTAAAAATTAGGTTATTGAAATTGTCTTGATAACTTCGGAAATTACGCAGTGGATTTCTAGTTCCCAGCATGCTTTGGACAGGACTGGATAAGGGGAATAAATGTTGAAATTAAGTGTAGTGATATTAAGTTTATAGCAAAATCAACTTTCTTCTAAATGTTTAGACAATCCAACATTCAAAGTTTGTCTTTTTCTAGCTATTTTATTGGGACTTTTAGGACAATCTAAAAGGTAACAACCACAAATCAGTTCCCTTAAGGGCTGGTCAAACATTTTAGATTGTTTGCAGAATTGGAGAAAGTTGTGTAGTGTGAGTTTTACTGACCTGTGATTTGACAGCCGTAAAGTTCGAAGCGTAAAGCGATTCCATTCTTCCATGTCTGAGGTCGGATGCGGACAAACCGAGCTAAGACGGGCTGAGGGATCCGGTTCAGGACCACCTCTGAGGGATCTGCGTTCGCATGGAAAACCTAAGGAGACAGAGAGAGAGAGAAAAGAGAGAGATTTACAACTGTTCAGGAGGTGGTTTGGCTGAGGCCACTCATTCAAAACAAACTAACCTCACAAACAAGCACAAACTCTTGCGCAGTAAGAGTTTCTTTACTGGGGTCAAGTGAGATTGTGACCTTAATCGCTGTCAAAATACACACACCACTGTGTACACACATAGACGCCAGTGTTAGCATCGTAAATTCAAACATGAAATGCTGTTTCCTCCGGAATGAGTTAAAGCTCACAGATATGGGTGAGATAGTGTGAGAGTGAAAATCAGTTGTCACTCTATATGGGCTTGAATGTTGTCACATAAAGACTTAAAACCAGGCACAACCACATGTTTTTGGGTGCTGTCATTGTTTACATCAGTATGTCAGATGGATGATTAGTATTTCAGCAGACAGTTCCCAGGGTATCATAGAAATATGCCATGTGCTTCAGTCACTGCATCTTGGGATGCTGAGGATGGACAAGATGACAAGCTCTGATAGCAAATCTCCATCTCTCCTTCTTCCACAGAGACGTGAGCCTCTGTCAGGGTCTTTGTCTCCAGAGAGAGGAAGTAGGAAAGAGTAGAAGGACCAGAAGAGGGCGAGTCCTGCTCCACTGCACACACAGAAACAAAGCCTGGACCCCAAGGACCTGACCAATCTCAGCATCCAATGACATCCGGGCCAGCTGGCCTAGGTCAGGTCCGTCCTAGGCCGGCTTGTGTGGAGATTGTAGGAAGAGATTAAAGGCGGGTTAGAAAAATGAGAAGAAAAAAACCTTCTGACCTTTGGTAAATCGCCCCAATATATCATAAAATAAAAGAAGAAAACTATGAACTGAGGACCTGTGGTCATTAATCATTGTGCATATGTTAAGTTAAAAGCAGAGGAGACCTGGGGCAATCGTTCAATTTTTTCACATATTTCATCATAACTCACAGATTACTACAAATCTACCTGCCATCTTTTGGTATATGAAACATTTATATGTGGCGATATTTATAAAACTATTAACATAATAACAGAGATAGATAGATAGATAGATAGATAGATAGATAGATAGATAGATAGATAGATAGCCAATAAACTTTTTCCATTTCAAATTGAAACTGAAATGGAAACTGAACAGAGCAAAGGAGGTGGGGCAGAAACAGAAAAAGACAAGTGAAACCTTGGGAAAAAGTGTGTGTGAGGAGAGCGAGAGATGCTTTAGGAGAACAAGGAAGTGTGTAAAGCTGTTGTCAGTATAGATGCAGACATGCATCGCAGCAATCTGCTTTTGTTTAATGACCTCATGATGGAGTGTGTGACCTTGCCCCTTCACTGCCTCTGAAGTTTTTCAACACAGCACAGTATGTGAGAGCCAAGTGCTGTGTGTGTGTGTGTGTGTGTGTGTGTGTGACGACTGGGGGCAAGCAGTGTGTAATATATCACCTCTTTAGTGTGTGGGAGAGTTCTATTTCTCACGATTCACTGACATAACCTAACACACACCCAGCACTTCTGAAAAAAACAAACGCAGCTAGATCAAGAAGCCTGTGAAATATTCTGAAGCCAAACTCATGGCAGTGTTATTTTAGTATTATTTATATACTATTATATATAGTGTTATTTATATACTATTATATTATTTATTAATATATTACATTTTTATATTTCATTTTAGATTAAGTTTTAATAATTTTGTTATAGGTTTTTATAGTTTTTTCTATTTTGCTTTAATTCATATTTATTTAAGTTTTAGATTTAGAAATTTTAGTACTTGAACTTAAACTTTATTTCAGTTAGCAGACAAGGCAACATTTCTAATTTGCATTTGTTTAAGATGTTCATCTAATATTTATATTTTATTTTATTTCAGCTTTATTTCAACTAACGAAAATGATTTTTAATAGTTTAGTTAACAAAAACAACATTGACTCGTGGTTGTTAGGAACATCCAAGGAAAAGGACCTTTAACATACATTACTTTTCTAACCACTCAGACTTACAGTTTTCACCTGGCGGATGATAGGAAAAAAGACTTGCACTAAAGCAAGGACCTGAGCCATATCTTTTGACTTAGTAACAACCTAGCAACGACTCCGAACCCCCTAGTAACCACATATAGTAATAAAACCACTCAGAACTCATTATCAAATGCTTAGCAACCACCCACAACATTACAAATATAATAATAATAATAATAATAATTTAAAAATGTTTGTATTTACTGTTGCCCCTGATGGGACGGCCCCCGTTCCTGGCTTCTGATTAGCCAACCTGTTTAATCCAATCCAGCAGTAAACTGAGCTGTGAGACTCTCATAACAGACGAACAGATGTATATCACATGGGATTTGGGACAGAAGGAATACTGGTCATTATGGATAAAGTTCCAAGCACAAAGAAGAGAGTATTAACCATGAAGATGCCAAAATGATCAAAAAGCACAGAAGAAACTAAAAGGCATAACAGGATTGAGCAGTCCAATTACTGCGAGGACGTTAGGGAGCAGGCTGAGATGAAGCTGAAGAACGGTGATTTCCCACTGGTCCTCTAAGACAGAGGAAAAGGGGAAGCAAGAGGAATGACAGAAATGACATAAAGTCTCAAATTCTGACAGCAGCAGTCAATCTATAGTGGAGGCGGAGTCCAATACTGCTTCTAGCCAAACATACATTAGCAATATGAAACTATACCTTAGTTGTTTCCTTCACTTTTTCCCACACACGTGCGCACCTGCTAATGTTTTCTTTGCATCCCTGAGCTACAATGGCCTCTGACTGGTGTTGTGTTGACAGACACACAGGTTCTGGTAATGACAGACTCCCACACACCGAAACAGGAGAACTGCTGTCAACCCTGCTGTCACGGGCCGTCTACTGATACAAGGCCACCCTTGCACCCTTTCCCTCCTTTTTTTTTGCCCTCACACTGTCTTTTTTTTCCGTTGTTTCTCTCTCACTATGCAGTCTAGGCGTAATCTTTGATTGATGTACTCTCTGTGTGTGCATGCGTGCCTCTAGCCAGAGACATAACAAATGGACACAGCCGTCATCGGAAGGTTTATGCTAAATTACTTTCATGAATCATGCTTTTGCGTACATTACTTATATCACGTTCCCTCCGGCACGGCTGCTAGTGTTTCCCAGCATGCAGTCTGTGGGGAGTATCAGGTATGTGTTGTCTGTCTCAGGTGATGATGTTTTGTATGTGAGTGGGGTCTGAGTATATTTGGTGTTAGATACAAGCAGACGTTTTTCAGTTTTTCTGCTTTACTATTATGTAGAGGGTATTTAAACATGGTAAAATGTTTTAAACAAAGCTGAGAGTACTCTTATTGGCAGATGAAAGCATTATCAAATTAGCCAAATTATGATATAAACAGTATTAAAAACTGAGACACTAAGGGTCTGGGAAGTGTAGAACCCGCAGTGTGTCACTAAACGTCATAAGCAATCCTCACTCTCATTGACTGCCGTCTCTGTTGATTCGCGAGTTGGAGTAGTTTTGATGATGGAGAAAATCCTAAGTAGTGATGGCCAAGATTACTTTTTTTTTGGACAGGTTAAGGGAATTAATTATTGTGTAGACACTGTCTAAAACTCACTAGTATCAAGCTGAGACAATCAAGCTGATCCATGTCAATAGATGGCAGTGCAGCGTCTAACAGGTCACCATGATTTTGCCAAGTATAAGACATGTTCCTGGATCAGCATATTTTGTTGATCCTGGAACAACATTCCTGTACGAAAATTTAATCCTAATCCTATCCCTACCCCTACCCCTAAACTAACCCTACCCATAACTGATCCCTAAAATCAGAGGGAAATGATTAGTAAATAACACTGATGTAGAAACACCTAACCCTGGTTGTAAGCCTAAACTTGACATAACTGTAAACTTGTCCTTAAATTCTGATTATTTCATTGGAATGTTGTTCCAGGATCAACAAAGATGTTGTTCCAGGAACATGTTGTACTTGGTGAAATCACGTTCACCGCGACTAAAGCCACTGTGGTATCAGTACTTAAAGTACTTAAATGCTAGCTATAAACAACTACTGAATGCGCTTTTAAAATGTAGTAAATATAATATAAAATCAACAGTTACTTTGCAATTGTACTTTACTGATTGTTTCAGAAAATCTTTCCGTTGGAAAAGCCAGTCTTTTTTAAAAAGAGGAAAACTCCATATCCCATGTACGATCAAGCACAGCTGTAGTAAAGAATAAACTAAAGAGAATGTGTTACGCTTGTGGTTTGAAGCATAAAGATGGATCTGAAACTGATCACAGAAGAACAACCAGCAAAGCATGTTGAGCTCTAACATCTACAAGAGGGTTGGGGTGGAGGCAGAGAGCATTACTCCCTCTTTCCGTTCTGTGTGAAAGTGAGCACTCATTTCATTCTCTCCCTCACTCAGTCTCTCTTATGATCTGACTCTGTGCCCACATGTGAAAAATGACTGACATGAGTAAAGTGTTTCTTCCTGAATGTTATATGCCTGAGTACTGACCTGATGTCAGCAGGATACGGCAGATTTTGTTCTGATGTAAGAAACATTGATACAAATTCAGAGATTTTCCAGAAATATATTCCGGAAAATACATATCTTATTTTATTACATTTTCACACATTTTAACCAACTGTGTTTATATTCAAACATTCACAGTAAAAACTGGTCTGCCCTGCTCTATTAGTATATCAAGCAATCGCGATTAATCGCACCTAACATTAAAGTTTTTAATATATTTTTATATTGTAGTAATTTCACATTCAAATTAATGTAGAAACAACATAAAGACAGTATATTTTAAATGTTTGATCTAACAGGTAGGAAATATCCAGAAATTGAATAAAGTTATCAAACACTTCACAGTCTTCACTGCATAACTTATAAATTAAATATAGATTTTTTTTTTTTTTAAAGCTACGAAAGTTATTCAGTTAAGAGCAGTGAGTGATTTTAATTTTCTTTTGTTCTTTGATTAACATTAATAAAAGTCTGTAGGAGGTTTATTAGGCTGCTGTCACTTTAAGACCTGCCCCACATGACGCGGATTTGCATGGTTATTGTAAAACTGTAGGACATGAAGATGCAAGGGACTTCTAATATGATCATACAACACTTAAAATAAGCATCTAAATAAATATATATGATATTTTCATTCACTCTCTTACAGCTCACATGTGACCGGTGGCCATGTTTCTTGATGAACACCAAGTCTGACATGAAACAATGACAATAAAGTCATAAAGGCTATAAAGACGTTACAGAGTGTTTAGATGCAAGTCATGCAATGATCTCATATGTGCTTTTCCTGTTTACACAAAAGGATTGTGCCATATATCCGTGGAAAACAGGAATCTGTTGACAGTGTAAATGGCCGTAGTGCTGCTGGTCTGTCTAGACACACACACACACCGATCAATGAGGGCGGATGTAGATTAACTGTTATATGAATTATTGAAAAATTACGTCTGACAGTCCAGGAGTAGTTATATTGAACGAACTCCTTAGAAATTCATCAGTGCAGGAAAATGTGTATATTGTGCGGGAATATTCATGAGGTGAAATGGGTCCTCAGTGGGGACCAACAGGGCAGGTTCCCAGTGAGGAGTTCCTAAAAATTAGTTTGAATTATTCAAATGTCTGGCACAAGGGCGGCCTACTGAAATAATAAATACCCCCAAAGTGAACCCTCTATGAGGTTGGAGTGTGAGGACTCACACACACAAACACCTCCTGCGAGACGTTGTCACTGTTAATATAATACAGAAAGAGAAAAGAGAATTTATGGTCGCATAAAAGTGGACACGCTCTCCCACAATGCAGGCTAGGTTACAGAAAGCCACACGACCGCACTGGGGTCGCGGGAGAAGAAAGAGGTGTTGCGTTCCCCGCCCTGTCCATCTTTCCCTGTGTCTGTCTTTTTGTCTTTCGTTCCCTCCATCTCTCGCTTCTTTGCATTGGCTCGCTGCCACACTTTTTTTTTTCTCTCAGACTGATGGGGCCGCTGGGAAATGTGGTCAGCGTTCACAGCTCTGCTCGAGTCATTACTCTCTCTCTCTCTGCCCTTCTCCTGCTCTCTCCCACACCTCCACGGCCAAGATGAAGATGTTGACAGAGCAGCCGGGCTCCAGTTGGCTGCAGGCCAGTGCAGGCTCAGCCTCAGAGGAGGAGAAACACAGAGAGAGACCCACAGAAATAGTCCTGTGACAAATTATTTTACAAGTACAAATATTCCATGTAGTCTCTCGATTAATATGAGATCAGAAAAACTGCATGTAGAATAATTATACAAGAATTAGAAAGTTCAAAAGAGGTTTAGATGAAGTATAACTAGATATGTCATATTTTGTCAATATGGTGTCATTCAGTTTGGCTCCAGGCCCCTGACGGCCCTTGGCTGTATGCTCTACTGTCATAGATGGTTTTGACTGATAGTCTGCTGGTGGCACAGCAATGAGGGGCTCAGATACCTGAGGCCAAATTTGGTGTGTTGGTGCCTCTCACTGATTGCCATATGACATATGAGTGCAGCGGTTTATTGTCTAGAAAGGCTTGTAATGTGTCATGTATTTTAAATACTGGTGATATCTTTGAAGAATACTAAGCATGAATCAAAAACTTCAAGAGTGTGATTTAACATGTTGTAAATATTAAACATTAAACTCCCTCCAAAAAGCTCATTTAGTGTGGAAGCTCATCTTCTGGATTACAATGGCTGACAGAGTAAATCCTGTTCACAGGAAAAAGTGTAGAATGATGATTTGGTTCCTGCTTTCCTCTTAATTCCCAGTCTGCATGTGAGATTGAGTTGGAGAGATTGGAATGTGGAAGCCCTCCCTCTTCGCTTTACCTTCCGACTGTTACTCAGAAAAAAACACTGGAAATTTCTGTTACAACACTTTCTCCTATCCTGGTTTCATGTACACAAACAACTGTAAGTAAAGAAGCCCTTATTTTTCGATCTGCTCTAGAAGTGAGTCCTAAAACCAAGAAATAAGCATTCTTGACTCTTATGGTTCCATCGTCTCAAAGTCAATGGGCCCTATTTTAATGATCTAAGCGCATGGTCTAAAGCGCACTGCGCAAGTGCACTTAGGGCGTGTCCAAATCCACTTTTGCTAGTTTAACGATGGGAAAAATGGTCGGCGCGCCGGCGCATGGTCTAAAAGGTTTGTCCCTATTCTCTTAATGAGTAATGGGTGTGTTTTGGGCGTAACGTGCAATAAACCAATCAGAGTCTCATCTCTCATTCCCTTTAAAAGCCAGGTGCACTCGCGCCATGGCGGATTCGATATTTACATGGCGGAATTTGCAAGCGGAAAAACTGAACGATTCTCTAGCGAGGAAACGGGACATCTACGGGACAAGACGGATTCCACCAAAGCATTTTTATCTTTATGCACACAATAATAATCTTCTACATTGTAATCCTTTTATTTTTAATATTTGGCGTGTGTGTGCTGCTGCACGTCCCTGTGCGTGTAACAAGCAGAGTGTACGCGCGTTGTGCACCCGCCTATCTAACGCGCTCTTTAAATAACGAAAGAAAAAAAATACTGTGCCATTGACTTTAGACCAGGTTTCAGTTGGTCAATGGCGCAGTCTATTTCAGTTGCTTAAAAATAGCAATGCGCCAACAATGCGCCTGAACACACCTTGTTTTCAGACCATCATGCCCATGGGCGAACAAACTGGCGCAAATGCATTTGCTATTTAAACAACGTGGGCACTGGATGTGAAAATGACAACTGCGTCAGGCTGAAACTAGCAAAAAAACACTTGCGTCGCGCCTGGCGCCACTTTGCGCCAGGTGTATGATAGGGCCCAATAGGTTTCTTTGAATGGGTTTTTTGGTTAAATGCCTGAAATAAGGTCTGTGGTTAACAAGATTTATTTATATTTTATTCTACAAAATTAAATACATCAGTAATACACAACTCGTGATTTTGTAAGTTTTTACATGTCTTGAAAAATGGTTGTCAACAAGTGGCTAAATGGGACTACAAAGGTTGTCTGGGACATTAAAAGTCATCAACCGAACAGGTAAACAGGTAAAGCTTCATTGTATTTATAATCACACTCTTGCAAACTATTCTAGATCAAACTTTCCGACTTTAAATGAAGACCGAAAGAATTGTTGGAAGTTTAGAGATTATGATGCTGAAGTTGTGCGATCATAGTATAGTTCATTTAAAGCCTAACTTTAGCTTCTGGTGACTGTATTTAAGCTTCAAAATTCACAAAAAGTTGGGATCTTGAGCAAATCATAAACTTTTGTTGGTCACAGAGATTATTTTCTGCTGCAGGGGTTCCCAAACACATTCCTGGAGTCTCCCTTGTCTGACACACCCATTTCAGGTCTTGGAGTCTCGACTAATGAGCTGATGATCTGAATCAGGTATGTTTGATTAAGGAGACATGGGAAACATGCAGTGTTGGGGAGGCTCCAGGAATGTGTTTGGGAGCCCATGTTCTGCAGTAATCCAAAAGCCATTGGGAAAATCCTATAGAATTTTTGTCGAGAGAATAAGCAAATGCGGGAGTGTTTGGGAAACTTGATTGGAAACGTGTATAATTTTTGCAATTCTGCTTCTATTTTGGTGAAAATAGCAGTGTACAAATGACACACTGCTGCTTTATGTCAACTTGGAATCAGTACACACAGTAATTGGAAGAACAGATGATATATTTTATGACCCTCAGAGGTGTAAATGTTTCCTCTAAAACCACCATTTGTCACAGTGAATGAAAACCACATTTACACGACCCCACTAAAGACAGGTAACTGTGTATTTTTGTTTGAGTATGTGTGAAACAGTTTCCTCAGTTCACTGAACACCTTCCGTCACACATTCTGCCTGTGCTTTATGCAGACGACCCGACTCAAAGAGCATCTATTCTCTAGCCTATGACATCACTAAAGGTTAAACCCTCAGTGGTACACTCCCAAAGAACAGAGGATTCCTCCTGGGATCCGGCAGCGCTCTTCCATTATCCACGCACTCCATGTGAAGCGGAGGAATGCACAGAGATGGACGAATCTGTCAGGCTGCTGTTTTGAAGTCCGAGCTGATGTCATCTCCCATGACAGTGCTCTCGGTTGCTTCGCCTCAGGATTCTACACGTTAACATGCATACCATATGCTCTCTCTCTCTATAAACCCCTTGATGGTATTGTTAAACAAGCAAGGAATTTACCAGACCTTTATAATCATCTCGGTCAATGACCAGGCTGCTTTAAACGGTCATGTTGACCTTAGGAGCAGGTGTGGGACCTTACATGAGGGACCCACTCATTTTCCCCACCAGTGAAAATAGGATTGAGACCTTTCGACCTGTGTGCAATTTGAAACAGTATGTTTGTGAAAATAGTTCTGTCATTACATTGATGGCTTTATCAGATACAGTCTCAGGAGGAAGTGTGTGGTAAATGTTGGATTGGCTGTATATGCATGTGTTTCTGTGTGGTTTCCAATGAAATGGGAATAAAATTTTTGTAGCTCTACTCCAAAACAGCTAGACAGTATTTTAAGGCATCATAGCTGCCCTCCCGATTAAAATATTTATGCATATTTACTGTATACCTGTTCCAAAATGTATACATAAATATAATACCTTCTAAGATGTGTTCTAAGGCAGCATTGTATGTATCCTTCACAGAGGTGGCAATCCCATAATGCAGTGCACTCAGTGAAAAACTCCACTATCAGGAGATACACACTACCCTTCAAAAGTTTGGGGTCAGTAAATTTTTTTAAAATGTTTTTGAAAGTCTTTAGTACTCACCAAGACTGCATTTATCTGAACATATATATTTCAAAAATACAGCAAAAACTGTATTTTCACTATTTAAAATAATGGTTTTCCCTTTTAATATATTTTAAAATATAATTTATTCCTATGTTGGCAAAGCTGAATTTTCAGCATCATTACTCCAGTCTTCAGTGTCACATGATCCTTCAGAAATCATTCTAATATGCTGATTTGCTGCTCAAGAAACATTTCTTGTCTTATTATCAACATTTTTGTGGAAAATGTGATTTTTTTAGGATTCTTAGATTAATAGAAAGTTCAAAAGAACAGCGTTTACTTGAAATAGAAATATTTTGTAACATTATAGATGTCTTTACTGCCTTTACTTTTGATCAATTTAATGTGTCCATGCTGAATAAAAATATTAATTTCTTAAAAAAACTGACCCTAAACTTTTGAATGATAGTGCACTTATATTTAATTAAATATTGAAAAGTACATATGTAAAATGTTCAAGCTAATTTAAAATAGCCTGTTTGTGCTCATTAGTGTATTAGTAGTTAGCTTAGCAACATGATATTATCAAAATCTTTTTAAAAAAACTATTTTTGCTGTGTAGAGTGTTTCAAAAGATGTTACCGTTCAGTTACGATGCTGCCTCATACTGTACCTGCCTATATACGCAGCACACTGGAAGGTTTTGGAACAGAGCTATGTTTGTGTGTGTGATCTTATCAGATCTGATTTAGCAGTGACTGAATGAGTGTGCTGCAGGTAATCTAGTAGTGAACTGAAAGAACCGCCACAGCGGCTGAGGCAGTTTGAGAAGAAATTAAGCCCAGCTCTGCTGATATCACACTTACACCACACACACTTACAATGAGACTATCAGCCACCAGCCTACAGTGATCTCTTCAGCAGCTCTTCCTGTTTGTCCGTAAACACACACAATCTGTCCTCTGGACCAGGGACACACACACCTCCACCACCATCATTTGAGACCGATTAGAGCCTGATGCGGTGCTATCAAACCAAACGATCACCACACAGCCCTGAAAAGTAATAACCTGTCTGACTCTGAGTCGACTTACATGACGCTCACATGCAAAACTGTTTAAGTATTGCAAATTTACATTTTCATTTCAATGCCGACACACTATTTCCTGTTAATCTATATTTCAGTATTTGGCAATATTAAAAAAGCCATGCCTGAACGCATTTAGTCTGCATGACTGAGGCATCTTCCTAGATAGCTGCTGACATAAAAATATATTTCTTCCAGGCACATGAATAAATAGTACATTATT
Organism: Mylopharyngodon piceus; assembly: GCA_039654765.1. Lineage (NCBI taxonomy): Eukaryota > Metazoa > Chordata > Actinopteri > Cypriniformes > Xenocyprididae > Mylopharyngodon > Mylopharyngodon piceus. Next base: position 24,202,909 of record CM077441.1, read on the forward strand.
TAATAGTACCATTTCTAAATGGACACTGATCGGTCACGCCTCCCATAAGGCGTGAGTCTCCCATTTCGACACAGCGAGACTTCTTAACAAAGCTTAGCTGAACTGAAACCAAAGCCGTAAAAACACAGAGCACATTAAGGGAGGACTGAGCTCAGAGATTTTCGGGAAGATTAAAGCCAGAGGCTATTCCAGCAGGGGGTCCAGGAATAAAGACCCTAACCCAGTTGGTGGTGCCCCAGGTTGTATCCGGCAGGTTATTCTCAGTGGCAGCTGATGTTTTTTACAGCTTCTTCCAAAACCATCACACTAACATCAGAGCTTTCACATGTTCCCCTTTCAAGCAATCAACTCCATACAGGATTTCCAGGGGATTTGTTAATAAATGAAGATTAGAGGCATGTACCACACGGGACGATTAGTTTTACACAGGCCTTCTCATTCAACTCTCATCTTTCTCTTACCTCCCTTCATTTTCCTTTCACTCAAGCCTTGAAATCTGTCTTTTCACTCAGTTTCTCGGTAATGGAGTCCTGTCTAGTTTCTCCCATAAGCCTGGACATGAAGACGCTGCCTAAAGCTGCAGTCCATAACTTTTTTTGGTTAAAAATGATCCAAAATCGATTTTTGAGCAAGTACATAACCAGCCAGTTTTCAAAACTATTTCCTTACCTTAGCCTGATTCACAACGGTAAGCTTGTAATAATGTTTTTTTCATTTAAGTGGTACTGGTAGGTTTCTGTGGGAAATACGAGTTTGCCTTTGCGTCATTACGTCACGTCTGTATACATAAAGAAGGAGTCCCGGACGCTGCAGGTGGCGAATCATTTATAGCCTTTTCTCACAGCAGCTGGAATAATTAAACGTGTCATTTTGATGGCGAATTATTGTAATGCGTTTTTTCTCAGTTGGTCAGAACAACATTGGCAGCCATGTTACTTGCTTGTTCAGATGACATTTTCTGGTGAAAATTCTTATTTTGGTCGTACTTCCAATACGTAGAATCTGTGATTCTGAAGTACAGTATCCACACCGGTGCAGTGGCTCCTCAAAACATTAGATTCATCCGAGCTGAGGAGCCGTGCCGATGCACAACCCACGTAAAGATGATAATTCCGTGAATAACTGCAATTGCAGGTTTCAAACAGAGATGGCGACAAAGAGGCAAAACTTACGGACTGCAGTTTTAAATTTGCATGAATTTCCATGCTGGTTCAGGCTGGTTTATGCATGACCAGCATAGTCTTTCTTGTGAAAATCTTGGGAGTTAAGCTAGTTAATAAGTCTGAGGGTAACACCAGCATTTCAGCTAACCCACCACTGCAACTAGACACTGGTTAGAATACAGGTAAAATGAAGTAATATTATCACCTCTTGACTTTTCAGTTCTTTTCTCATACACACAGCGTGTGACAGTACTTCAAATATTTCTGATAAATAACCAGCACAGGAAGAGTGAGAACCACCGACTGCTTTATCTCTCACACATGCCATTCCCACATGATCGTACCTTGTGATTCTTGCCATAGCGGTAGATCATCCAGTCCTCTCCATTAGTGCTGACCTCCAGTTTAAAGGTGGTGACGAAGTAGGACTTGTGTGTCTCTTTGGAGACGGCACCCTGGGTGGCAATGCCCGTCAGGACCTTCAGGAAGTGCAGGTCCACCTGAGGAGGAAAAAATGTAAAAATGCAATCAAATCTCTCCTGTGATTAGGGGTTTTGTCTTAAAGTCTTAAAGTCCCCCTGTAGTCAATAATTGTATCCCTTTAAACTCATCTTTGATCACTAAAATTACATATTTAATTGTTTTTTTCTTAATGCCTTAAAATAGCTTGAATGTAACTACACCCTTGCCTCATTTAATATACGCGGATCTATGAATATGATAATTAGCCCCGCCTCCACTCACTCGCACGAGCTCAGAGATCCACTCGGTCAACTTACTGTGGTAAACGCTGCACAATGGTATCACTTTTTACAACGTCGGACACAACACAGTAATTAATATGATTAGCCTTTTGCTTGACTACCTTATCAAACAGCTAATAAATGTTGCTAATGTTACACAAACATCAAAACATCACATAGACATAAACAACATTAAAAACTTGATTTTCACCACAGGGGGACTGTGACAGGACATTTTGTCGACCGCTTGGTTTCCATTTCCGCAGGTTGAACTGGTTAGCCCCGCCCACTGTGACATCTCATTGGTCCAAAATCCTGCTTCACATGACAGTTAACTATCAAACATCTTTGAAGTGATTATGTCGCGTCAGCAGTTTCACAACTAGTGTGGACAGATGAAACGCTTGTCGCTTGAAGAGTTTAAAGCTTAGAATAAGCAATTCGAACAAAACCGTAACCCAAAATATGAGCCAAGGTTTTTACAGTCTTGAATTTCTTTTGATTTTATTTTCAGTTTGTACTTTTAATTAAGTTGTCATCAGTTTTAAATCTACTTTTTGTTTTATAATTTTAATTTAGTTTTAATATTTTTGTGCCTTTAAAATTAAGTTAGTGAGTTTAATGATATCATTTAACATTAAATATTAAATAAAAAAATAATAATAAAATAAATTAGCATTACATTTCTCAGGGCCATCTAGTGTTGCTGGTGTTATTTAGTGGTATTCTCATGTTTAATGAAGCCGGTTATAAAATTTGAAACAAACTAAAAACTGAATGAACTTGCCATTTTAATTTTATTTCAATTAATTTTGGGAGTCATAAAAATGTATTTGGTTTAGTTTCAGCTTTTCCAATTATATTCATTTTTTAAAATGCTTTCTTTTAGCTTTTGTTTCCTTAGCTATCTCCACTAAAAATGGGATGCTGAGAGAGTGATGGGAGGGAGATAAGTAAGGAAGCAGAGGGAGAGATGAGAGAGGGATGAGCTGAAAGATGGATAGAGCTGTGGGAATATGAAGCATCCCCTCCCTGCAGATCATGGGCGGCAGCGAAGGTGTTATCAGAGCCTTAAGATCAATCACCTGAGCTCTGATCGATACTAACCACCTTCATTCAACTCTCCCTCTCTCCACAAAGATTATCACCCTCCCTTGCTCTCCGGACCCCCCTGTGATGATGATGATGATTGCGGTGCGAGAGCCGCCTCTCTGCCCGTCCGCCTCTACCGCAGTGAGGTCTTTAATCAGGCATTCAGCTCCCGTCCTAGAGGAGGGCTGTTACCCATGATCCTCGGCTCTCCCTGCTCAGCGGGATGTCATCCGAACATGAGCGGGAAAACTGCAGCGTTTGTTATCTGTCAGAGAGACAGGTGTGGCTTTCACACACAGATACAAGCACACACACATATAGTACCTTCTGTAAAGCTGCTTAGGGCCACAGAGAAACACACCTAGACAAAAAAATCAATAGAACCCAAGACTGCTGCTAACTATTTATTCCTAGGAAAGGACCCTCATCAATCAAGTGGCTGTTACCATCAGAGCGGGCTGTGCATCATCAACCCCTGCATTCGCCCAGAGACCAGAAAGAGAGAGAGAGAGAGAAAGATGCAGCCTACCACATCTGAGAAGTGAGTCCCTGATGAATAGTAATAAAGAGAGAGGGAGAAAAACAATGGGAAAAGTGCATGGAAGAAGATGTGATGAGATGTTAAAGAGATGTTATGGGTTCAGTGCAAGTTAAACTCTATCATCAGCATCTGTGGAATCATGTTGATTACCACAGAAGATAATTTCATGCAATCCCTCAGTTAAAAAAAAAAAAAAAAAATATTGGAGCTGCATCATGCGAAAGTTACCCGCTTTACCAGCTTTACACGATCATAAAATTGATCTGAAAAATGTAATCTCAAGAGTCTCAATTGATCTCAATAGTCCTATAATATAATAATATTCCTGAACTTTTATTCCTCATGATACGACCCTTTCTGTGACTTTTTAACACTTAACCCAAAACTGCAAGTGCCTTACTGTAACAATTATTTTATTTTAATTTATTGGTTTATTTTATTTTAGCTTATTAAAAAATAAAATAAAATAAAATAAAATAAAATAAAATAAAATTCCTCATAATACAGTATGGCCCTTTTTGTGGCTATTATTTTGAAACAGTATTTTTTTTAACAATGTGCTCCAAATTGCAAGTGCCTTACTGTAACCATTATTTTAGAGTACAAAACAAAAATAAAAAATAAAGTATAATAAAATAATACAACAAAATCCTAAGGGATCAAGTCTAAATTATTTTCCATTGTAAACAACATCATGCCACAGATGCTTTCGTCATTCCAGATCATTCCAGAGCATTCCTTTAAGATACCTTGATCAGTTAATTTACCCTGCAACCCTGGATGAATTGATGAATATCAATGATACTCAAATCTCAAATATATGTATACACCTAAAACAGAATGACGCCTCTCACTCTAAACACACACACACACACACAACAGAGCAGCGGTGTCTGGGTAAAGTATGGTCCTCGGGCATGTTGGCATTTACGACAGCTGTTTGTCAAGATGGATGTCTGGGCCGTGGACCCTGAGAGCGAGGGAGTGATGTCAGGTGTTAACACAACACAACAGCTGTGAGCTCCACCAGAAGCCCACAACTCAGCAGCATCCTGACACAAATACGACACACCACTTAAAGTAACACCAAAAGTGATCAGTCTCATTCTGAAGGCCTGGAGAAGCATCTAACCCGAACGACATCCTGCCAGAATCAGAAATCTCAAATCCGTCTGACCGTTCACAAGCCTTTAGAGATTGTAAATAAGTTTGCAGAAAAGGGACGGGAACTTGTTCCTTAGTCTCTCCCTTATGTGGATGTACAGAAGACAAAAAATGAGCAAAACCTCACCTGGATGTATTCTTTGTTGCTGTCCTCATTGGGCGTCCATGCGTTGTCTTCGAAGTTAAGTCGAGCCTGTCTTGGAGACCATCGGCCATCATAGAAGCTGGATGATGCAGAGATTTGGTCATCGCTGATCTTTCCTGACTCCATGCCAAGAGCATTACTGCAATGGAAATCTGAGAAACACACAGAGTTTTCTCCTCATATGGAATGTCCAATATGTCATATTAAACAGCTTCAATGTAGTTATCTATTTCTTTGTTACTAGCAAACCACATTTTCAAATTGGTAGCTGAACCAACAGTTCAGTTTCAAAGTAGAAAGAAAAAAAAAAACACTTACTGTCATTGACCTCCTTAAGAGTCATGTTGTAGCGGGCAGAGAAGCCATCTTTGGCCACAGCCATGTCCGTATGAAAGGACAGAGAGAGGATCCCAGTGGACGACTGTATTTCAGAGGGGATTTTGGTACCGCAATGTCGTCCAATCAGAGGTCCCACTGCAAAACACACAAATGTAAGAAATGGTTTTTCAGTGCTGGGATGTGAATAGGTCTCATTTTGCTCCATAAGACTAGACTTGTTATTCTTTATATGTGCCTACAACCTATAAAACAGCACCTCTCTGAATTCTGGGATGTTTGTCTGTCAGCAGATGTATGTGATTTAGTTTGGTCAGGCTGCAATGCTGTAGAGAGGCTGCTGTCTCACAGTAATGAATCCATCCTCCACCCTGACACACACACACACACCCCACACACACGGAGTCCTGGATGGGTGAAATAGCCTAGTATCAATCAAGTACATTGATTTTCTTCTCTTTTGGAGAGGAAAGGGCTTTAATACTGCAAGTGCTTTCGAACGGTGGGTTGAAATAACTCTCTCTCGCCTCTGATGGTGTTGATGATCGAATCAGGTGGCTATTGTACACAACTTTGATAAGGACTCTGTGTATGTGAATCTTGCTTGTCGCAAGTTGCTTACAGTCTCCCCCAAAAATCATATTTCATAAATAAAGTAAATAAAATCAGGAAAATGTAAAAATAGACTTTCTTTTTCACAGCAAGAAATATATAAGCATATTCAAAATATTATAATATTAAGTAGCACAAATTGATGTGTGTATATATATACAGTCAAACCAAAATTTATTCAGACACCTTGAACATTTCATTCATTAATACAGTTTATTCACTTTAGTTTAAAAAATGGTAATAAAATATGACAAGATCTCAGAGTTAAACTGTGTCAGAAAAAAATAATCTTAATTATGTCAGAAAACACTTAAGCAAAACATGGTCAGGTCAAAGTGTCTGAATAATTTTTTATTTATTTTTTTGTTTATTTTTTTTATTTTTGGTTCCAAATTTTTATCAGTTTTACTGGTAGTCCACTGTATGAAGAATTTTTGGCTATAATATGTCACAGTTTACTTTATTTTGCTATCCTCACTTACATAAATGAACTATAGTGTCCTGCACCCACTAGTAAAAATATACCAAAAATATCAAAAACGTCTGAATAATTTTTGGTTTGACTGTATATATATATATATATATATATATACACACACACACACACACCGGCGCCGACAAAATAAGTCGTTTTTCCACTTTATTTTCATTTCATAAAATCATTTTTCACCATATTTTTCATATTTTTATAAACAAAATCAAATAAATGTAAAAAATAGGCTTCCTTTTTCATGGCAAAAATATATTAAATTTATTGAAAATATTATAATATTAAGTAGACTATTATAAAAAAATTTTTTTTTTTCAGAAACACATTACAGTTTAAATAATATGTCTTTTTTTTTTTAAATGACAATAATGAATATGATCTTGGTCAAGCTGGTTATACTTAAATATACTGTTGTGTTTTAGTGTCTACAGTTATTGTGTGTCTGATTATATGTGCATGTACAATGCTCCAATATAAAGCCTTATCCAGAGGCAGAAGGGCGAGGGTGGAGGCAGTATGGGGGTCTCAGGGCTAAAGCATTAATAAGACAGCTGGGGGAAAAGAGCCTATTCCACAGCACTCTGTTCCAGACAAGGATTAAATCCTATTGCAGTGTTATTCACGCCCCATTTTCACTTTCCTGATAAAGGTTACCATCGCTGCTGTTACCCCCCGTCCCCCGTCTCCTCCACCCCTCCGTGCGGAAGAGTACGGGTGCCATGGCTTTTTGGCCCCGCCTGGCGAAGATAAGGCAAAGCAAGGCCCTGGGCTCCGCTTTCATCTGCCAACGCTCGATACTAAAATAGCTCCAGCGGCAGCCGCATTAACAGCATGACAGCAATGCGCCTGAGCTTCATACCGGCGGAGCAGCTAGCGCAGCGGCCAACGGACGGGTGGTGAGTGTCACAGGGTAAGAGCGAACAGCTGTATAGACGGGTGGATAAACCAAACAGATGGCCCATAGTGTGATAGTGAACGGTATGTGGATTAGAAATCATTAAGTGACCAAATTATGTATGGCAGACATGCAACATAATGATCTCGAAGCAGACAATGAGGTCAGAGGGAAATGGGAAATGCAATCCTCTTAAAGTCACGGGTGGTCTGGACTTTGGAAAACCGCGGTCTAATCCGAACCCCGACTGTAAATCCAAACAGAAATCTCCGGGATTACAACATCTAGACTCACCCTGCGGGAGGCCATCCCACACCTCCAGCCAGTCGTACTTGCACTCGCCCTCCGAGCCCTGCAAGGGGTCGTTCTCCAGGTCGAATGTCAGGAAGGTGAGGGTGACGTCCATGTGAGGAGGGACGATGATGATGAAGGTGCACTCTAGATTGTGGGGGTATTTGTCAGGGAAGCCGGGTGACTCGATCACACCTGACGGACTGGTGAAGTTTCTGGAACAGTCGGAGCCTGGGGGGAGAGAAATCAGAAAATACATGAAGACAGCAGCTGAAACACACTGTATGTGCGAGACATGATGGTTTTGTATTGACCAAAATGTCAGAGAGTGGACTTGTTCTGGAGGGACAGCAGAAGCACATTACTTGATTTCTTGTGTCAATCGCACACAAAGAAAGAGACACACTCGGTTAGCTCTCTGAGAAAAACATATTGATGTGAACGAAAACGGGAACATTCATCAAAGCGAAGCTTTAAATCTGTACAGAAAAATCCTTCATCTGCAAAAGTGCTAAATTAGAATGATTTCCCATCCCTGCAGCTGCTGTCAATATTCATTTACCGCTACAGTCGGAGATAGCGCTCAGTGTTTCTCATACTGCACGTTTGCATCTAATAAAGGAGGGATTTCTGTGAAACAGACAGACGTAGTAACGTAGTAGTGCTCAGGGCAGCACTAAGCATGTTAAAGGGTTAGTTCACCCAAAAATGAAAATTCTGTCATTAATTACTCACTCTCATGTCGTTCCACATCTGTAAGACCTTTATTCATCTTCAGAACACAAATTAAGATATTTTTGATGAAATCCGAGAGCTGTCTGACAATTTAACCACCACTTTCAAGGTCCAGAAAGGTACTAAAGACATTGTTAAAATAGTCGACATGACTGCAGTGGTTCAACCTTAATTTTATGAAGCAAAGAGAATACTTTTTGTGCGCCAATACCAAGTCGGCGTTCTGACGTAGAACCTGGAAGCGTTGAATGTAAACAGCATAGAAGAATGACACCAGAAGAGAAGATATTGTTGAATAAAGTCGTTATTTTTGTTTTGTTTTTGCGCACAAAAAGTATTCTCGTCACTTCTTAAAATTAAGGTTGAACCACTGCAGTCAGGTCGACTGTTTTAACAATGTCTTTAGTACCTTTCTTGACCTTGAATGTGGTGATGGATAAATTGTCTATGGAGGAGTCAGAGAGCTCTCGGATTTCATCAAAAATATCTTAATTTGTGTTCCGAAGATGAACGAAGGTCTTTCAGGTGTGAAACGACATGAGCGTGAGTAATTAAAGACAGAATTTTCATTTTTGGGTGAACTAACCCCTTTTAGGTGTCATCTTAGGACATGATGTTGTATGATATGCATTTCAGTTTAATGTTGTGCCAGTGCTGTATAAGTAAACACTATCTCATTCTCTCAAATTTTAGCATTGGAAAGTCTGATTCATTCTAGTGAATCAATTCATTTGGATGGTTCTTGTAATAAACAGACTCATTAAAAGGTTCACCGATTTGAGTCCCCTACATAACATATTTTAGACTATTACTATGATTTCAACTAAGTTATATCTATTAATTTTCTGTGATCATATGTTGTTTGAAGCTAGGTCAAATTGTTGTATTGTTCAGATGTTTTTATTCAGGAATCCAAACTTTGTTCATTAGACTTAATTGGGGACATATTTGCCATTGTACGCCAAATTTTCAACAGGAATTTTGCATGAGGGCAAAAGTTTTTCCCACATAGATTTTGCAACAGGTTCAGGTTGGTCAAGCTGATTCACGTTACTGACAGACAGAAAGTTGCGATGTTTGAAAGTGACTTCTGCGTGAGCTGTGCTTCATGCATTGCTACACTACCAACAATGGACCTTTTTTTGCCCACGAAATTTCACTACTGTGACTGTACCTTTTGTGACAGAGATTTTCATACCAAGCTAATTCTGGGGAGCTTTTTGGAGCTTTACAATATGAATCACCAAACTATTTAATTGTATGAAAAGAGCAGCATGGACATTCTGCTAAACATCTCCTTTTGTGTTTCACAGTAGAAAGAATATCATAGTTTGGAGCATTATGTAAATGATGGGATTTTTATTTCTGGGTGAACTATCCCTTTAAGACTGTTTAGTAAACCTGTATAGTTTCATGCTGGTTTTAAGCCTGTGCTGGCCAGTGTTTGGCTTTGTATCACAAGAGTTAGTAGTGCTTTTTGTATGCTAACACATGCACAGTCATGCTTCACCTTCAGCCGTGACACACGTCCTACACACCAGCCTTTGACACGATGCACAGCACGTTCACGTGTAATGTCACCTCTTCAGAGGGATGCAGAGTCACAGAGCTCATACTAATGCACAGAAAGGCACACCTCAACACACATGCAGTCAAGCACATTGAATCCCATGATATCCTTTCTGTAATCTCAAAGGTTCTCTGTGTTTGAGGCACACTCGGATTATTTAAAAAATAAAAGTACAGATGAGAAAGAACTTAAAAGAGATCTGTTGACAGGGGCTGTGGGGGTAAAACATCAGCGGATCAGAGAACAAACACTCAGTGATCTGTGACTCTTAACTCCTCAATAACTGAAATGCTTTAACTATTTCTGTGCTTGCAGAGCAGCTGCGTGGGTACACAGCATACAACTGCACAGGCCAGGAGTGACAACTGTGTTTCACACAACCTCAAATCACCTATACACATATCTTCCTTCAGTCCCACTGCAAAATTAACAGAGCGCTATTTAAAGTACTAGAGCCTGAGACAGCAGTATAATGTCTGAGGCCTTAATGACAGGTCAGTGACCCCATGTGGACGGGTTCGGACATGTCCTTGAGACTCACAAACATGCTCACTCACAAAGACGCTCTCATTCACAAGAGTCTGCTGGATGCTGCAGTTCTGACGTACATTTTTTTAGGTCAAAAGTTTACGAATATTTGCCCCAGTAACATTTTTTAAAGGTACACTATGTAACTTTTTTGTTCAAAATTTACAACATTTCTATAATGAGTGAGTACACCATCCAAACCGTGTTTTTGTCTTACCCTAAATCACTACGGTATGCCTGTAATAAGTGTTTACATTCTGACTATTTTAGACTGCGCAGGATGCCAGTTAACCTCTGCGGAGTATCCCAATACCTGTGTGACACGTCATATACATAAACAGAGAGAAGTAGCTCAGGCTACAATGTTCTTCTGCAAAGACACATGCAGTTTTGTTTATTAACTGCTAGAGCACCAAAAGTTACATAATGTACCTTTAATAAGTCAAAAAGAAAATGTGGTGTGCAAAAAAATGTATTTTATGCAAAGTGCAAAGTTATCAAGCCAAACCTTGACCCCCTGGATGGAACCCCAATCCGACCCACCATGTTCACCATGTTCAATCTGTGCAACGTTTTGGACTCAATTACAGTATACAGCTACAGATTTCAGTAAACATCAGATAAAGATCACATAATCGCATACTTTTAGAGGACTGAGACGATCACAGATGGATTTATTGAAGCCACCTCAGAGTAAGAAATAAAATAAAATAAAAATGTGACTTCTCATTTGAGACTTTATTTTTCTAGAAAAAAACCCCCTGCTTACTAGAAGACACAATTGAGATATTACAATTATTTAATTTTAATTTATTTTTATTGTAGTAATTATTTGTTAATTTTTTAAATTATTTTAAAAAACATTTTTAATATAATTATTTATTTAATAATTATTTGTTTATTTATTAAAATTAATTTGTATTATTATTAATTATAAATTAATCTAATTTCTATTTCTTTTTGTCACTGCATTTAGTTTTCCTCCCTGACATCTGAATACCACATAAACATTTATTTTTCATAATTCTAGCTTTATATCTCACAATGTGACTTTATTGTATTAAGTGCATTCCTGTAGCTCAAACAGTTGAGCATGGTGCAAACAAGGTCACATGGGTTTGATTTCCTGCGAATACAAGCAGTGATAGAAATGTATATACCTTGGATGCTATCTAAGTTCTGCCAAGATCTGTCAAATGCATAAATGTAAATATTTATTTGTTTTAAACTTCATCTCACAATTCCCTGCTGACAGCATTTTCAGGGAGGTTAAGATGATAGACAAGGATGCCTGAAGCCCCGCTAAATAGGGTGTAGAATGGCACCCGCTCAGTGTGGGCAGCACACAGGAAATCAGGGCCTGTCTGGCACCCGAGCAGCTGAGAGAGAGACAGGTCCCAGAGAGACAGCAGGCCAGGGTTAATGTTACACCCTCCTGCACTAATACAGCACACTACATCTGTTCAAGTCCTACATGTGTGTGCGTGTATGAATGTGTCGGATTCACATCCTCAGCAAAATGGTCATGCATTTCCTCTAGCACCTGCTTGCACACGTCACACGTTGAATGTTATTTCTCTTCAACACAAGCTCTCTTTCCTTATTGTTTCTCCCATCTGCAGTGATCAGTAATAACTCATTACATACAGTATGTCTATGTGGCCCTTATGTAGCTCCGCCCCTTTTCAGCTCTGTGCTCATTGTGTTCTGTCTTCCGGTTTGTATTTCCACAGCATGAAGGTAAGATCTTACAGATTTATGAATGAGCCGCTCGTTTTAAAATCTTCCCCATCTACTGACATTTGTTATGACATCCGATTCAAACATTACAATGCTCATGATAATTTTCGTTAACTCTACAATAAGTAAATCCACTTCACCAGCAAATTACTCTTCAACAGCGATGCCATAGAAATATACAGAGCTACCGCAAAAACGGAAGTTCAAACACAAAATTCTAAAGATGGCTGTGAGCTTGTTTCTCTGGCACATAAGGTCTATATGTTGGTGAAACGCAGCTCTACAACAATTCCCAGCACATCTTGACACAATGACAGGGACTGATCCAGCAGTCTTATCCCTATCCACATTGGCAGCCTAAAAATCCCCTCTAATGTTCAAACGAACCTCAACAACAAAAAGACAACACCATTTTTTTTCGTTTCACCAATGAGTCTACTCTAAAGTCTTTATGGTGATTACCATGAGTTTTCTCATCACAGACATCAAGTATAATACAATACAAATCCGAAACCAAATTTAATTCCACAAAGGTAAAGAACAAGATGGCTTGGGAAAGTTTCATTTAACTGTATGTATGTGATAACATCCCTTGGCTTCTAGACTATATATAAGATTTGAAGAATTAATTCAATTTGTGATTTTTTCTTTTGCCATTGCATTTTGGTTTCCTCCACTCCCTGACACTCTAATACCACATAAATACAGTTGCGTGAAAGCATTCAGACTGGCACGTTCCCTCCATTACTGGGTCAGATGTGCTGTCAGACTTCCTTTACCCTGCAGTGGTGACGTTATGCTTTACTACAGCTTGTTTTTCAGATAGGCTGTGTGTGTGCGTGAGTATATTAGAGCGTATGAGACCCTGCCAGTCATGCGCTGACCCCTCGTACTCACGCCACCTCAGACAGACAAACAGTATGCCAGACCCCCGCTGAGCCTCTACTGTACTGGGCTCCAGTATGCATGAGTGACCCCGACGCCATCAGCCTTTTTGTTGGCTCTCATTAGTTCATGTTTGTGAGCATGGTAAAAACAGCCAGCCCGCAGAAGGATGGGGAAACTCTCCCCCACCCCTCATCCAGTAGGGGAAAGCCGTGTCTGGACAGTGCGTTGGAGGCTCAGCGCTGGGATTGGTGTGCGTGGCTGGGTCTGTCTGTGGCTGGAGGGAAATTGGGGGGCTGTTATTAAGGAGCGTTGCTGGGTAGAATAGGAATGTTTGTCATGGATGAGTGAATGGTGTGTCTGTGTGTAAGAGAGATTATATTTGTGAGGTGTGCTGGCATGATTTTCATCTATGCTGTAATGCCATACACATACATGAGCAATATGCTGATGGCAAATAACCAGGGAAAAAAAACTAAACAAAAAAACATTAAAATAGTCCATATGTCTTGTGCACCATATTCCAATTCTATCATAGCCAAATGGTAGTTTAACAGCCAATATACACTATAGTTCAAAAGTTTGTGATCAGAAAGGTTTTTTAATGTTTTTGAAAGAAGTCTTATTCTCATCAAGGTGGCATGTATTTGATCAAAAATACAAAAATACAGTAAAAACAGTAATATTGTGGAAATATTATAATTAAAATAAATGTTCACAGTTTGATTATATATATATATATCAAATAATTTATTTCTGTGATGGCAAAGCTGAATTTTCAGCATCATTACTACAGTATTCAGTGTCACATGATCCTTCAGAAATCATTTTAATTTGCTGATTTGCTGCTCAAGAAACATTTCAATGTTGAAAACAGCTGAGCTTTTTTTGGAACTGTGATATATTTTTTTAGGAATAAAAGCATATGGAATGGCATGAGGGGTATAACGACAAATTTTTCATTTTTTAACGAACTATGCCTTTAAGTTGAATACAAATCCTGTGATATATTTTTTTTAGGAATCTTTGATGAATAGAAAGTTCAAAAGAACAGAATTTATTTGAAATAGAAATCTTTTTTAACATTATAAATATCTTTACTATCACTTTTGATCAATTTAATGCATCCTTGCGAAATAAAAGTATTAATTAATTTTATTTGCAAACTTATACAAGACAGTGTAATATATATATAACTTAAAACTTTAATCTTGTATTTTGGTGCGTTCCTCACAAATCTATCATACTTGAAATAAAGTGCCATTTTGTCCGTTTTATGGAAAAGTGGAGCATAAAATCTCCACTTTTGTGTTCCATTAAAAGCATAAAAGCATATGGAATGGCATGAGGGGTATAATGACAAATTTTTCATTTTTTACCGAACTATGCCTTTAAGTTTAATACAAATCCTGTGCTGCACTGTCTGATTTCCTTGGTTTTGTTAGTGATATTTAACAGATTGATATTTCAAGAAGTTCTGTTTTCTGCATCACAACAAAATAAAACATTTCATTGCTGTGATCTGATTGGTGAGTGTTCCAGGGCATCAAAACATCTGTAGGGCAGTATCTCCATCCATTAGCCTCTTAATTCTAACAGTAAGGCATGCAGTCACTACTAGGCGAGCATCACTATAGCTATAGGGCAGTTGTGCTGTGAGCTGTAATTCGCTATTCTAGAACTCCACTGATAAAGAGATGATTGGCTGAGAGTTTTTAGATTGTAACCGTGGCAACAGAATCATGTGGTTAAGTGTATGGTTGAGTAAACTAAGTGGTTATTATGAATGAGGTTCAGATGTAAGTCAGTATGTAAGGTCACTGGGCTTTCTAACACTCTGAATGCAGCACCTTAACAACATCATAAAGATGGCTGATGCTGACCATTTGAAATCAAGTGTCTGGTTTGGGGTGTTTTCCCATGAGCCATCCCTACTGCGCACATTAATTTTGCAAGATAGGGGTCCAGACTGAAGCTCCAGACAGCCGAAGAAATAACACATCATTTTGCTCTCAAGGGCAAGGGTTGAAATCTCAGAGCTTGGTGGCACAGGTAGCTGTTTTGCGGTTCAAGGGCGACAAGATACTGATTTCCTGTGTGCAGCAGGAGGTGGAGAATTGATGCAGTGTTTCTTCCCAGCAGGCTGTGCAGCATACGACGGACACACCTCCAGGCTGTGTATTTACTCAAGATCCCTATCACTGCTAGAGAAAACTGCCCTGGCCACGCCAGGACACGTCCAGTACATTCACCAATATAAATAAACAACACTTACACTCTGGGATTCTGGGATGCGTTCCAATTTCTTCTGTTTTGTAGAATTTTCCTTCTATTTTCAAATTTTTCATTTAAATGAACTCAAAATTTTAAGACAACCTGTAACTTTTTTAAGTTAAACCAACGATTCTTTTTTAGGTCACGTGTGTAGGTCACGTGATAATGACAATATGGTGAATGTAGTACATCCAGATTATATTCATACTACACACATTCATACATAGAATGTTCTTTTTTAGCACTCGCAAAGTAATTACTTATTCAAAATAAGTACCTACTCAAGTCAGTATGCGATTTCGGACGCAGCCCTTGTATTCAAAAAACAGTAGATGAAAAGTTTCCGGACGACCTACTACTTTTGCTGAGTTTCTGAAGTGCACATTCGATGAACACTTTACAATCTCATGAAGCCACGGGAGAAGATTTATGAATGGCAGTGAAGCGACGCAACTGACGCTGGTAGGTCACATGACAGTAACAACATGGCGGATGTAGTATATCCAAATTTCATTCATACTACCCATATTCATACTATATAGAATGTACTTTTTTAACGGTAGTGAAGTAAGTTCAAATTCAAATCTAGTACCTACTCAGACAGTATGCTATTGTCTCTACTAGCACTACTCCTCAAATTATCAGAGGATGTGTATTACTGACAAATAGAGGTGTTTATGATAGAAAAAAAACCCTTCAAATCATTGAGTTATATACAAACACACTTTTTCAAATTCATCAAAATTCGGTCCCAAAAAAAATCTCTTTGTCTTTGTTTATGAACATGCACACATCCACACACACACTCCCACACATTTTCACACGCATCTTCTGAGTATAATGAGATCTTGTTAATGCCATGGCAACTGCGAGCTACCACACGCCAACGGGTCTCATCATTATTGCTTGTTTATGATTAAAAAACCTGCGACCTGCCTGCCGTTGTTATAGCGTTCATCACTGTCTCTGTTCATACCTCTGCGCTGTGTTAGCCAGGTTGCTATGGAGCTCTCACACTATCAGATCACACTCAACGGATTGTGTCATCACTTCCTCCGTAAAGCGGGAGGTGTGGGGCTTCTGTTCACGATAAAGCGTTCGCTGATATCTCTCAGCGTCGGGTGTCCACACTAATGAGCGAGTTTAGCTTGTCATCTGCCTGGTGGATCTCATTAAGGATGTGATTTTGTATTTCAGTCCCTCAGAAGCAACTGTCACTCCTGGACCCTCCAACTGCACACTACTAACTGGTCATTTCCGACCAATGTCTTCCTCCAGCTTCATGACAGCTGCTCTGCATGGCTATCCCAGTACACTACTGCGGTGAGCTAAGAGGAAAGACCATCACACATGTTGTGTTAGTAACCCCAGCTGCCCCCAGGCCTCAGGGGAGGGTAGATCAGGAGTCAATTAAAGAGGCATTCCCGGAATGCTTTCAGAAGGTTGAAAAAGGAACAAGGGATGTCTCCACGCTGTTTATTTTGCCCGCCAGCAGCCGCCTTGATCTGAATTTGTGCCGGTGCATGTCGACCAGGCTCCGTGAAGGAGAGAGAAATCATACAGTATAAGAAGGCACCAGGGGTCAGCTATAGTAAATCTGGTTGCTCAGAGGGCATTCACACAGACTATAGCGACGAAATAACCCAAAGAGATTTCCCGGCAAAATTTTTTCTCTTTCTTTTTTAGCAGCAATAACGTATTTGATTATTCTATTTTGATAAGTAATAATGAAAATAGAAATCATGTTAAGTTATGGACAATTGCACAGACCACCAATAACATCGAGGCACCCGGCAGTGCGAACGCCTACTAGTGACCACAGTTGTGCAAAATTCATAATTGATGAACTTGCCTCCGCTTAATTTATGAACGTTAATCAATCAATCAATCAATAAATAAATAAATAAATAAATAAATAAATCTATCTATCTATCTACAACCCGAATTCCGGAAAAGTTGGGACGTTTTTTAAATTTTGAATAAAATGAAAACTAAAAGACTTTCAAATCACATGAGCCAATATTTTATTCACAATAGAACACAGATAAAATTACAATTGTTTAAACGGAGAAATTTTACACTTTTATCCACTAAATGAGCTCATTTCAAATTTGATGCCTGCTACAGGTCTCAAAAAAGTTGGCATGGGGGCAACAAATGGCTGAAAAAGCAAGAAATTTTTAAAAGATTCAGCTGGGAGAACATCTAGCAACTAATTAAGTTAATTGATATCAGGTCTGTAACATGATTAGCTATAAAAGGGTTGTCTTAGAGAGGCAGAGTCTCTCAGAAGTAAAGATGGGCAGAGCTGTGAAAGAGTGCGTAAAAAGATTGTGGAATACTTTAAAAACAATGTTCCTCAACATCAAATTGCAAAGGCTTTGCAAATCTCATCATCTACAGTGCATAACATCATCAAAAGATCCAGAGAAACTGGAGAAATCTCTGTGTGTAAGGGACAAGGCCGAAGACCTTTATTGGATGCCCATGGTCTTCGGGCCCTCAGACGACACTGCATCACTCATCGGCATGATTGTGCCAATGACATTACTAAATGGGCCCAGGAATACTTCCAGAAACCACTGTCGGTAAACACAACCCGCCGTGCCATCTGCAGATGCCAACTAAAGCACTATCTTGCAAAAAGGAAGCCATATGTGAACATGGTCCAGAAGTGCCGTTGTGTCCTGTGGGCCAAGGCTCATTTAAAATGGTCCCAACTTTTCCGGAATTCGGGTTGTATTTATCTATCTGTCTGTTCAATTCAATTCAATACAATTCAATACAGAAATTCAATTAACTTTCTCACACTCAATTTGCAATTCTGCATTCTGTTTGCAACATCAATTCAAATTCAAATTCAGAAACTGAGATTAGTAACCCACTGCATTTGAACCAATAACCCATCACAGCCTTTCCCTCCAATCCATAAAAGCCATTTGGAACTTGTCATAAATGGCAATCCTTTCTTCCTGCTTCTAAACTCTCCAATCAGAGCCTTTCCCTCCAGTTTACAAAAATGAATCTACACCTTTCCACCAAGTAATAAAACCGGTGGGCTGTCAATGACGCCACACTGACCAATGGGGACTGACAACAGCAAATCAACACTTCTCAGGCAGGTGGGATTTGACACATTGCAGCCCATGCTGCAAGAAGTAGTGGGTAGATAAAGGAAGAGGTGAGGTACGTGTTTCCTGTGTGAAAGGGAGAATTTGTGATACGTGTTAAGAGAGACAGTTACATTGACACAGAAATCCTGCTTACTTTACAGGCTCAATGGACCCACATGAACTCTCCCCACGCTTTAAACGCTGTGTTAGTACAACTGCTATAGAACAGAAAACTATTGCTTAAAGCACACAGGAGAGATGCGTAAACAGCAGGTGAGGCTTTGACACCACATTGTTTCTGATGAACTACATCCTGCTGGGTAGCACAAGCTTACCTGTCTTATAGATTTCATAGCGCAGCGAAAACCCTGCCCCCTGGTGGGCGTAGTCTGAGACGAATTTGATGTGCAGAACGGGGCCTGAGGAGATGATTGCAGGGGGCGCGATGTTACTGCAGTGTCTCCCCAACAGATCAGCGCTCTCTGAGTTACCATCCCGGATCTCAATGAAGTCATACCTATGGAGAAAACCAAACACCGAGATGTTTATTCAAGAGGTCGAATGCATATAACCACAAATTGAAAGTTTTTTCAAGTTGTGTCTTTCTCTGAACTGGAATAGACACCAGATTGACAGTTGTGTGCTAGAAACAATGTCCGATACCGATAATTGTATCTGTTATGGTCGATAACTGGCCACTATTAAAAATGGATACAATTTTGTCCAATAAATAAATAAATAAAACACTAAAAATTAAAATTAGTCCTTTTAACTGCTACAAGTGAACTTATGCATCACAACATTATAATGTACAGTATGAAAAATGGACTTTGAGATTTGCAAAAGATTGCATTTAACAGTTTTTGTAAATTAGTAGTGTTTTTAAATATTAGCTTCAAGTGACAGCAATCTAAATATAAAAATAGATGAAATGGGCATGAAAATCCAATATCGGCCGATATATATTCACTATATACTGATACCGATAAATAAAACATTGTAATAATATTGGTAGCAATATTTCATACATCCCCAATTTGAGGTCAGTCCATCATATCAGTCCCTTACAAAAAGGTATTCCAAGATTTTTGCATTACTGTAAACATTACAGATGGAGCAGACACACAACACAATGTATGTTAAAGGTCCGTCTATTCTGCCACCTCTACATAATGAGTTTGGTCTTTCTTTGTTTTGTTTTGTTTTTTTCCTGTTAACTCTCGAAACACGAACAGCCTTGGAAGAGAAAATTACAATGGGATTGAGGTTAAAAGGTGTTTAATCTCAATTAACTATGTCAATCATAGACACCTTACACTTTCTGCCAGGTTACTAAATAAATTCTTTCTCTGAAAAGCTTTTAAAATTTGACCTGATGGTAGGTAAATTAAAAACAGCTAGAGAATGACTAAAAAAAAGAAATAAAAAGACATCCAAGAGAAGGTGTATTATCTGCTCTCTTTTGAAAGGTGAATCAAAGAGTTTCTTTTTAAAACAACATAACAGCCAGAAGTGATTCTGGGTCCAGCTGGCAGGCAGCGAGGGTAAAAAGCGCTGATACTTAGCACAGCGCTGTCGTGTTAATAAGGCTGAGGTTTATGTAGCTGTACTAGCAGAAGAGCGTGACTTCACACAGCATGCTGTGCCTCATTTAACCACCAATTCAGCAAGCCTGTGGACCCTCCGAACATCTGTACCCTTCAGCGCTAGAGAGTCATTGTCTAAAACACTGCTCCAACTCAAGAGACAAGTGCACAGACAGAGAAATCAATGAGCCTCGAGTTGGAGAAACTATGATTTCTCGCCTCTGACATATTTATTCAGTGTGGTGTATTCCTAGAGGACAAATGCATTGCTCTGTCATAGTTTGGGAGGCTTAATGGAGTTCTCAGTTATGATTCATTGATGTACCTACTCAAGTCTCACAAGTTTCTCCTAAAATTACTTAAACGACATAAAAACAGACACAAATGTGACAGTTGTTGACATACAGCAATACTGTCAAAAAAGATATAGACTAGAGTTGTCAAAAGTACCAACTTCGGTACCAATCGGTACTGAAAGTTTAAAAATGTGACGCTTTGAGCATTGTTAAGCGGATTCGTAAACACCTCTGATTGGCCATTGTGTTCACGTGCTCATCAGATATGTCTGTAATTGGCTACAATGATCAACTCACGGGAGCGTTTGAAAGCACACAGAAGTGTTTGAATTATAAAGCGGGAGCGTTTGAAAGCAGGCGTCTATAAGCGGACTGGTCCGCGATAGACGGCTACTTTCAAACGCTCCTGTGTGTATCTGTGTAAGCGTTCAGCGAAGAATGTCATTGATGTCTATTTACAACATGTTTTTACAGTGTTGATCATTGTAGCCAATCACAGACATATCCGATGAGCGCGTCAACACAATGGCCAATCAGAGGTGTTTACGAATCCACTCAACAGCGCTTAAAGCGTCACATTTTTAAAAATTCAGTACCGACTTGGTACAGAAGTCGGTACTTTTGACAACTCTAATATAGACACCCTTGTTTCCTTGTTCAGTGCTTGTCGAGCATTTTAAGGTGATAACAGGGTCATTATTCTTTCTTATGGGTTTATTTGCACTACCGTTAAAAAGTCTGCAAGATTTTGAAAGAAGTCTCTTAAGCTCACAAAGGCAGCATTTATTTGATAAAAATACAGTGAAAACACTAATATAGTGTGATATTACAACCATTTAAAAGAACTGTTTTTATTTTAAAACATAATTTATTCCTGTGATGGCAAAGCTGAATGTTCAGCATCATTACTCCATTCTTCAGTGTCACATGATCCTTCGGAAATCAGTCTAACATGCTGATTTGATGCTCAAGAATCATTTCTTATTACCAATGTTGAAAACTGTGCTGTGCTACTTCAAATTTTTGTGGAAACAGTGACACGTTTTTCCAGGATTTTTTGATTTAAAAGGCATTTCTTTGAAATAATTTGTAACGTTATACTGTCACTTTATTTTGATCAATTCAGTGCATCCTTGCTGAATAAGAAGGAAATATCAATTTCTTTCAAAAAATCTTACTGACCCCAAACCTTTGAATTGCAGAGTAGCAGAAAAATTCAGAATTTACTATACTGGAATTCGAATTAAACTGGCCACGATTCACAGGAAGCTGAACTAGAATCGGATTTGGAATTAAAGGAAATGGAATCGACTGAATTCAATGGGTTGCACTGCATTCTGGGAAATTAAGTGTTCTTCCATCCTCATCCATAATTTACATAAAAAACTGTAAAGCTTAAAAACTTAAACTTCTTTAAACTTTTCAACTTTCAGCTTTCAAAGTTTGTCTTGAGTATACTAACAACTTCCTTCAACAGTTCCTTCAACCCTGTCTGTTTGCCTTCTATTTGACAGGTTGTGAGGTTCACTGAATCTGTAAGAGTAACAGAGGATATCTCAGGAGCTGAAGGCACCAAACACTCTCCAATCAAACACAGCCCTTCTCAGTGCCTCTGATAACATGTCCCACCTCAACACGCACTTCTGTCTCTTTCCTCAAAATGACAGGACACTCTGTGATAAAGGATGAAAACATGACAGCAAGAGAGATGAAAGTACAGGGGAACCATCTGACAGATGCCAGCAGCTGTCTTTAACCAGCCTTAAACACACACAAACACTCTCAAATAAACGTCTTAACACATAAAACACAACCACACAAACACTATTCTGTTCTTTTTAGTGAACTTTTAGGTGTTTTTCATTTCAAATTAGTACAGAGTTAAAAGTTACTCTCACTTTTTCTCATTCATCACAGTCACCAATTAACTAAGACACAAACCGTCCTACAAAAACAACATTCACCTAGCACTGAGGACACATGCTGTGTGGGACCATTGCAGTCACATGGGCGGCAAACGACAACACAAACACTGGCTTGTATTTGCTGTGGATGCGAGGGTAATTCGATTTTCATGGATCTTATTACTGAATGTTGTTACTATGGTGAATCTGTTTGGGGTGAGAATGCTGTCATTGTTGACCGACCAAAAAAATGCATTCATACTACATAAACGTCACATTTTTTTGGTGTCAAAGACTGATTTTGTTTTCTCTGTTGGCCACTTTTCCACTTGTTTTTCTTTTGACTGGCCTTGTTTTCACTCTTACTTTACATCAGCAAATTAGGGTAAACACAGTCTTTGGCACCCTGAGCTTGTGTATGTGTGTGTGCTCTCTAAATGATGTGTTTGACCACAGCAGAGTAAGTATCTGCAGATGTACCCCTCCTCCACCATCAGAGCCGCATGCTAATTGCCTTTCACGCGTTGTATCTACGAGACAGTACTTTTTCACACATGCACAAACTTATCAAGCATCAGACGTCTCCTGCAGATCCAGGAATCTGATAGAGCAAAAATACACACAATTTTGCTGACACAATGTAAAATTAGACTATTTTGTGTTTGACAGCAACATACTGTAAATGAGAGTCATTAAGTTTTTAGTAAAAGTGAAGGTAATTTTTACAGAGCCTGGTCTCATTAGAAAAACGTACCTGTGGGAACGTTTTCGCAAGTCGCAAAATACGTACCAATACGTACATATCTGCAGTTTCAATGTGAAATGTCCACTGAGTGGCGCTAAAAGCGTTCATTTTTTTGCCGGAACAGATAAACGTGAATATGGTACGTTTTTATGACGTTGGTTTTATACGTATCACCGCAGTTCTGATTTGAAATTTGTCTTTTGAGTGGTGCTAAAAGTGTTACGTTACGTTTTAAAATAACGTACCACCAACACTACACCTAAACCTACCTGATAGTGTTAACAAAAGCAAATGTGATATAAAAAGCATCCGTAATCGTGCCGTTTTAGCTTGTTTTGATCTCTCATCTTTGAGCTCTTTTACCGTGACTCGTTTTTCCCCGGATTCGTACCCAAGGCTTTCTCGTCCTAAGTACAACTCCGTATCAGCTGAGCTACCGTGCAAGCTTGTTATGTCAGAAAAGCGAAACATATGGAGCTGGTTAAGCGATGCAAAGTCCAAAATATATTAGTTTATAAATCATGCACTTTGGTAAAAAGCGTTTTGAAGTCATAACATAATATTGTGCAAAGAGATGTGAAAACAAGTCTTTATTAATCCATAATCTGACCCTGTAATCATAACTGTATGAAAACGATTAAAAGCGCTTGCTGTTTTACTGCCTCTAGTGTTCATTTCTGTTGGGAACTGCAGTGATATGTACGTATTGGTACGTATTTTTGCGACTCGCGAAATGGTCCATTGGTCCATTGGACCAGGTTGAGTTTTTAGTAAAAGTGAAGTTATTTTTTTTACACCATTTGTGGGAGTTTTTTGTTGTTTTTTGAGCGATCAAATGGGTCGGACATTGGCTCAGCTAACGTCAGGAGAAGATGGGATAAATGTTTAAAACTTGTTTTGTCATTATTTTTTCAATTCTGTTTGGAGGCATTAATGGAAATCACATACCCCACCTTTAAGATGCAATATTTGCACCATGGAATCGTTTTTCATTTGCCTTTTTAAATTGATGGGGATATTTTGTTTTCTAATCAGATAAAACATAGAATGCTGTCCATTTATGTCAATAAATCTGGATGTTTATTACAAAATCAAACAATCCAATGTACAGTATGAGAAATTAATATTCATTTTGAAATTTGCTAACGATTACCTCTGACAGTGTTAGTACTGTGTTTTATTATATTGCATCCCTAACTAAATATAAATAATAAAATGAAACAAACTTTTATAAAAGACAAGAAAATGTTGTGTTTTGCTGATTTCAAAAGATGCGTGTCCAATCAAAACTCTATGGTATTTTGCTGGTATTAGCTCATTTGTGACTTGGTAGAAGCTAGTAAAATTAAACAAATGCCAACATGGACAGGTTGTGTGGTGTATCCTCATCCTTTAAAACCATAAAAAACTAGGCAAGGTTGAAATAAGACCCAAACTACGTTATATATGAGTAATGTTTGGTACCGTGTTGATATACAAAGCAAAATCTGGGACTTGATGGACAAAATCATTTGGACAACCATAAATGTTCTGCTTGGGCATGTTTTACTGTAAATAATTGGCTTGTTAGATTAAACAGTCCTCCACTGGATTTTATCTGTATTTTCATCAATAGCTTTTAATAAAAAAAACCCACATACACACAGTGTTACACTTTCAATAACACTTATACAGATACTAGACAGCTACAGATCAGCAACCTTTTCTAAACCCACAACTAGGTCTAGAATGAAATATAATTAAAAGATATCCCAAATTTGAAATATCTCAGATGTTTTTTTTGTTACTCTGGATGAATAGATTCAGATTCACTCCAAGCGAAAGAAGTCTCGCCTGTTTGATTAAAAGTGAATAATCACAGGCTTTGTCTAAAAACCTCAATCTTACCCAGTGGAAGAATTAAAATGCTGTAAGTGCCTCTAAAATAGTCCAAGAGCATTCCCAGACCGTGCTCAGAGCTATCATTTGTTTCGTCGTAAAACCGGGAAAGGTATGAAGGAAGAAACGGAAGTATGGTTGTTGCTGCAATCTGAAATGTCAGAGAGAAATCTGGGGCAATGACTACTGAATCTTCCATTATACACCCAGTTATAGTGGAATATTGTATAATGCAAGCATAAACACACCAATCTTTCTCATGTCTAAGACCTTCTGGCCTGTAAGCCTAGCAAGCCAGTAATGGTCATAACAGATATGAGAATGATGTGATATGTGTGGGAGACCTGCGTGACCCCCTTGAGTCCTGTCCAGCTTCACACCATCCATCGATTCTTCATTACATGCGGAAAACGGGCATTGATCAGAAGGACCCCTGGGGAGCCGCACGGAGTGATGATATCATCCGCTACTGTTGGCCTCACTCGAGAGGAAATCTAGCTGTGAGGTTAGACGCATTCATTTGTCAAATCTATCATGGAAAAAAGACCCATGCGGAGAGACAGAGTGGGAAACTGCTGTGTAAAATTGTTCCTTTCATAGACGTTCACGTCAGTCACGAGCAACTAAGAGGCTAGTGCGTACACACAGGGCTAGCATACTGTAGTAACACTACTGTCCCCCGTGAGGTTACTACAGGAACAAAGGCAGCTGTCTCCGCTCCCCAGCTGGAGACGGTGGGGTGTCCCAGGGTCTGTGATCACTGCTCCGCATGTGGCCGGAGTTGAGAGGTCTAAAAATGCTCTCGGGTGATCGTCAGTTTGGATCTGTCTCATCACAGAAGACAATACAGAGATGTCAGAGTATGAGTGTGAAGTGTGCCACTGCTAATATACTATATATATACTGTATATATATATATATATATATATATAGTCTGGAAGCCTCAGGGATGTTATCGCTCTACTGAATTAATAAAATCCCTGGGACGGAGGAGAATGCAATATCCATTCCTTATGTATTAATATGGTGATTATAGATAATATCAAAAACTGGAATACTGTGCCTGAGTGAGGAAAAGAGAGTGTAAAGAGTGGGGAAGAAAAACAGATAAAGATGAAAGAGAGAGATAGAGAAAGAGAGTGGTAAAGGAGAGAGAGAACCATGACTTCAACCTGCTCAGCCCCGTTTCTATACCCATGTCATTCAGTAGAGCAGCTTTGCTGATTGCATTACAGATATATCATGATAAATCAACCCATGCTTATTATATTTATTCCACAATAATCTATTTATAACTTTTAGGAGCGGGACACATCTGATGCTGTGCCAAGGAGGCGTGGAACGATCTGGTGAATTAGAATGAAGCTGATACGACAAGTGAGACGGTGTCTTTCGTGTAAGCTCTGAGCAGTACCTGTAAACTCTGATAGATTTACTCTTTTGCATGGGTCTGCTGCTTGTCATCCACCTGATGTTTCAAAGAGCTCTGGATTTCGTCACATTCTCTGGCAACAGAATACTTCTATATTTTTCTTATCATTTATTTCATGACCAACGGCTCCAAAACCATTTAAAGATGAGCTACAGACATAAAGTCTGTTTCAAAAGGTAGGCAGGATAATTAGTGCACTCATGATGCTGACTATGTAGGCAGCTTACTATAACTCACTAGTACAGTTCATAAATAGGAAAAAGACAATTACTGTATGCTGCCCTATAAAATATCTTCTTTTAGCCAAATTTCTAGGTATCATTGCATGTATCATTAACAGAAAAGCAATCCAATAATGCACTGCAATAATAATAAATATTAAAATATAGAAATATACTTAAAATTCATTAAATAGCCTACAAAATTTAAATTAATAATAAAAACTAAAATATAATATATTTATATACAAATGTACTAAAATTAATAGAAATGTTTATATACTTATAATACATTTAATGCTATAAAATCATTAAATAAGCAACATTAATAATAAATAGTAAAATAAAATTAATAATAAAAAGGGTTACACTTTATGTAAGTACTGAGTAATATTAAATAACAACATGTACTTAATATAAGGGTTAAGAATAGGGTTTGGGGTTGCACTTTATTTTACAGTAATTGCACTTTCAATGTAATTACAGTGTACTTACCAAGAAAGTACTGGTTAATAAAAGGTAACTACATGGGTTAAGGTTAGGTTTAGGGGTAGGTTCAGGACTAGTACCTAGTTATTACCTAGTTATTGTAATTATTACAATAAGTATATAGTATGTACATGCGAAACAGGACTGTAAAAAACAGTGCTACCAGGTTTGGTTGAGGGTTAGTTGCATGCAATTTACTGTTATTACTACAATAAGTACATGTAAGCATACATAAGGACACTAAAATAAAGTGCTACCTAAAAAAGCACTGATAAAAAATTTTAATGTATAATGTGTGAGCTCTGTATTGCAATGCTTATTAGAGTATTGCATTGCTAGCTTAGCAACATGCTAACTCAAAGTTTTGAGTTAGCAAAAGATGCTGCCTCCAAAGTGGCATCCTTTCCTTTAGTAACAAGTAACAACTTTTCCCAACTTCAGTCTCTACGGAGAACTGGAAATGCTGTGGAGGAAGTGTTTGCAGTGACTGTGTGGCTGGACACTGTTTACCTCATCTGTGTGTAATGAGGGAGAGAGCTGACTAGGGTAATGTGGAATAAAACAATGCTGAGAATGGGCCATGCCTTGAGAGATGAGTCATTTAAATCAGACACAATGTATGAAGGGAAAGAAAGAGGGATCAAGAGAAGAGGAAATGGAAGGAGAGAGACTAACATCAGTGGTCATCATTGTGTTTCATATTTACCATGATTTTTAACTAGCTAACAAGTCCTCAGTCAAGTAGCTTTGTGAACCAACTTCAAGCCAACAATATACCAGCATAAACCAGCCTGGACCATTATGGAAATTCATTTAAGTATGAGCTGCTCTTTTCAGATGGGTGGAGGAGGAGTAAGAATTACAAACCAAGGAGGAAAGAATGGATGAAAAAGGGAGGTTATGACAGAGTTGAAGGAGAAATGAATGGAAAGATGAAACATAAGGGTGTGGTGGCAGACGAGCAGACTAAACTTCATGAGGTCAAAGGAGAAACCCTGTAGTGCAGCCAGTTTTCAGCATGTGTGCATATATACATCTGTCAGTTAGGACTGAGAGGCATGCCTGGATATGATTCCTGAGCAGCATAATCATATCTGACAGGAAAAACGCTTCAGGTTAAATAAATTAAGTATGGCGCTTAGCTGCTGATGGAGCCAGTTTGTGTCCAGTGGAAAGATACTGAGCTGTTACCTCGGGATCAACATAGATCAAATAAATAGTCTTCCCGCAGTGTCTATACCACAATATGTGTGAAGGGTGAGAGCTTATGATACATACAGCACTGTCACATCACACACATCCATAATAACATCAGATAAAGAACTGCTATGGAATGATATATTCTCATCAGAAAAGACTAAATGTTAAATGAAAAATGTGGTAATATCTAAATTAATTGATTTCATTCAAGTCAAAAATCTAATTTGACATCACTGAATGATACTTTATACATTCGTTTACAAGAACAAAACTATATTCATGGGTCATATCATGCTGTATAAAGGCAGGGTTGAATGGTTGTATAGTCTAGTCTAGTGGAACTGTCTCACTCCACCCTGTCCTCCGTCTGTAAGTCTAGACAACGCAACTGAACGTTCTGTCCACTTCACAAAGACTTTGTTGTAACACCTCTCTAGTATGGCGTCACGTGACAGTTTTCTCTTGCAAAGCTAATGGGAGAATCAGAGGCGGCTGTGTTTAAGCATGTTAATAGATAGATCATTTTACGACTTGTTTATTAAAGAAGTGCTTGTGTTTACTCGGCATTAACAATTGACAGAACTCGATATTCCCAACTTTGTCCTTAATTCATCCTCCTGGCCAAGGGACAAAAACAATAATCACTAGAAAAACAGCAGAGAACAAGTTAGGGAGTTTAAAGAAACAAAATAGCTAGGGAGTTGATTTTAGCCAAGAAGAGTCTGGCTTTGTGTTAAACAGAAGATGCTGATATATCATTTGTGCATTTATGAGGTCTACAGATCAAGCATAACAGTAGCTTCCACCATCTTTGTGTACAGCACTGAAATCACAGGCAGTAAATAACCATACTTAACCTTTATGTGGTTTAAATGGTTGCAAGGGCTTCAGAGAGAGATAGAAAGGTATAGAGAACAAGGTCAGGATGGTGATTTCAGCAGTTCTGTCCTGTATTTCTGTCGATTCCAATGATTTGTTAATCATTCTTTTGAGTTGATTCTTTCTTTTCAGTGAATTGGCCAACTGTATTTGCAAAATAGTCTGAATGGATTCACATTCGTTCTGACCGCTCTCTCTTACTGAACCATCTGAAGTGATTTCTCAGTCAGCAAAACAAACAGACAGTATCGAGAGAACAAACAGCACTGGATGAAGTGGATATTCACCTACATACATTGAAACAAACGGCTACTTTTTGAGAAGTAACTTTTTAGAAAATTTAGCTAGGCTACTGCTGTGCCATTTGAATAAGTGGCCATTCACACCGGAAGTGTTTTTGTGTCCGCCCATGCTGCTCAGTTATTTATATGTGAATATGTGTTAGATGGATGTCTTTGACAGTTGACCGTTCACAAAGACCCGCCCCCTTTAGTTACTGTTCCTACGTCCGACAAGCCATGCCGCTCTCACGCCACACATCATGTTCTCACGCAGTGAAAAATACATAATGGAGCAAAGAGGACACTGACAATGCGTCGACAGACAAGACAGAGCAGGTTACTTTTTATATGAAACAAAGTCTCAAATTTCAAATTTTGTAATTTTTAAAGAAATTTAAACAATAAATACCATTTTGTGGCTCTTTAATGTGCCATGACAGATCAATGTAGCACCTCAGTTTAACCGGCTCGTGAACCGATCATCTCTTCCTACTAATTAATTTATAGCATCAAATAAACATGAATGAACATCAGAAGGTATGTTGTTTCAACGGCGGAAAGATGTAAATACACACCATTTTTCAAGTTCAAGTCCACCGACGTTAATCTACTAACTCCCCTGACTGCTTTGTCGGACAAAACGGCGTTATGATTGGTTAGATTGCCTGTCAATCAAACTCCCGCCGAAGGGTCAATTTCATTGTTTTTTGCCGTTTTCAGGTTTAAAAATGTATAAAATGTCTCTTTTTTACTTTTTAGTGTTGTTTTTGGCAACCAAATAATTCCCTCTTTGTGTATGAAATCCTACAGGCACCCATGTATATGTATGTGTGTGTGTATATATATATATATATATATATATATATATAAACAAAACATAGTAACCATACAGCAACATACAAATCATCCAGAATACCTTAGCTACTACATAGTAATGCCCTAACCATCTACAACACCCTAGAATTTAGTTTTGCGAAGACAAACAGCACTAACATTTTCTTCAAAGTATGTAAAAATCTAGTCTGAACATTTATAGCAGAGCAGCAGATGGGTGTGAAGATGGAAGGTTAAAAAAAAGAGACATCTGTTTTAAGTCTTAGATCTGGTTGTGTTAACCTGAGAACAACTGGGAAACTGTCCACTTTCCTCTTTTCCAAATGTAGCAATGTGTCTGATTCAATATGGAGTTCTGTTTACTAATGGACGCGCAAAGAAATCCCCTGTGGGAGGAAAGCACGGAAAAGGATCTGTGATGTAATGGAACGTGCCGCATCTTCTGTCAATCAAGCCAGGGTGGAGGGAATTTGAGAGACGAAAATAACAACAGTACTATCCCGTTCTCAAACCACTAAGGGGTAAGCAAAGTGCTGGAATGAAACACATATCAGACTTTTCTGTCTCTGTCTTTTGATCTCTCTCTCTCTATCTCTCTCTGTTGCTGTGCACGCTGGAAGTGCTCACTGAAGACACTCTCAACAAAAGCTTCTGAAAAATTAATGCTCCAATTTCAACAAAGGAATGTCAAAAGCCATCCCATAAATCTCTCTTTAAAAACACTTCTATGTATAATTAATAGATCCAAAATGTTAATAAATGCCAAAAGGACAAAGGGTAATATTCAGTGAGAAGAGTGAGAGAGCTGAAAGTGGCAGGTTGTGACAGGCTTTGTGGCTCTGCTGAGAAGGGTTTGTAAAACATGACTCATGAATGTCAAAGTCTTCAGTAGCAGCTGTTAATTCCCCCCGAATTCGTCCCACTTCACGAAACACGCTTTAAAACAAATCCACCCAAACTGTGAAAATACACTAAAACTCCCTGTACTGTTATTATCCTGACCACGTTCTGTGCATTTCTGCTGCTGTCCAATAGAGGGAGGAGTCGACACAGCTGCCGGTGAAACACATGCTGAGAGCTCAAGTCTGCACGTTTTCATGATTCCCAGAAATGTGTGTCAAAGCTTTGTTTATTGGATATTTAATTAAAGTGAAGAGAGTGTGTGTAACGTCGACTAGAGCCAGACTCAGCAGGGCATCACAGGAAGGCAAGAAACATCAGCAGTCTTTTCCAAATCAACAAATTAAGTAGTAAAATTAACAAAAAAATCATTCATTATATAAAAGAAAGAGAACAAGATTGCCTTGTCGCCTCTTGGGTGTTCGAAATGCACCCTTATCAGCTATGATATACTGCACCGACCCTTTGTTTCTGCTTTTACCTCATCACATGGTTATGAATATATAGTTTCTTAATCTATATATAGATTCTTATTCAATATTATCAGCTGTGTATAGCCCATGAAGCTCACCTGCAGTCTAGTTTCTCAAGCTCAAAGTGTGGGTTGAAGTTTAGGACGATGCGCTGGGACGGTTCGGGTGCCGTGATCACCCATCGGCAGTTCTGGTGGGGCGGGTACTCCAGCGGGTAACCGGGTGTTGTGATGTAGCCTGCGTCACTGGCATCCAAATGCCCACCACATGGCTCTGTGGAGATGAGAGGTGAAATATGTGATTAAGCTTCACTCAAAAGCTTCAAATTCACTGTGAAAATGTGTCTTTAGTGTATTTATATTCACTAAATCATATTAAATAATATTTTTTGACTTAAAATCAGTTAATTTGAATGCTACTCAATAGTTATTTTTCAAATTCAGTACACATGAATCAATATGACACTAATGATTCTAATGGATACAAAGGAAATGGTTGACCTCTGCTAGTTAATAAGTGAAGCAGTCATGACTTAGTAACTAAAAGCCTTTGTTCTGTGTTCTGATGGTTAATACGAATCAACACAAACTGGGAAATCAAAGGATCTGCTGTGTCTAGTGTTAAATGTGTCTGTCCCAGTTGTCAACTGTATCACTGACAATTTGCAAACATTAGGACACAATCTTAAATAGTATCTTCTGAATAATAACCAGTCTATCACACAGGACAAACTATTCAGTGACAGGAAGTGTGTCTCCATAAGGTCAAAGGTCAACCCAATGCTGTGAGGAGTGTAGTGATCAGGCACAAAGATGCCTTTCTGTGTGGAAAGCACATAGATAGTGCACTCATTCGCTCTCTCCCCTGCCTGTGTTTACCATTCTCTTCCCGAACAAGCTCTTGGCTCCCACAGCTCAAATAATTGATATGACTCTCATTCATTATTGCTCTGATCATAGTATTGAGGCACAGCTGTTTAACCTCTGCTAGAGTGGTACGATGTCAGCATGCACCAAACACACGTTCGAGGGGAGGTGGTGTATGAATGTTTTAAAGTGCGGAGGCACTGAATGATTCAAGATGGCTTCAAGAACTTGCTTCAAGATATTTTGAAAAATGTTTCAAATGCTTTTGTCCATACAATGAAAGCCTGTGGGGTCTAGTGATGTTTTGGACTCCATTGACTTCAAATATATTCTCTCTGGGTACTACAGAAGAAAGTAAGGCCCCGTTTACACTAGTGCGTTTTCGTTTTAAAACGCCGTTTTAAAATGCAAAAAACAATCTTCGTCTACACTGGCGTTTCCACAGCGTTTCAGAAACGATCTCCGTCTTCACTAAACAACCAAAAATGCATGTCACATGACCGTTAATGCACACTGGGCACGCGCGTACAAGTGTAAAACATCTTGCGCATACAGGCAGCTGCAGTATTAAAAAAAATGCAGAGTTTAACTCCACAATGGCTGCTAAAAATGACAACAAAGCCAGCAAAGATTGCAGTTCAGTCTCCATGTTATTGTTTACACGGTCATCAAGGATACGCAGAGCGAACGTGGGCAGCCATGGCATTGTTTTCAAAAGTCTCCGTTTTGGTCCGTTCACACCGAAATGCAACCCTGGCATTTTAAAACTAAAACTGACTCTGCAGCGTTTTCGAATGTCTCCGTTTTCGCGGGTCGAAAACGCTGGAGTAGTGTACACAACAGGCGTAACCGTAGCAAAAGTTAAGCGTTTTAAAACAAAAACGCACTAGTGTAAACAGGGCATACACTCTTAAATATAAAGTTTCCAAAAGAGGGTTTTCTCAGCGATGCCATAGAATAAGTATGAAGAACATTTTAATACTCTAAAGAACCTTTCGTGAAATGGAAAGATTCCATAGATGTTAAAGTTTCTTCATTGAACCATCGAAGTTAATAAAGAACCTTTATTTTTTAAGAGTGTACAGGTTTAAAACGACATGAGGGTGAGTAAATTATTATTGGGTGAACTGTTCCTTTAAAAATGTTAAACCAAGTGTACTACAATCATATTTGCAAAACTCTGCAAATAACAGCCGTTCGATTCTGTGGGAATCTGTGGAATTCTGTGGTGGAGGTCCATGTGGTCCTGCTCAGCGGTTACAGTGCACCAGCAAAGAGGGACAAACGGCACGCACTCTGCTGCCGTTTGAAATTCACAACAAATACACCGCAACCGGCATGCACAGAGCTGATGTTCTAGCGTCACACATAGTGGCCCAGTGGGGACGCTGGGAAGGGGTTCAGAGGAAGTGAGAGCTTTGATTGACAGTTTGAGGTCTGTGGCTGGTTTCCACAGCACTTTCTGCGAACAATTACAACTCATCTGTATTGCACACTTGATCTCTCACACTCAGTCACCGACTTTCTCACCGCCGGAAAACAAGATGGATGTGGTGGGATGCGACCTCTTCATACCTTACAGATTTACACTGCATTCAAAGCACACTGCAACTAAACCTGACTAAATGCATCCTAATTCTTAAACCCAGCAGACCACTCACCTCTGCTCTAACATGTTGCCTCGTCAAATATTGAATAGGGTGATGACATCAGGTGATCGCAACACAACAGCATTTCAAATGGTGACTAGGGATGCACCGTTAGGATTTCTACGGGCCGATACCGATTTAAACAAAAAATTATTGGCCGATTTCGATATTTGTCACTTCTTGCTCTCTTATTTGAAGTTTTGTCATTAAAACAGACAGTGTTTTGATCATCAAATAATTTCTAATGAACATGGATTGGATCCATTTAACATTCAGCAGGCCAGCATAAATACGTAAATACAACAGAACAAAGATACAAATGAAATAAACAATGCTTTTTAGGTAGGTTTAACAGTAGTTTTCAGGTACGGAAATAAAGAAAAACAAATGTAAATTAACACTGCATATATTCTTCACTGTATTTAATACATATTATTCCTTATTAAAGTTACAAAAGTGCTGATAGTTGTGGTTGTTGATGGTTGTAAATTGATCAAAAATCGACCGATACATCAGTGCAACTCTAGTGGTGACATTTGGAAAGATGACAACAATGGAGGTGTGTAAAGTTCTGTACTGGCAACAGAAAATAAGACTTCAGGAAATAACAATAAATCAATGTATGGACCACCAAAAAAAAAAAAAAAAAAAAAAAAAAGAATCTTGCCTCAAATTTTCCTGCATATACTCTGTTTCATATTAGAGATTGGCCATTTTACATTTAATATATTTTTAATTTTTTAAAAATAGGTTTATAGATTTTTTTATAGTTTTGATATTTTTAACGGTGGTGCTTGCTTTTTTTTGTTTGTTTTTTTGATATTTTATGGTTTTATATTTTTAACTGTAACTAGCATACTGTGCTTTAGCTGTCAAACTGTTTACATCTCTGCAAGTCTTTAAATACATCCCTTCAAAAGTATCACTGCTACATGCACACACATGCAGATGGTCGTCTTCGTCGTTGTGTCGGATCTCATGCTGTTTCTGAGTGTCCCATCATAAGCACTGCATTTTTAAGTCAGCATGTCAAGATAAAAATAGATCAAAACCCTGTGTTCTGTTCCTGTTCTGTTGAGCCCTGTCCAGCTGTTTCCAACACAACAATGTGTCTTTATGTAAATGCATCCCATCCGAATCTAAAACAAACTAACTAGTCATTCAGGCAACCCACTGACTAGTTGAATTTGGAAAAATGTAGTTTTGCACCAAACACACTCCTGTAGGCTGCAATTGAACAATCCCAGCATCATCACTTTCTCATATGTTGGGGGTTGATTCGTTTGTGTATGTATGTTCTTGCAGAAAGAAGAGGAGGGTCGACAGGATGATGTGCCTCATTAGGAGATGTTCTTCCTCCCTAAGCACTGGGCCTCAACAGAACCGGTCTGACAGTGCAGAGATTCACTCTGAGCAGAGAAAGCGACAGATACTGCAGTAGTGTTGTGTTGCTGTGTGTGGTGGCCTCATGAATTATTGTGTCTGTACTGCTAAAGGAGTCTATCCATCTACAGTCTCTGCCACATGCTATCACAGCAGTACGCAGCCCTGGCGACTGGGCCGAAGTCCACACCCAGTGTGTGTGACTTTGGTTGTGTTTGCCGTTCTTGTGGATGATTTGCATTTGCTGAGCACCAAATATAGATGAAGGTGATGTCTTGGGGAATGGAAACATTATTTATGCTGAAAACATAAAAAAGTTTTTTTTTTTTTTTTTTCACATACCTTTTTAAAAGTGCACTGCTCATCAAAAAGCTTTACACATAAAGAAATAAACAGTACTTATGTTTAAAATGATGTCTGCTCACATGATATGTGACCCTGGACCACAAAAGCAGTCACAAGGGTCAGTTTTTTGAAATTGAGATTTATACATTTAAACATTATTAATAAATAAGCTTTCCATTGATTTATGGTTTGTTAGGATAGGACAATATTTGGCTGAGATACAACTATTTGAAAATCTGGAATCTGAGGGTGCAAAAAAATCAAAATATTGAGAAAATCTCCTTTAAAGTTGTCCAAATGAAGTCCTTAGCAATGCATATCCACTCACAAAAATACATTTTTGATATATTTACGGTAAGAAATTTACAAAATATCTTCAATAATTCAATAATCAATAATTTTGACCCATACAATGTATTGTGGCTATTGCTACAAATATACCCATGCGACTTATGACTGGTTTTGTGGTCCAGGGTCACACACACACACACACACACACACACACACACATATATATATATATATATATATATAAACTTTTTAATTTTACATGTTGCCTCATGGGGGCATAATGAGATCACATGACCACCATGTAACCCCCAGTTATGAGAAATTTAAAAATTATTTTTAAATACGTAATTAACTATAACTACGAATAATGTATTTCTAAAATGGCATCATTAACTAAAAAAATTGCACAAATCCTACATCCATGCCAAAAGGTGTCAGTATAAGTCCAAGACAACTGCCTTACCGGCCAGTGCAACGAACAAAAAATTACTGTGTGCAAAGTAAATTGACCTATAATAATTGGATAAATAAATGAAAAACTGTCCAAAGTTGGGCTCACAGTGCCGGCCCACCAAAAAAGATCTTATCCCGTGATATTCCGTCCCACACTACAGTAGAATGTCACACTGTTCAATAGAAATTGAATAAAAGCTAATAAAAACTTTTTAATTTTACATGGAACAGGTCGCCTCATGGGGGCATAATGAGATCACATGACCACCATGTAACCCCAGTTATGAGACATTTAAAAATTATTTTTAAATACATAATTAACTAT
Source organism: Mylopharyngodon piceus (assembly GCA_039654765.1). NCBI lineage: Eukaryota > Metazoa > Chordata > Actinopteri > Cypriniformes > Xenocyprididae > Mylopharyngodon > Mylopharyngodon piceus. Next base: position 24,239,653 of record CM077441.1, read on the forward strand.
AACTACGAATAATGTATTTCTAAAATGGCATCATTAACTAAAAAAAATTGCACAAATCCTACATCCATGCCACAAGGTGTCAGTATAAGTTTAAGGCAACTGACTTAGTGGCCAGTGCAACAAACAAAAAATGACTGCGTACACTGTAAACTGACCTATAATAATAGGATAAATTAATGAAAACTGTCCAGAGTTGGGCTCACAGAGTCGGCCCGCCAAAAAAGATCTCATCCCGTGGTATTCCGTCCCACACTACAGTAGAACGTCACACTGTTCAATAGAAACTAAATCTACTAATAGAGCTCCTTCGATTGACAAAATCAAATCTTGGCTGAACCAATCAATAGCTTTGATTGTTGCACGAATCAATAGTATCTTCCATCCTCACTTAGCATAAGACTCAGCACCAGAATGCTCACTATTCGGCACAACCCCAGTCAGCTCGCCATTCTGCTGAGTACACACAACAACATCCACAGATCTCATCCTGCCAGAGCTTCCGGTGTCGGCACTTTGTCAATTCGCACAACCCCGCTCCTCTCCTCTCTTCAGATATGAGACGTCTCTCCCCGCCTCACTTCCTGCAGGATTGAGGATGCTGCCGGTAGGTAGGCCCGCCGCCGGCCCCCTCGCTTTAGGGCCATAAGTAACTGTAAACGGTGCTGAGCAGGTGGGTGGGGGAATGAGAATGGAGCTGCATTATTTATGGGTTTCTTGCTTGTTTTGAATTTCATCCCGATAGCACTGTTTCAGCACTTTTCCAGCGCCTGCCACACGAGAGTGAGTGAATGAGTGCCGGCGCATTTGCTGGAGCGAATACAAATATCTGACCTTCTTTTAGCTGATTTACAAGCCCATTTTCTGCTGAGGGAGTGCTAATATTACCCATTACACGAGACGGAAAAGAGAAGAAAACAGTGCAGTGCAGACATGACAACAAACTGCAGTGATTTACATAATGGCCATTGTTGGTGGAGATCATGTGCGTTTACCAATTCAAACTGATTGTAAACTGCAAAAACTTATGTGATACTAATTGGCCCATCACTCAAACTGAAGCATGAGTTACTGCTTGAACTCTGCGGTTCACTGGGTTGCTGATCAAGTATGTTTCACCAGAGGCGACATATTCTGCAAAGGGCACCGGAATATGTGCAATATGAAGAGATTAGACATGAAATGCATTGCCTTGGTCTCCTCTGTGTCTTTGGTATCAAACTCAGTGTTAGAGAACAGAGGACTGTGGTACACTGAGTACCCTAAACATACACAAAGAGTTTGCCAGAAGTCCACATCTGCCTTTCATCAGCGTCAACAGTCTAAAGGGCTCAGAGGAGGTGCTGCTGGACGAAACCTAACGCTACACACACACACAGATACACAAAATGAAGCTCTAACAGACTAAAAGCAGGTGACTCACATTAAGAGCTGGATGAACAACTCAAAAGTGAAACTCAGAACCAATCGCCTATAAAACCAAAGATGTGCGCATGGAAAATGAAATAAGCTCGAGGCCACTGAACAGCAGAAAATGAACATGACAAATGGGCTTAGCAGGGATCCGATGAAACTTTAAAGAGATCCCATTCACTTTGTACGCCACGGAAAACAACCAGCGCCAGAAGAGAATTGCTCTCATATTCCCTGGGAAATTCAGCACGACACGCAGCGGTCTCTATCAGGATACTGATGTGTGCTAAACCGCGATTTCAAAGCGGCTACCCGTTGAGTTTGCTCCGGTAGCTGTAGTTTCTCTGGAGCGTGTTGAGGTTCTGCAGGTGGTCAGGTGTGTCTGCACAGCTGCATAAGCATGTAATCAATCGCAGCGCTGCCTCCAGGCGCAGGTGGCCGAGGCTTTGCCAACAACATGCTCTTTGCGCTCGTACCAGTAGGCACACCAGGAAAATATGGAATAGCATCCGGACATGCTGTCTTTCAGGCTCAAACATGTAGATTCACACGCAATCCGCATGCTACCACCACACACGGCTCATCTGCTCTGGAAAATATCAGCAGCTGACTGGCGGAAGTCAATACGGTTTCTCATTTTCACTGAGTTAGCGTCTGCTGATGAATAGCTGATATTTAATCGCAGTTACGAGACACTTAGAGCTCTGCCGTTCTGTCTTATTACATTCTGTCCGCACTAGAACAAGAGGCTTCAGCCCCCCTATCGACCAGCGTGTGCTTCATCAGCTGCTGAGTCCAGCTCACTTCAGCAGGGCTTCCTGTCCCAGCAGTAGATGGTTAAGCCATTCTCCCTCTCTCAAAACCATTCATCCATCTGATTCAGACCGTCTGAACCTTAACAGGACTAATTAAGGCACTGTTGTTGTGTTGGAGAGATAGCTGGGCTTTTAGAAGGACCCCTGTGGAGAGATCTCTCTTGGATCAGGTGCAGATCCTAACACAGATCTGTTGGGTCTGGCAGCACTGTCATCGACATTTGGTTGGAAAATAAAGCTAACGCTAGTCCAAAAGAACTTTACTGGAGGAAAAATGGTTTAAAAGAGTAAAAAGAAAGCATAAAATTACCAAACAGAAACTTCAAAGGAATAGCTTGCCCAAAAATGACACTTAATACTGTCTTAATTTATTCACCCCCATGGGTTTCTTCCATGGAACAAAAAAGGACATGTTTGGCAGTCTCCATTCACTTTCATTATATGGAATAAAGATGCAATAGAAGTGAATGGTGACTGAGACTGTCAGACACAAATGTTCTACCTAACATTTCTCCTTTTGTGTTCCAAGGAGGACAACATGAGGGTGAGCAAATGATGACACAATATTTATTTTTGGGTGAACTAATCCTCTTATAAGTAGGTTATCTCATGTGTTCCGACAGGAAAATTACTCACAATTTATATTATAGTGTTCATGTTACTGTGTGTTTGAATATGTACTCTTTTAAAAGTAACTATTTTGTGAGGATGCTGGCAACTGCATATTGTTATATTTATAGTAACTGAGTATAGAAACATACACCATGTGCAACAGAGACTGTAAATAAGAGTTACAAAAAAACATGAGAAATATATAGCCTAAATATCTGAGACACAGAATACGTAACATTGAAAGCAAAACGACAACTACAACAGTAAAAATCCCCGTTTAAAAATCCCCTTCAAACCGTTTGGCATTAGTTTTCACACAAAACAGAAACAGGAAAGCACATTGACTCCGTGAAAGCTAAGTTATCATTTACACCCATGTTTATTCATTCATAATGCCAAATTTCGAGGTTAGTACCTAATGTCATTCCGAATTTTCCCTGAATTGCGAAAATATGTTAACGTTACAGGATTTCAGCGGTTTATTTTAAAGATTTTTCAAAGTATCGGTGATTGAAGTGAGTTTTATCAGTCAGGTATGTTAATAAAACTCTCACTAAAGATAGTTGACATGCAAAACCTGTCTTTCAAATCGAGAAACACCAGCGAGGAGTGTAAAAATGTCAAATAAAGACTAATAAAATACGAAAACCACAAATATAATCGTGTATAGGCTACACATACACATATGCAAACATATATAGATTACATATATTTTCATTATATTCTGTATTTGCGCCAATATTTTTTATGATAGTCGCTGGAGGTGCCTCATGTGCCCGCGGTAGCACAAATACAGTCGTCAAGACTAAGTAACCATGACACGGGAACACTATGACTAGAAAAGCAGCGTAAATGATGGGTTACGACTTTATAAGGTAAAAATATTGCATGTTTAAGGGTTTATCTGATAGGCTGTTTAATTTAGGATCCCGTTCGTGGTGTGAAGAGAATCTGCTGCGTAATTTACTCCGGAGTTTATCTGTGCGTTTGTGAAGGAAAAGAAATACCCTTAATCTTTAAAAAACAAAAACAAAACAAAACAAAAAAACATTAGTTTGTACTACACAGCTAATTAAAAAAGCACAAAGAAGTGCAGGGAAAATGTGCCGTGGAGTCCAGTATGAAGCGCGGCGTTTGACGGAGCTCATGCCGAGCGCGCGTCACTTCTAGCGGGCAAGAGATTGCCAGCGCACGCGGTGAGCTTTCACCCATCATCACACAAACCTGCTGAAACTAGCATACGAGATGCTCATCATTTTGATGTTGTCATTTTAGTTTTCTTATTTGATGCTATTTTTTCTTTTCTTAGTTAATAATAAGTGTTAAATATGGCATATTTTGCCGTTTTTGTTTGTCAGTTGTAAGGTACGATAACAAAATTCAATACAAATGTCCGAAATTACATAAAAACTGAAATATATCAATAATATGGTCCCCGTGCCTTGTACAATTTCATATAATAGCATAAGCGTAAAATGGAAACATGTACTGATTCAGAAAAAAACAAATAAACAAATGACAAAACAACAAAAACTTACCCTCATCTCCATAAACTAATGCCGCACACAAGACAAGTAAAGATCCACAGAGCTTTATGAATAAATCCATCTTTTCTGGGTGAATGTTCACCCAGTGCGTGTAGAGTGAAAGCTGAAGTTCTTGTGATGTTCTTTGAAAATGTTCTTGTCCACTGATGATGTATCCACTTGTGTCTTGAGTCTGACAACAATTTCTGCCGCCTGCTTTCTCGATATGTTTCAAAATGCTGGATGCGTAAATTCAACCCAGACCTGGCCGTTTAACATCTCCAGTTGTATCCTAAACAAAAGCAACAACAGCGAAAAGCGTCTGACTTTAAAACTAAATTACTTTCTCTTTAAAAGCCAGAGTTCAGACCAAAAACATATTTTGGCTTGATTTCCTCGAGCTATAGCAGCGCGTGAGTGAGTGAGGTGAGCGGCGCTTTCTCTCGCCTTCAAATCCAACTGACATGAAGCGTTTTCCCGGTCTCCTCCCCACAGAATCCACCACCAAAAGCTCTGTCTCGCACGGGAAATACTGGCCACGGCGGTAAACTGTCAGGAAAGTGCAGCTCGGATGAGGTCCTCCGTGCAGCGGGTCCGTAACTTAAGTCTTGTGATAGAGATACTCCGCGCGCTGTCTCTTTGGCACTGCGCGTCTCTGCGTTTGAGCGCTGAGTCTTGCACGGCAGCAGCATGTGGATGTAATAGCATTAAGGACGGGCGCAGCTATCGCATTACAGTCAGCACCTCGGCCCGCCTCTCCAGTCTCTGATTAAAGACCAGCCACTAGTCCCGCAGTTACGCTATAAAAAGGCGAGCGAGGGAAACACAAGCGCCCACAGCCACACGGGCTCGTCAAACGCTCGTGGCTGTGCAAAACCACAGGCTGGTTCGGAGAGTTTCTTCAAGGTGGTGTAGGATGTATGCTGCCTACAATTGGTCACTGACAAATAATGATGTCCAAAATAATAAAATCCTTTAAAATTCTAGTTTAAAACACACGTGCCACGTTCTTAGCAATACATTCGGTAACACTTTATTTTACAGTGCCGTGGTTACACGTTACTACATGTACTTACTATAATAACAGTAAATTATGCATATTTACAAGTAACTAACCCTAACCCTAACTGCAACTATATAGTAAGTACATGTAGTTAATTAATAGTACTCAGTACTTATTTGAGTAATTACAATGTAACTACAGCACTGTAAAATAAAGTGTAACCATACATTCTTTGTATTTGTGTATATATATAATTTCCAACAAAAAATAAATTACTCAAAAAATGTCAAGTGGTGTAACCATCATGTAAAAATCATTGTAATCATGTATATAAAAGTTTATTTTTACATTTTTGACTTGATGAACAAGTTTTTTTCCCCAAATATTTATAGTATTGTAAAATAAAATTGAAGAAATAATGATTTTTTTACTCTGCACAGTTACACCACCTAGACAGTTTTAATCATCCCACAAAGTCCCACCAAAATATAAAAATGACATAACCCAGAAACAGAAAAATACGTCTAGAATAGATCTGGACAAAAATAAAAGCTACATCATTGACCCAAATAACATAAGGGAACAACAGAAGCAAACTGTTGTAATTGTGATCATATATGCTACCATTATGTTTGACTGCTTGTTGCATGATTGATGTTAGAAACTTAACAGTTTTGATGCCCTCCAGTTGACTTTAAGCAGAAAAGTGAAAATGCTGAGTTGAGCCATGCATTAGGTAAGGCGATGTGCATGGTAATGTGTGGCTGCGGTTGAATTAATGCAAATGTTTTTGACAGCAAGCCAAGGAAAGATCAACAAGGGTATAAGGGTCAAACGCTGAGCAAAAATACAAGAAACTGAACAATCCGATGGTAAAAGTTCCATGACGACAGATGTTTGACAGAAACTAAAAACATCTGTTTTTCTTTCCTTGTGACTGATTCACTGTTGAAAATACACAAATGAACAATAAACACACACACACACACACTCACAGTTAAAATAAGTACAAAAAGCAGAAGTTTGTGGTAGGATGTGTGGGACACTGAGAAAAGGGGAAGAGAAAGCAATTCTTGGGAAGACCAATGTCCCTCTGGCTCTGCCCATCCAGAGTCCTTTAATTTGGCCCTCTGCACTCAAAAACACATATGAGGACAGAAATGAGACACTAAAGTACAGCAGGAGGTTGGGGTTTAGAGAGAAGGGCTAGAATAAACCACACTGTGCAAGGAACCCAAACTCTCAGATATGTTCTTGTGCACAGATCTCTTCATATCCACCCAACATGGGCCAAAGAGGGCCCCAGTTCGCCACTAACTACAGCGGCTTTAATGACACAGCATTACCCTGCAGATCCCAAAATAAGCTTCTCCCTCTTCAACCACCCTGCACACGCTCTGGCACACGTTCGGCACTGTGACACCAGGCAGCTAGGGAAGCACGGGGAAGTTTTTCTTAACTTTGATGCCTTGTCAGTTTCAGGTCATGTCTTATTGAAGTCAGATGATTAGTCATGTGCTGTGCCATGCCTGAGCTGTTATTTCTGAGAATCACAGAGAAAACAGGAAGTGCAGAAAACATGATTGTTTTCGCAACAATGGACTTCTTTTCATTATCACCAACCACTCAATGAGGTGTTTCATAGTTCAATTGACAAGACCTCAATGATACTTTTATCTCTCTGAGAGTACTGACTCCATCTCTCAGCTCTTGAGACCACTGCACTATTTGACCTGGGGACTTGAGCCTGTCAACAGCAATGCTTGATAAAGGTTGCTTTTTTACACCGTCTTCAGACCAGTCTTGTGGTGTCACCTATCACGGATGAGGTCAGAGTTTGGGTATAGTGAGGGCTGGTCTTGGATCAGGGTGAAATAACAGCTTCCCTTTGAAGTGTTGACAGGCCTGGCCTGCGCTGTCCACACACACCTCGACCCACAGCAGACCTGTGATCATCCATCTTATTGGTTAATGCCAGGCTGAGCATGAGGAGATCTCTGTAGAACAGTGGAGTCTCTGTGCGTGGTGGTGGGGTTATCCACACTCTCAGCCTCACGGGGGAAGTGTTGAGTGTGTGTGTGCATGCATGTGTGAGCTCTGAGGTTCATGATGGCTATTCAGGGAGGAAAGTCCCTGCTGCGGTCCCAGCAGTGGCTACTTCATCTTCTTACGCCATTTGAGCTTAAGTCCCGCTCGAGCCAAAAAGCACCCAATGCTGACACACCTGCTTGTTTACAGCTACTAGATGTCTGGAAGGAAGGAAGTACAAGAACAAAGTTACTGAAGACATATATGTATTATAATGTTCACAAACAAAGCATAAAGGAATAAACAAAAAAAGGATATAGTACAATGTCAAGCGCTGTAACCATTAAGTAAAAACCACAAAAATTCTTTTCTTGCACCTTGATTCATGCAAGTTTACAATTAGAATACTTTCTCACCTAAAAACTCTTAAAACTACATTTCGTGACATAACAACAGTACTATTTATAATAAATATGGTGGATATGCTCGTGACATTCCATGACATTCGCCGCAAGCGGAGTGATACGAACGGTGAAACGGTACCAGTGCTGATACTGGGCGAATATTGCACAGTTCTCAGCCAATCAGATTCGAGAACCAGAAAGAACTGTTGTATAAACAAGAATGAATATCAAGATTTAAGGTTACTCTACTTGACCTGAACAAAACACATATTTTCATAAAAATATGTAATCAAAATGTGTGATATTTTTTAAAAAGGAAAGAATATAATTCACTGGAGAAAATACTCTAAACCAAAAAACTGTCAACTGGGGTAAGTAAAAAGCACAAAATACTTTTCTTGCACATTCAATCATGCAAGTTTACACAAATTAGATCATGATATAATACTACAAGAATATCAAGTCATGAATAAAGGTTTTATAAGGTTAGTCCACTTGATTTGAAAAAAAAAACAAAACAAAAACATACATTCAATCACACATTTCAATCAAAATATGTAATATATTTTTTAAAAAATAAATGAAGAGTGAAGAGAATTAGGTAAAGGAAATGTCCAGTGGTGCAACCAGCAAGTAAAGAGTACTAAAATTCTTTATTTGATTACATGTGAGTTTATACAACACAAGTTATGAAATACCAAGAAAATCAAGACATTTTCTTAAGGTGACTCCATTTGACCTGTACAAAAAAAATGTGATAAAATATCACAAATTCCATCACAATGTGTGCTATTTTCAAAATAAGAAAATAATTAAGTTAAGGAAGAGCCATAGTAAACAAGGCTGCTTTTAGATACTTTCAAAAAGTGCTAATTACCTCAAGTCAACATAGGTCAGAGTTCCACAGCAGTTGACAATAGTAGCTAAATGCTGTCTCTTCAGCCATGTTTTACAAATATCAGTTGGATGAACTGAGTGATCTAGCTGTAGTATACTGTATTTTGCAATCATATTGTTATGGTATGTTGGGGTAGCACTAAGAAGACATTTAAAAATGAATACAACAATCCTGAAATCAGTCTATAAGATAGCTAGTAAAGGATTTAAGTACTGGAGTTCCTCAGTTTGGTACGAGTCAGCATTTCTGCAGCTCCTCAACTCTTTGTACGTTTGACGGAGCTCTTCGGTAAGCCAGCCAAAACACTCCTGCAGCAGTCAAATGCATGAATGAATTTCTCACTGTCAGTGGGACAAGTGGACTGCTCTAGACGTATTGCACAGATTAACACCCAGATCCAATTACCCTTGGTAAGCAAGCCCCGGGGCTAAATAGTGTACCACAGCTGGAACGGGCACCGGCTCTCTGCCCACATCAAATCTAGAGGAGAAACATCCATAGTGGGGGAAACAACAGATAGACAGGCCTAAAGTAGAACCAGAGTTGAACTGGAGTCAAATGTGTTTACTATGGATCTGAGCATGAACATAAAGAAGCTACCAGTGTTTACATGGAAGATGAATAGCAAATATGGTGTCCGTGGTTTCCCTCACAACTCTTATGAACAAAAGTTCACTCATTTCACCACATATTCACTAGAGAGGCTTCAAAATTTTGGGGTTCAGCAGAAATGTTTTTGATGGGCTGAAATCATTGACAGAAGACGTTCAGTTTAGTTAGCGCTTCTCTGATGTCGAGTTTTGACTGTGTCATCGTCGATTTAGTAAGTGGATAAGCTTCAAGAGATAAACATATCAGCTGTGTGGACAGTTGGGCACACTTCACCATGACCAAAAATTATGCTAGAATAGCAATATGTAAACTTCTTTCGGCAGAAATATCGAATAATACTATGACTGGGTTACCCAGTAACCCAAATTTAATTACCAAACCTTTTTCTTGGTTTCATTTTCTGCTAAATTAAAGGGTTAGTTCACCCAAAAATGAAAATTCTGTCATTTATTACTCACCCTCATGTCGTTCCACTCCCGTAAGACCTTCGTTCATCTTCGGAACACAAATTAAGATATTTTTGATGAACTCCGAGACCTCCTTAACCACCATTTTCAAGGTCCAGAAAGGTACTAAAGAAATTGTTAAAATAGTCCATGTGACTGCAGTGGTTCAACCTTCTTTTTATGAAGCGACGAGAATACTTTTTGTGTGTGCAAAAACAAAACAAAAATAACAACTTTATTCAACGATATCTTCTCTTCCGTGTCATTCTCCTAAGCTGTTTGAACCACTGCAGTCACATGGACTAATTTAACTATGTCTTTGGGTGATATTTTTGGGTGAACTAACCCTTTAAATCTTGAATTTCGGTTTCAGTTTCTCAGTAAAAAATCATTTTGATGCATCACTAATGCAAAATGCATAATAAAGACTTTAATTCATATTATTCCAAAGCAAACAAGACAAATCACAACCTTGCATTACTCATGTCTTTCTAAGTGAGTAATACAGCCACACACAGACAAAAGCATGCACATTGATATTCTCACTCAATAAACTCACCTTTGCACAGAAGAACAGTAAATTATTATATCAGCAGCACATATACACGGGCAACTCTCTAATGTGCCTCGGCTGAAACATAGCTTTGCCTATTTACTGGGGACAAACACACAGCTCATCAGCCTGTCCCTATGTTCAGACGACTCTTTGAGTTATATCTGCTTTTCTGTTTCACCCGCTGCCCACACACACAAACATCCACATCCAGTAATCACATCTATCCTCTCTGATCTGCCTGTTTGTGTACAGAAGTTGCGCTGGGTGCAGTAAACCTAAATCTGAACGCTGTAGATCTTAGGTCCTGGTGTCTGCAGGAGCGGACTTTTATTCCCCTATTTACTGCTGTGTGTCAGCTGTGGCCGCCTCCGGTGTGATTATCACTGCAGGTTGAAGCTGTGTCCTGGGGTTCATACAGAAGAATAGTGGTGGAGGAAACTGTAGTTCTCATTATCCACAAAGCCATCCAACTCCCACAAGGCCTTTTCGTCTCCATACGCTCACATTCATTTACACCAGCCTGAAGAAATACCTACTTACCAGCAGGAGCGGTGTGTGTGTGTGTGTTGCTAATACTGTAACCTGTAAACAAGGGCAGAATTTAATTGACTTAACGTTTATATAATGTTTAATTTTCAAGAAATCACAGCAATTAATGCAGTTATTTTGATCAGGATTCAGTAAATCCACATCCGTCCTTTTATTTGAACTTAGTTGTCTTCAGAAGTATCCAGTGCAGTTCACCTCTGAACCATGAGGGGGCAGGTGTCTGCCAAGGGAGACAGATGAAAGCATGGCAGGATCAGGGAACAAACAGGAGAATTAAAGTCTATTGATAAAACACTCACATCAAATTAAATGATAACGTGTACATTCATGCTGAATCAAAAGCATATAAGCGATGAGGTGGTGTAATTTCAGCACAGTTTCAACCAACAGCCGGCTGAATTTCAGTCAAATCACTACGGACCAGAGAAACGAGAGACGTCCTTATTAAATAACAATATAATATCTAAACCTGATGAATCACGATGACAAATGATATTCAGTCGTCTCTAATTATCTTCACAATAGCTCATTCCTCAGCGCGTTGACGCCCTCCTCCAGGATACGGCATTAACAGCGGCCTGCCGTATATATATCTGTAAACACAATTTCCTCTTCTTTGATTTGGGATTTCATTTTCTAATAACTGGATATACCCATCTCTCATGTATATGACATTAACTGCAGGCATTATTTGTAAGAGACTGAATGAGCTGTCAAATAACCGGAAATAACAGGTAAAGTGCCTCTCTAGGTAATTGTTGTATACCTCTTAATCTTAGCTTTAATTACACAACTGCAGTATCTCAGAGCCATGAAACCCATATTCCCACACACACGCTGTAATTGAAACGCCTGGGGTAAGTGCAATCGCTGATGGGTTTCTCCCCTCACCTCAAACACCGGTCACTGATAAGCCTGGGGGTCAGAGGTCAGGGTTTCTAACACTGATAAGGCCGTCTGTGGAATCCCATGGAGCTGATTGGGATCTAAGCAAGCATGGAGGCCAGGGAATGCGAAGGTACACTGATCAAATACAGAGGTCTCCTCCCTCTTACTCTACTCAGTCTGCTATGGCACTGCTTATCTAACAACTCAGCATGAATGAGATGTTTGGCCCTCCAACAATTTTTTCCCCTATTGAGTTTCTCTCAAATTACATGTTTGGATCTAACATTCCCTTCTGTGTTGAGGTCATTCAGTTGTTTACTGTAAATATCACAGTCCAGTAGAAGCCAGCAGGGTGGACAAATAGGTGATTGTCCTCAACGTCTTCAGGCTTTCCCCCCGTTCACCTCATCTGTGTCTTTTCAGAAGCAGACCTCAAGGAACACAGTCTGGAGTTATAATACAAAGATATTTGATTGGTAAACTTTAGTGTTCCTGTTCATGAGGAAGAGGAACCTATCAAGACTTTATTGGCTGGAGGAATAAAGAGTGAAGCTATTTGGGCAGAAAAAGCCTTGACAGCAAAGTCTTATTTCACATCAGTGCAGGAACTACAGAGTGCTTTGATATCAGCACTTTTGTAATATATTCTTTGAGTTATGAGTATAAATGAGGGGAGTTGATGATTGTGCGTTACTGTTTGAGATTAATATTTGCAGTGGTACCCCAGGCACAGCAAGCTTGCAAATTTGCACTTTCCCAGTAAGAAGCCTCGCGATCGTAAACATTTGATTAATCAAAAGTAAACACGTAAAACAATGCAGTATAAACTGAGACAGTAATCATGTGATTGCATAATAAATGGCATGTCATGTGAATGTTGGAGTGATGCAGTGAGGACATTTCTGCTGTGTGTTCATTGTGTGCCATCAAAGCGAGTCACCATTTGGGTAATTAATTTGAGTAATGAACACAAAAATTCACACATCTGCATTTTTCTCTTGTTGGGTAATTTTTCACTGGTCTTATGAGATGCAGTAAAATGAAATGTAATTGAAAAACATGGAGTTTTAGCCTGTTGCTGCAGGCTTTACATCACTGCGTATTTGATAGATTACAAAGCAGTTTGTCAATTCTAATAGTCGCATCAAAATTAAAATAAAGTGAATAACTGCGATTTCCTAATATGATTGTTTTGGTTCTGCTAAATGTTGCTGTAAGTCTTACTTTTGGAAAATTAAAAACACCATATTTCACTTACAGTCTCTTCATTAAGTGAAGCAAAAGTCTGGCTGTGAAAGATGCCAAATATTTATAAATACAAATATATAGAATTTTGGATTAAAAAAGTGTGTTAAATTAAATGTATGTTTACATAACAACAATGTACTAAAAGCAGAAAAAAGTTTTTCCTTTGCATTTTTCGTATACAGACGACAACGTTGAAACAATCCCCGTTCACACAGATCTGCGAAAACAATACTGCCAGGCCAGTAGTTGGCGATGTGACTTTATACGCCTATAGACTGAACACGTAATACACATGCACATGACATAACAGTTCTCACAAATTTGCATTTTTGTAGTTTACATGGAGACGATAACAGTATCGTTTTCAAAAACTTGCAATTTGAAACCAAACTTTTCAAAAGTTTGCGTTTTCAGGCCTCCAAAACTCTGTTGTCGTGTAAATGAATGGCCGAAACGCATTAAAAGTTTTCTGTTTTTAGTTGAAAATGGTGTAAACATCCCCTAAATGGAATTAAATTAAAGCAGTCTTACACAGTCACAGTCTGTGTTCTCTGGAACAGTGATCTTAAACTCTCTATTGAGGGTTAGAAAGACTGCCAATGACAATAAGACAACAGAAGATGCATGATAAAAGGGCACTTAAAAGTAATGAATCACTAAACAGCATTGTTTAAACTGAGCAGGGTGCTATATGGCTCTCTGCGCATACACAGAATGGATAAAGACAGGAAAAGGAAAAGATTGAGGAAAGACGTTAAGCGTTAAGGATAAAAGGAGTGATTGACAGTATTTTTATATAGAAACCGAATAAGTGAAGTAACATCAATGATCTAAACGTCATAGCTTTCAGATTTTGGACTTCAAGGATTGATTTAAAGATGTTAGTGTGGGCTTGTGGCTGAAACAAACAGGAGATAATGGTGGTAATTGTGTATGTGCGTGTGTGTGCGTATGTGTGTGTGTTTGTGTGTGTGTGTGTGTGTGTGTGTGTGTGTGTGTGCACGTGGCCCTCAGATTCAATTTGGCATTGGAGTGTCAGTGAGATGGTTCACTGAGCATCTGATATGAGTGACTGATTAACTCAAGCTAATTGATTGAGAAGCGTCACACTGCTGGCGAACTAAGATGGAGACAAGGGGGTCAAACATCTGCTGCTTTCCCAGAAACCCCCCTGCTTTACCTTATCCCATTACCCCTCAAAACCCTCTGCTCTAATACCCACAAACACACACACACGCTACACTGGGAATCCAGCAGTCACAGGAAGTGATGTGGAAAAACTGAAGGAATGATGAAAATTGAATGCTAGCATTAATTTTTAATTAGACATGATTAATTGTTGTTTCTTCTTCTGGTTTTGATCCATTCAAACAGACTGTGATTAATGTGACCCAGTGAGGAAATCACAGCCTCGCTGAAATGAAGAGCTATTGATTATTGACTTCAGCTAAACTAACAAAATTTAACAAAATGACCTTCATCCAGTGTCAGACTCATGGAGAGTGTGCTGGATTACTCTGTGGAGATTATTAGAGTCATATAGGCTGATAGTGAGGAGTTCAGAGGTTCTGTTTGAATCTCAGATAATACTGCAATAAGTGATGGTGGACATACAGTGGACGGTTAAAAAAGCCACACTGAATATTAAAACCACAAAACTGAAACCAACTGGCATGTGCAAACATATGATGAATTAACTTTTATGAGCCATTTTTCACTTTTAACCAGCTGATCTCAAGGCGATTTTTACTGGATGTATGAAGTCATTTTCACACAGGTATCCTAGCAGAGTAATCACATGTGTGGAGAATCACATTATAAACCCCTAAAAAGGGTCAAAATATGCTTTATCTTAAAGGGTTAGTTCAGCCAAAAATGTAAAATCTGTCATTAATTACTCACCCTCATGTCATTTCACACCCGTAAGACCTTCATTCATCTTCAAAACACAAATTAAGATATTTTTGATAAAATCTGATGGCTCAGTGAGGCATTTTTAATTTACTACAGTGGTTCAACCTTAATGTTATGAAGTGACAAGAATACTTTTTGTGCACCAAAAAAACGAAAGAACGACTTTATTCAACAATATCTAGTGATGGGCGATTTCAAAACACTGCTTCATGAAGCTTCGAAGCTTTACGAATCTTTTGTTTCGAATCAGTGGTTCGGAGCGCATATCAAACTGACAAAGTCACGCCCCCGATTCGAAACAAAAGATTCGTAAAGCTTCGAAGCTTCATGAAGCAGTGTTTTGAAATCGCCCATCACTAGATATTGTTGAATAAAGTCGTTCTTTTGTTTTTGTTTTTTGGGCACACAAAAAGTATTCTCGTCACTTCATAACATTAAGGTTGAACCACTGTAGACACATGTACTGTTTTAAATATAACTTTAGTAGCTTTCTGGGCATCTGAAAGTGTAAATTAACTTGCTTTCAATGCAGGCCTCACTGAGCCATAAAATTTTACAAAAATATCTTAATTTGTGTTCTGAAGATGAACGAAGGTCTTACGGGTGTGGAACAACATGAAGGTGAGTAATTAATGACAGAATTTTCATTTTTGGGTGAACTAACCCTTTAATTTTAAAGAGTGCATCTATTAGGGCTTCACGATTAATCGAAATGTGATATTATACAAATGCAAAGGCTGTGATTTAAATCAAAACATGTGCTGCATTTTATTATACACCGATGTTTATGCGATTCGGTTCATGTATGCTTCTTCACACAAACTCCATCTCTGAATCTGCTTTGAGTTTGGGTTACTATCTTTCCATATAGTAACAAGAAGTGCTTTTTAACAGAAGAGAAGCTTTAAAGTTAGCATGAAATCAAAATTGACAATTCTTTTTTTTCTTTTTTTTATTGAAAATTTTGAAGCAAATCACAACTATCCAAAGATTCAATCAATTCCTGATGGTCAAAATCAAGTCTCTCGTTCAAGACAACGTTTCAGTCACATTATATATACTTCACAATAGGAAAGAAAAGACAATCACAACTTCCGTTTCATGGCAACTTTAAGTGCTCCATGTGATTTTATGTCAAAATAAAAGTATGTGTGTTGGGGGAGGTGTTATAGATCACTGTATATTGTTTTTTTTATTTTTTTATTACTTATTTTTAATATTTTTTATATCTTTTTTTAGATCAGAATAGAGAGTAGAAATGAAGTGAAGTGGAAGAGTGAGGGAGACAGATTGGAAGGATAAAAAATCTGAGCGCAACCGTTCTGCATGCTGGAGCACTGCCCAGTATAAAGCACTTATATTGGACCTTTTGTTCAACCTATTCACTGATATCTTTACTATTGCTCCCATAACCATCACTCACTAACTAACCCATGCACACAAACACATACTCAAACTAACCTCACACCATCATTACAACCAAGAAGCGTTTGCCTGTCATTCTTCAAACAGCCCTGGGAGGATCTGAGTATTAGTGAAGAATATAGCCTCTGCATTCCACATACACACAGACACAGTTTCACAATCAAGCTCACACAAATCACACACACACAGATCCCAATATAATTCCATTTAAATCCTCATTGCTTTTGTGCTCTTTTGCAAGGAAGCACAATAGTCACATTATTGGCTAAAGGATCTTTGATGTGTGGACGGAGGGCTCAGTGAATGGATTCAGGAACAATCAGTGTGGTGAGCAGGGAACCTGGGGAGGTTCTCAATACACGCTTTGATGTCCCTCTGTTAGTTTAGAGAAGTGTGTGTGGTGTGCGTGTGCGTGTGTGCGTGTGTGTGTGTGTGTGTGGGGGGGGGGGCTTCCATAGTAATGCTGGGAATGGAAATCATTTAAGTTTTCAAAAACACACAACCAAAAAACATAAAAACAGGAATAATTCACTTGAAAATTGTGCTCCTCTTTTCTGTATAATGAAAAAAAGTGATCCAAAATGATAAATAGTTATTCCTCACATAAAGCTGTAGAAGACGTGGAACATGGTCTTCTTTTATGATATACTTTTATTTTACTTTGTGCCCTTTTTGAAGCTTTAAAGTTTCAGTTCATTGTAACTGTTTGGAAAAATACAACCAACTACACTATTTTTTTCTCCTTTTGTGTTCAATGGATGAAAGTCATTCAGGCATTCAGGTCTGGAATGATATGAAGGTGAGTAAAAGGAAAATATATAAATATTTTTATTTTTGGGTGAATTAATCCTTTAATAAGATCAAAACCACCAACCCTTCAATATGCAAACCATAAATAAATATAATCCCTGGTTTTGAGCCATGAAAACAGTCTCTGTGTTTGCTGCAAATTCAAATAAAAAGCAAAAGATAGGAAACATTAGACACAGATGCAAGAACTCCAGTATTGTTTGTCATGAAAGTGAAAGTAAAGCTCATTTTCCATAAGAAAAGGTGGCAGTAGAGAGGGAGGTACTTGACAGGTAGCTGATACACCAACTGAAAGAGGTCTGATTTATTTGAAGGAGGGAATGAGAGCTTGATGAGCTCAGGAAACCAACAGCAGACAGTAATTCCATCCCGTCTTTGTCTTTCACCGCAGCGTCCGAACAAGCTTCTCAAAATGGCACAATAGATTTAATGAAGCGCCTTTGCACACTCTAACTCTATTCCTTTATGGCATAAGCAACACCACAAGTTTTATAACAGCGCTGTAAAAGGCAGACAAAAGACAAATGGCCGTCGGTAAATTACTGCGGTCCTGTGGCCTGAGACTGGGTACTGTAAAGTGGAGGGGGGTTATGATCAGAGCAGGAGAGGGAGGGGAGGCTTATTTTGTCAGGCAAACCCTAAAGAAGATGACAGCAGCCGAATCCAAGAGTGCCCCCCTCCTCACTTCAAAAGCACACATGCACACACATGGCTTTCAAACTCCATCAGCTTTAATGAGTCCTGATTGGATAGCATGTCGAAGCTTTTCGGGTCAAACATCAGTCTATCTTCCCATCTTTCTCTCTCTCTGAGCTTCATTACTCTCATCAAGACAGAATTCAGTGGAACGGCATCTCCAGGCATCTCTTCTAAAAAGAGTTATCAGAGTGTGAAATAACGGTGCAGATGCCCAAATACAGTGTTTTGACAGTACTGCCCAGTTGGAAAGTGATGTTTTGGGTTTCTGCATTAACTGGAATTTGAAATGGACTGCCAGAGGAAAATGTTATTGCTCAGAGGCTGCTTTGGAGACTTAATGGACTTCTTAGTTGTGTTTGATTTAAGTACTAACTTAATCTAAGATGTTTCTCTTTAAAGGGGGGGTATCACACACAGTTTCTGCCAATCTCATGTTAATCTTGAGCACATATAGAGTAATATTACATCCTTCATATCTCTGAAAAGTCTTTAGTTTTATCATATTTATAAAAGATAGATACGCTGTACCGAGTCTTTCTGAAAAAAGCCGAGCTCCTGGAGGCGTGCTTGCCGTCAGTGCCGTGGGCAGAGCTAAAGAGTCATGAGCGCGCGCAGCTTCTGCGTAGAGATCGTCTGCAAGCTGTGACATCAAAATAAAAATAGAACAAAAACGTTTGTGTTGTTTACATTATATGCACTTATGCGCCGATTGCCAACAAAACAGAGACATCTGATGCAGCTTTACTCACCACCCGAGATCTGCAAATCCATCGCCGAACTGGGACTTGTTTTCAAAGCATTCATCACCGAAATCCCGGGAACAAACAAACATACGTGCACAACTCCATTGCTGCCCTGGAAAAACAATCTTCATCCACTGTTCCCTTAACGCTGGGTACTTTGGGAAGCTGAAAAAGGTAATCTTTCCCTCACAACCAAAACCACACTCCTTTGTTGACAGGAGCTGCGTCTCATTTTGGAGGCTGCTTCCTCCGGAGGTCGCATTTGAAGGCTGCATACATCATCAAGGATGTCATATTTAAGAAAGTAACCGTAATAAAATTGACTGATATTCATTGCGAGGTGTAAAATACTGTACTTTCTTTCTTACTTTGCAATCTAATGGTTATTTTTCTTAAATGACTCGATGATGTATGCAGCCTTCAAAGGGTGCAGGCCCCGAAATGGGACACAGCCATTGTTGAAAAATCTCTCGGCTTCCGTATCCCGAACGAAACGCGTTGAGGGGCGTGCTCTTGCTCTTGCTCTGGGAGATGTGTGTGTGCAAAAAACCCGAACCCCGGTCCACAACCGGAAGTAGTATATTTGGCACAGAAATACTCCATCATACGTCCAACTCGTGTTTTGAAACTTTGGCCATGTTTAACATGAGAATGCAGCTCTTTAACAGTGTAAATAAGTCAGAGTGCATGAAATAGCATTACTTTAAATTCATTTGGAGAATGTAAGATAACACTATACAATAAGGTTCAATTTGGTAACTTTAGTTAATGCATTAATTATCATGAACTAATAAACATACGTAAATGTATTAATGTTCATTTATAAATATACTATTGTTAACTGTTCATAGCATTTTAAATAATGCAAATTTATGCTAGAAAGTGACATGTGAAAGTGACATGTGAAAGTGACATGTGAAACTCATACCTGGAATTTGTCCTCTGGATTTAACCCATCCAGTTAGCGTACACACATTAGGAGTAGTGAACACACACATACACACACTGCAAACCGTGCTGGACACACACACCTGGAGCAGTGGGCATCTATTTTTGCTGTGGCGCCCGGGGAGTGATTGGGGGTTAGGTGCTTTGCTCAAGGGCATTCCAGTCTTTTCCTGTTGGTACTGAGAATCAAACCTAAACCTTCTGGTTACCAGTCTGACTCTCTAACCATTAGGCCAATATAAGGGGGTTTCGCACCAGAGGTACCTTTTCATAGTTCTTAGAACTATTGGCTGAAGTACCTGGATTTTGCCGTGTTCGCACCGCAGTAACTAGGAACGACTTTAGTTCTAGGAACTCCTTTTGGGGGAACTAAATTAGCTCCTACTTCAGAGTAGGGTCTAAACCAGCACTATAGGAAGTATCAGTGACGTAAGTGTACGGTGATTGGTCAAACGCATGTCAGACACCGGCACCCGGCATTTTTAAAAAGCTGTGTAAACATATTTACTTCACGAACATGGAAAACAGCGATAACGGCATTTACCTGTTGTCAGCAGGATTGTGTTCTTTTCTCCGCCTCGAAGATATGTAATACTGAAAGTTGTCATAGGAGATTTCGTCTCTTAGCCCCACTTTTTGCTCTTTCAGTCACGTAAATTATGCGTTTACATTCCATCTCCGTTATCACCAAACGCACGACACACAACAAACACAGCTCCGATCACGCCATCCTCCATCCACCAGTTTTTAGCATTTGTAAATGCCGCGCTTAAAGACGCCGCTGTCGGCCACTTCAGAGTACCTATTCCCAGTGCGAATGCAACCAGGAACATGGCCCGGGGGAGAAATTAGTTCCCGGGGAACTATCCTAGAGGCTAGTTCCTATAGCTGAGTTCCTAGAACTATTGGTGCGAAGGCCCCTATATATATATATATATATATAGAAATTAACATTAATTAAAAAAAAAAATTGGCCTGTGATTACCTTTGATTGGGGCCGCCATTCCATATCACAAGAGAGCATATCTGCAATATTTACTTTTGGCCCAAGGCCCTCAATCAAGTTAGATTTTTGGCCGTTCCTAGTAAAAAGTTGGGCCCCTCTGATTAAGATTAATGAAATACCATAAAAATGATGTTGCATTTAATGTTACAAAACTGAAAGTTACTGTAAAATGTTACTGGAATTAAAATTGAAACAAATGAGACAGTTGTTGCCAAACAAACACGAGTGGATAACGTCGCTCCAATGAGCTCTTTTGAAATTTCTTTTGCTTACATACTCCAGGATCTTAGCAAATGTGCATAGGGTGAGACATTATTAAGTTCTCATTTGAAATGCTGGAGTAGACACACCATGAGAAAAGTCTGAGAAGAAAGAAACGTTCTAACTTAAGCAAATGAAAACATCTCTACTTGTTCTCTAGTTTAGCTCATTGCTGTCAACGAGAAACAGTAGAGATATTAAAGAGATCTCTTGTGTGAGTTTTCTTTCCTATGGGTTTCCACATACGCTAAGGAAGGTCCATGGAATTGTGTTTCCAGGTTTAAGCAACTTGGGGACTTCAACGGCCCCCCACTAGTCTGAGCACCCAGGGTGCAGGGTCAAAAAAATAAACAGAGCACCTTCCCTTATCAGTGATTAGAACCCCCTCCCTCCAAACACACTCTCACAGTGAGCAGATAAAGCAATACACACACCTCCCACTGCATCAACACTGAGGGGGCTGTTAGTCAGACACACCCCTCTACTGTAAGACTAGCAGATCATTTTAATGTCAAGCTGCCTGTGATGTCTTTAACATGACTAATTAATCGAGTGTCCCCTATTGTCTCAAGATCACCTGTAGTCGCCAAGATACACAAACAGCCATGAATGAACTAACGCACATACACGTCAACGGAAAAACAGACAAACCCCTTCTCTTTGACAAGACTGTTTGCGCGTGTGTGCAAATGGCTGTTAATTGATGCACACCATCCATTGTTTCATAATTTAAGAGCCTCCGTCATTATTGTGCCATTCTGAGCATAGAGTGCATCCACCCTGCCATAAACAAGCAAAATGGGCACCTTGAATAGCCTCATTTTATCATGCTGACAAGCTGTGCGTGTGCGCGTGCATTGGGTATTGATGTGCATATTTACAGAGCGTTTACGTATAAATAATTCATGAACTTTAAACAAATGTATGTGGGAATCAGACTCACTTTAAGTGTTGGGGATTACAGATTTAATTCACAGCCGCCTGTACCTGACTCCAGCGCTCATCAGACAGAACTCTCTGTTGTTTCCTGTCGGGTTGGAGAGCACCGATACGCAACATATGTGCCATTCACCTTTGGTATCTATCGGTGGGGTGTGTTTTATCTATAATCAAATTGAGATTGTGTGTAAATGTGTGCCAGACTCTCAGACTACAGGTTTGGATGGTGGAGACTTGCCGATTTGACACCGCCAGGTGAGCACCTGTGCAACTGACAGCAACTCTAACAAGTCAATTATAGTCCCGTGTGAGAAAATGTCACGGTGGCACTCGTTCCGGACCCGAACATAACCACGCTGCATCAATATGCACTTGACATTCAGCCGATCTGTCTGAGGTTCGGCAGAGAGCGACAGAGAAATGTCTTTCCCTCAAAAACAGAGCCAGACCGACGCACAATTGATCTGCGGCTAAAGAAGAGCGGCTCGGTAAACAAACGCAAACAAATAATTTAGTCAAGAAAGACTCACTGCTTGAGCTCTTACTTCTCTGGAGAAGAGGAAAGAGAGACAACGAAAGAGAGGAGGACGGGAAACGTGGTGAATAGATCCTGCCGACTCCAATGTTAAGAGGATTTCAGTGGCTGGGAATGAGAGGAGATATTTGAGGAGAATTACCCTGGAATATTAAAGCGTTGACACACTCCCTCAGACTGGAGCTTCCAGGGAACCAACACACACCTTTAAGAAGCTTAGCGACTGCCTAAATCCAACACACACGCACAAACACACCGAAACAGTTGCAAGACTGCGTTTTAGTGTCTATGGAGAGATATGAGGTCTTTTATAGCAGCCCTGATGTGTTATTTTATGTGGCACATACATCCTGGCCCACTGAGACAACACTGAGGGCGAAAGCCAAATCTCTCACTGTGTCAGAATGGGGCTGCTGTCCTTGTGCAGAGCCAAACGCACACTCACGCCGCACTTATCTTGATCCAAGGCACGGAGGGGGAAATATTGCATGTTGTTTTGTGACAAAAGCCAAAGCTAGCAATAAAAGACGTTTTTCATGCACCACTCGAAAGACCGGCTGCCAAACATGAGCCTTTTTCTGTGCGGCGGGGAGTTTGAACAACATCAGCTTGTGTTTTGTTATCAATGGCTGTATTCATGCTGACTACAGGGCTTGGTGTACCCGGCTACTATGGGTGTGAGTAGTGTATTTGGCTGCTCTGTGAAGGGTGGGCTGGGATGGGGAGTCAGATAAGACGGGCATAAAAAGGCCAATTTTCAGCCATGTTTGCCAGGCGGGTCAAGGATGCTGTTTGTTTGCAGGAGGGGTCACTCGTCTGTTGCAGTGTGGACAGAGGAACGCAAAACAGAGTCGCCTGTGTCCTCGAGTGTTTGGAAAAGAACTCTTATCTTTCTTGGTTTAGCAATTCCAACTGGATGACCACCTCTTAATAGAAAGCACATGGAATCTATTCTCACCTCAGACGGCATTGCTCTATGCTGAATCTTTGAAAAGCATGCAGTCCTTGAAACCCATAATCCTGAAACACGATTTGTAATACGTGCCTGGATCAAAAGAACGTTCACATTTGGCAAACTTTTGCTTCTCTCCGCTGTCAGCAATATCAAACGATGATCAATCAACCTGTCAGGGTCTTTCAGTTTTTCTGCAGTTTTCAACAAAAAAGAGCTGTTTTAATCTTCCCCTCTCTCTGGTGATTAGCATTAACACTCTATTTACTGAACTTAAAGGATTAGTTCACTTCAGAATTAAAATTTCCTGATAATTTACTTACCCCCATGTCATCCAAGATGTTCATGTCTTTCTTTCTTCAGTCAAGAAAAAAAAAGTTTTTGAGGAAAACATTCCAGGATTTTTCTCCATATAGTGGACTTCAGTGGGGTACAATGAGTGGAAGGTCCAAACTGAGGTTTCACTGCAGCTTCAAAGGGCTCTACATAATCCCAGACGAGGAATAAGGGTCTTATCTAGCGAAACGATTGGTCATTTTCTAAAAAAAATAAAAATTTATATATTTTTTAACCACAAATGCTCGCCTTGCACTGCTCTGTGATCTGTCAGAAAGGTCATGCTTGATGTAAGCGGAAGTACCACGGTTGGGCGAAAAACTCCATCTCATTTTCTCTTCCAACTTTGATATCGTTGTTTTACCTTTTTTTTTGTAAAGGCCGTTTGGCTTAATCTTTGCACGTTCACTTTGTAGACACTAAATCTGTACTTTCACATACATCACGCGTGACCTTTGTAACATGATTACGCCATGCGTGGCAGATCACAGAGCAAGTCGAGCATTTGTGGTTAAAAAGTATATATATATATAGTTGTTTTTTTTTGTTTTTTTTTTTAAAGAAAATGACCGATCGTTTCGCTAGATAAGACCCTTATTCCTCGTAGAGCGCTTTGAAGCTGCACTGAAACTGCAATTTGGAGTCGTGAAGTCCACTATATGGGGAAAACCAGGATTGTTTTCCTCAAAAACCTTAATTTCTTTTCGACTGAAGAAAGAAAGACATGAACATCTTGGATGACATGGGGGTGAGTAAATTATCAGGAAATTTTCATTCAGAAGTGAACTAATCCTTTAAAACCGGTCAGCAATCTATTACGCATTCATTAGCAATGAGGCGCTACCAAGAAGTGGAACTTCCTGTATTTACACCTTGTCACGAACTACTTGTAACCAGAACATGGAGGCAAGTGCCAAATTTAAATTTTAACCATTATCAACAATTAGGACAATCTCTACAAAACTACAAATTCTAATTTTCAACGGGGTTGAAGAGAAGAATACATGAAACATCTAATCATTTCAACATTACAGGTTTATTCAATAGTTCTTTAGTTTTTGTACTTTAAGTAGACTACAAATACCACAATGGTGTTAGAAGCAGTTGGCAAAATAAAGTATTGATTTTTTTTAGCTCCATTTTTTATTTTTGACCCCTCAACGCCACAAGGGTTGCTGGTATTGTCCATAAATAGCTTTGTTTTTATTCCATGCACCTTCGTGTGAAGTTGCACTAGATTAATTATACTACACTTATCTATCAACGTGAAACAGCATGATTGTCTCTGAGTTTTTTGTACAGTAAATGACACTGATTCTTAGACTCTGAATTTTAGAGAGCATCTACAAAGTAATTAATTTCCTTACCATTTCAACAACAACAAAAAAAGAAGCAACTTGGGCATCACTTATCAGGATTTTCTCCATCATCAAATCTTGCCATATTGTGTGCCGATGTTTACAGTTTTTTTTTTTTTTTTTTCTAATCTTTTCTGGTTCTTTGACCGTACAGGTACTGATTCTCCCATTGTATTATCTAGGTCTGTAAGTCAGACTTCACAAAAAGAAAAAAACACTGAAGCATTTACATGACAATTTAAAAAGATAATTTTTTCTTTCACTAAATGAAATCAAACTTTTAAAGTGTGTGTATAATTCATTATTTATACTGTCTGAGTAGGAGTATAACAGTTTGACCTATGTTTGTTTTAAACAACATTTATTTTGAAAGCTCAGGTCTCTAGGTAGAGGTTATATTAAAAAAAAAAAAGCAACAAAGCAAAGGGAAGTCTTAGGTTATATGAGATGTCTTGGAGAAATGTCACGGGCACTACATAACTGTAAGATTAGCCAGACAATCTGTGGTCCCTCTCTTTCCTCAGCGGTAGATGTGAGGCTTATTAAAATGGCAATGAATCTGAGGCTGATTCTTAATACACTTTTTATTATTTGATTGGTGTTGCCATGGTGAACTCTGGACAAACTGGGAGCAATCTTCGAACCTAAATTTGCTTTCAGCAATTAAAACTAAACATACACACAAAGACACACACACACGGACCAATTGAAACACTCCCACTTCGAGCAACAAAAACACAACAGGCCCTCCCCCTCAGCTTCTCTTTAATGAACGTCATCGAGGAGGAAGAACATTGCCAATATTTTAAAGGTCTTTTCAACAGTTCCATCTCCTACTGAATGTGATTAGCTGTAATTAGCTTATGCAGATTTTGTGTGCGGCTACATGCAGATGTTTGGATGAGGTTGGGGGCAGCTGAGACTGAGGTGCTGTGTTATTAGATAATAGAATGACCCATCTGGGTCGTATTCTTATTCCAACAAGACTTAACATCAGGGTCTTAAATCAGGTGATTAACCCCACATGTGTTGAGAAGCTGCTTCTGGATACATCGGCAGAGCAACTGCCTGGCTCATTTATGTCTTTAAAGTGCCCCTATTATGCTATTTTAAAGGTTCCTAATTTTGTTTTGGAGGTCTACAATAGGTTTACATGCATCCAAGGAAAAAAAATGCTTTCATTTACTCATAATATACATTGCACATCACCTCATTTCTCAAAGAGTCTGAAAACAGTAAGTTCGAAGATTCAGTCTCTCTAAACCCCTCCTTTCTGAGAGCCTACTCTGCTCTGATTGGCTAGACGGGCTAGTCTGTTGTGATTGGTCTACCCCTTACAGGGTGTGTCAGAAACAAAACACCCATCACCATGGCTGCGTTCCACTCCAGTTTTAGACACACTGCACATGTACTCGCAAACTTCCCTAAGCACTTCCCCTCGGGGGAATCCCTGCCTGCATTTTTAAATGCGTTCCACTTCGTGAAGTGGACGAGGGAAGTTTATATGGACAGACCCTCGTCCTCTCGATTTTGACAGAGGGAGTGAGTCTACTCTGATGTACACTTCAAGCAGCTCTATATCCCACAATTCAACTTAATTGTGACGTCACAGCAGATCACGCTTAACTGAAGTGTATGATATATTAAAGGTGCCATATAATTGAAAATTGAATTTACTTTGGCATAGTTGAATAATAAGAGTTCTGTACATGGAAATGACATACAGTGAGCTTCAAACACCATTGTTTCCTCCTTATGTAAATCTCATTCGTGCAAAAGACCACTGAAAAACAGGCGAATCTCAACATAACACCGACTGTGACGCAACAGTCGGGGTCATTAATATGTACGCCCCCAACTTTTGCATATACCAGCCCATGGTCAAGGCAGTATTAACGTCGTGGAGCTGCACAGCCGAATCATCAGACGTTCTGCAGGTATTGTGAAGCATGCAAACAAGGACAATAGCGAAAATTGCAGATGGATCGATAATAACTGTTCATGATCCATGATATCATGATATATTTAGTGATATTTGTAAATTGTCTTTCTAAATGTTTCGTTAGCATGTTGCTAATGTACTGTTAAATGTGGTTAAAGTTACCATTGTTTCTTACTGTATTCACGGAGACCAGAGCCATGTCGTTATTTTCATTTTAACCTGAAAACGCGTGTAGTCTGTATAATTCATAAACGCATCTTCATTCTTTATAAATCTCTCCAACAGTGTGTAACGTTAGCTTTAGCCCAGTTAGCCGTGCAGCACGCTATCAAACTCATTCAGAATCGAATGTAAACATCCACAAAATACATGCTATACTTACGTGATCTGATTTGCTGCATCATGAACAGTTTGTAATGGTCCATTTTGAGAGTTATATTTGCTGTGTGAACTTATTGTATTGTTTATGCAATGTATTATGGAGTCGCGAGCTTGGGGGTAGGGAGCACGAGCATTTAAAGGTGTACACCGCCAAATCAGAGCATTTTTAATCCC
This sequence comes from Mylopharyngodon piceus, assembly GCA_039654765.1. Classification (NCBI taxonomy): domain Eukaryota; kingdom Metazoa; phylum Chordata; class Actinopteri; order Cypriniformes; family Xenocyprididae; genus Mylopharyngodon; species Mylopharyngodon piceus. The sequence continues at coordinate 24,267,071 of CM077441.1, forward strand.
ACCCCAAAATAGGCAGTTAAAACATGGTATAATAAAAAATCTATGGGGTATTTTGAGCTGAAACTTCACAGACACATTCTGGGGACACCTTAGACTTATATTACATCTTGTGAAATGGAGATTCTGAGGCACCTTTAATTATTTTGAGAATTAATCACATAATAGTCTATAATATATTATGTTGAGATTCAATCGCATAATACTTGTAGCTACCTTATGTTCACAGTCAAAGTTTATACTACTGATCAAGGGCTTAGTGCGTTTCATTTAAACCTTATGCACGAGTTCCGCCAGTAGTGGGCACTCACGCAACGTAAGCAATGACGCACATCTGAGTCCACGAGACGGAGGGAAGTTAGCGAATGAAGGGCATAAAAATTTGGAGTGGAACGCAGCCTAAATCTGAATTTCAGCTCCAGAGGCTTCCTCAGCATTTGATACACAGTGATTCAAACAGTAACGATGGAGTCGTTTTTACCGTATCAATTCTGGTGCGAGTCCACATCCTTTTGAAATGCATGCAAAGTGGATTCGCAGCGCTGAAAACAGCATCTTCTTGACATGTTGACAACATAAACCAAACTCTTCCAGGTCTCAGCTACAACTACAGTGTTTGAGGGCGGGACAAAGTAGACATTGTTCATGGACAGCCAATGAAGACCATAGGCTGGCATTATGTGAATTTGTTTCATTATTACGTAGGTACGAAACAAGAAGTGGACTGGAATTGCTGACAACTTGTTGACTATTCTTTCTTTTAGGAGACAATAACTTTTTTTGTTGTGCACTTTTCAGACCTTTTACATTCTATTACACAGCACATGAAAGGTAATATTTGAAAAAGCATAATAAGAGGCAATTTAAAGACAAACAGTGGATTACCGGTTGTTAAGAAAAAACTGCTATGCCAAATCAGCTTCTGGAAGTTCATGACATTGTAGTTTCATGGTTGTTGTGCACTATAAATAATAAATTACCAAATGATTGGACAAAATCAGCTCTTAATCAGTTTTTTTTATCTTGTTAAATTTACTTGTGAAGCAAGACTGCATAATATATTGTTTTGAGAGAAATTCTCTTTATTTTTATTTGTATTAGTTCACTGGCAATTTTTTTCTTGTTTTAAGCATAAATTATATAGTTTGTGACGTTTATGTTTTAAACAAGAAGAATAATTTTTTTTGCTTCTCAAGTAAATGTATTTTTGACTGGAATACTGGAGTTTTTACAGTTTCTCCAGTATATGAGTTGGTAAAGATGTGGTATGAAGGATGATTGTCTAACCACACTTCCCTGGTGTCAGCACAGTTTAGGTTTAGAGTCATCATTGTGACCTTTGACCTTTCCCAGCACACGGTCTGAACCAGTGTTTCTCTGTTATTCCTGATGATTCAGTGAAGCGGGCCTGATAATGGGCCCTGTTGGACTTGTACTGGTCCAAACTGGTCACAGCCCAGTGCATTTTACTGCCTCTACAACTCATCACCTGTGGAGGGTTTACACAGCAAGCTTTGAAATGAGCTAGAGCGGACCATGTGGGTAACGACTATGAAAGCCAACAGGGGTCATTTCGTGAGATGAGGAAAACAGCCCATTTGTATGGGAACTGACCACCACATATGGACGCTTGAGTTGATGTCCATGTGACTGAATGCTCTATTTGACCATCCAGAAGGGTTCAGAAACTTCCCATGTAACATTACTGACTCTATTTCAACCAGTGTTAATACTGTCAACAAATGTTTTGGAAAACAAAACAAGGGTTCATTGATAAAGATGATGTTGGCTACATTGCCAAAACAACATGCTACACATATTGCAATATAATAAGCAGTCTTTTTAAAATACATAATATTAATAATCTAATGATACTAACACTAATTCTATTACTAATCTAATTTAAAAAAAAAAACATTATTTTTTATACATTTTATATAAATACAAATCTTTTAAATGCTTGATACATGATACATTTAAATGTGTATAGATTTTTCAAAATTCAAAAACTTAAAATGACTAAAATGTTACTTCTGTCAACAAAATAATTGTCTTTTATATTAGAGTAAAATGGTCAAAAATACATGAATATAAAAACAAAAGAAAGACAAAAACTACGACTTTAAACAAAAAACTGATGATGACTACCTTCAATCTATTTTCCCATGAGCTTCTAGACAAAATGTACCATTTCTGCCTGTAGGGTGGCACAGACAGTCTCCATTAGAAAAGCCAACTTTGTCAAGTCAAATGTGTATTTTCTATCCCTTCTCCTGGAAACTCAAATGGGGCAAAGTGATTTGTGTGTGTGAGGCTGTGACTGGGCTGAGAGATAAGAGAGACAGTGAGAGAAAGAGACCTACTCGTCTGCTGACTACAGAGGAGTGAAGTGTCACAGTACGGCCTGGTTCTCTCAGGACAGGAAATGAGGACGGGAGGAGATCTGAGACATTAGCATGCACAGTGCTGATTCACGGCAAATTTCACCGCTGTCTTCCTCTAGTGCTGATAGCACCACAGAATAAAGTACTTTCCTGACAGTGTGCAGGGCCCAGAATGGCAGAGGAGTCTGTGCCAGAGAACACAACCTATGCAGGGGATTTGGGACAGAGGGTAAGTAAGAAACAGACAGTTTAACGGAGTGTTATTCAATGGGAAAGACTAAATCAAAACTTTATTTATCAATGGTGGAAATAGTTCAGGAATGTTTAACATGGATGGACCAACAGCACTGGGAATTCATCATGAGGAACTTGTAAAGATCAAACCAGCAACCTTGAATCATTACCTGAATAATGCCAGAGGGCTAATATGATGTCCATTAAGCAACATTTTCAGAACAGCAACAAAAACAACTCAACCTGGCAAGGCCGACACAAAACAAAGCGATAATCGCACATAAATGTTTTACTCTCATTACAGTCTTTGATTTGAAATGCTAATGTGGCAATACGATTCACATTTAGTTGATGGATATACTGTTCTGTATGTATAATATTGTGTTACACAACTCCAGCAAACTTATTTTCTCTGTTTACAATAAAATAATTCATATATCATATACTACCATTCAAAACTTTGGGGTCAGTAAGATATTTCAATGTTTTTGAAATAAGTCTCTTATGCTCACCAATGAAAAAAAATACAGTATGAGCAGTAATATTGTGAAATATTACAATTAATAATAGATGTTTTCTATTTTAATATGTTTTAAAATGTAATTTATTCCTGTGATGGCAAAGCTGAATTTTCAGCATCATTACTCCAATCTTCAGTGTCACATGATCCTTCAGAAATCATTCTAATATGCTGATTTAATGCTCAAGAAACATTTCTTATTATTATCAATGTTTAAAACAAATTTATATTAAAAACTGCTTAATATTTTGGTGGAAACCTTGAAAAAGATTTCAGTATTTTTCAAAGATTTGAAAGTTTAATAGAACAGCATTAAAAGAAATCTTTTGTAACATTATAAATGTCACTTTTGTTCAGTTTAATGCATCCTTGATGAATAAAACTATTCATTTTGTTCCAAAAAGAAAAAGAATACCTTGCTTACCCCAAACTTTTAAACGGTAGTATATATGTGAATTGATTGTCATAATTTATTTATATAGAAAGGCAGCTTGTGATGGCAAAAAGATACCAATTCAGTTTTTCTACTCAAATTCTTAATGAACTAAAAAAACAAACCTGAAGTAATTCATTAAATATTGAGTGCATTAGGTAGCAGACCAATATTCAATCATCTGCATAAAACATGCCAAGTTGAAACAGCAAGCCAGAAGTGACGGCACCAAATGTAAACCTGCAGAGCAGGGAAAAATCTTCAGCAAATCGAAAAAACTTTCACACTTTGAACTAGAGCAAGACATTGTAAATGGACGGGACTGCGGGGTGTGTGTGTTCAAACATTACAGATGATGAAGCTATCACTCATTTGGCTGGTAAAGAATAATTCAATCTCTCAGTAAAGTGATAAAAGTGAGAGGGCCACTCAGGCAAAGAAAAACACACTCAAGAAGGAAATCCAATTGAGAAAATTGGTGAGGACTGAAAAAATGTCTGAGGTGAGAGTAAAATAATAAACATGACCCTGTCGTTTATTTTTACATTAGACCTCAATTAAGTCTAATTGCATTTTTAATGAGGGTGACATTTTTCAGCCCTAATGAGACTTGGAGAGGTGAGGGCCTAACGCCTCAAGAACTCTCAGTGTGTTTGCTGTTAGAAACCTCATATATCTCCACTTTCTTAAAGGATTGTGCCTCTCTCTAGCTCTCCCTCACTCTCTCGAAGTAATGTTTGTTTAAAATTCCAAACCTGGAATGTTTCAAGGGCATTAGGGATGGCTTGTAAAGTAACCAAACACCCAGTAATACAGATCAGCAGACTGTCTATGCATTGATAAAAAGAGAGAGCGAGGTTTCAGACATTCTCTAGACTGTGAAACAGATCAAACTAGTGAAAGAAACCAGCATTAGGAGTTAAAATGCTCATAAACGAGAAACCCGAGATGCTGAAATGCAATCTGCGTCCAGGTGATAATCATTTCTCACAGCTCAGGCGTAATTACTCACATCACAGAAGGGCCATACGATCGAGTTCTCTGAGGAACGCCACATGGGCATTATACTGAAACATAAGAAACCTAAACCACGGCTATGAGCTGCTAGGGAGACATACTGAACAGTGAGACATTACACATTTAATTCCTGACTGGAGAGACAGCTCTGTGTGAGTGAGTGAAGTTCTGACAGAGATAATCAGACAAATAACACTCTAGTTTCTGTACAGGTAGAAGAACAGCCAAAGGAAAAATGTGTTACTCAGATGTTTCTCTTTCTTTTCTGTTCTAAAATCAGGACTTATCCACCGATTTAGCCACATTAGAGACTTTCTACAACAACACTGCTTGGTGTAACCATGGTATTTGTACCTGTTGAGCACAAGCAAAGCAAGTTCGGCATCTGTTTTCAAGCTCATTTAAGCTCTCAGCTCACTGCAGTGATGAACAGCTGTACATATTCAATCTTAAATGCTTAAAATAAAGTATACCTAGGTCTTCCAGAGTCTCAAGACACATTTTTACCTTGACACGGTGTCTTAAAAATGTGGCGCTTATGTGCGAGAGGCTGCACAATGGCCAAACATGTCAGTCTAGCGCATTTTAACATACAAAAACAATTCAAAAACAGCACACCGGAATGCAAAAACATGTTTTGTGTTAACCAAACTTCAAGCTGTTGTTGACAGATGAGAAATCATGAACATTATGCACTTTCAAAACGCATTAAACCAGCTGCAAGTTCATCTATCATGCTTTATGCTTACAACTTGACAGAAGTAAAGTGCTTTACAAGACTTTTGATTGACTTAAAGAGTCTGAATCACTTTTTTATTGAATCATATCATTTACCATTTACGGAGACTAATGCTGGCGCAGAGATCAGTGTGATATTTCAGGTAAGTTACTTGTTACTTCTTAGTTAAGTCAATAACGGTATAAAATAACAACTTTATACATAATTTCTCCAACAGTTTCTTCTACACTAAAAATAAAAACAAATAATAACATTGTTTTAATGACATACAGCAAGAGATTTGGGTAACACAACTCATTTAATTTGGTCTTAATGAGAAATCTTTAGATTCATATTAAAAACCCAAATTGTTAGATCTGAGCAAAATCTTGCTGATATCGTTGTCCTTTTCTCGGGAGAAAAATCTGAAAAGCGTGAGAACTAAGCCGTTTACACAACACCGTTTTCAACTAAACTGAATTTTTTTTTATGCATTTTGGCCGTTCATTTACACAACAACAGCATTTTGGGGGCCTGAAAACACGAACTTTTGAAAACGAGTTTCAAAGTGCATGTTTTTGAAAATGACACCGTTATTGTCTCCGTGTAAACTACAAAAACACAAATTTGTGAAAACGATGACATCATGTGCATGCGTATTACGTGTTCAGTCTATAGGCGCATAGTTTTTCTTTACAAAGCCACATCGCCAACTACTGGCCTGGCAGCATAATACCACGTTTTTAATCGTTTTCGCAGATCTGTGTGAACAGGGGATCATTTTGACAATGTTGTACATGAAAAATGCAATTTTTTTTTTTTTTTCGTTTTTAGTACATCATTGTCGTGTAAACGTAACCCTAATTCCCCACTTCTCCATTTAGGGTACGTTTACATGACAATGATATGGTTAAAACGGAGAAGTTTTTCCTTCGTGTTTTCCGTGTACAGACGACACCATTGTCAACGATCCCCATTCATACGAATCCGTGAAAACGACTAAAAACACTGTATTCTGCTGGCAGGCCATTAGATGGCGATGAAACACTATAGACTGAACATGTAATGCGCATGTGCATGACGTCATTGTTTTCACAGATTCACATTTTTGTTGTTTACACAGAGACCGTTTTCAAAAACTTGCACTTTGAAACCCGTTTTCAAAAGTTTGAATTTTCAGGCCACCAAAACACTGTTGTTGTGTAAATGAATGGCCAAAACGCATAAAAAGTTTTCCATTTTTAGTTGAAAACGGTGTTGTGTAAATGACCCCTTAATCTCATTAGTGACAGTGGTTTTCCATTCTGGTCCTGGGAATCCACCGCTCTGCATATTTTGTACATCTCCCTTATTTAACACCTGATTCAGATCATCAGCTCATTAGGTGAGAGCTCCATGAACTGAGCTGAGTGCGTCAGATAAGAGAAACAAACAAAATGTGCAGAACGGTGCCCCCAGGACCAGGATTGAAAACTAATGGTCTAGGACAGGGGTGTCCAGTCCTGTTCCTGGAGATCTACCTACCTGCACAGTTCAGATCCAACCCTGATCCAACACACCTGTCTGTAATTATCAAGTGCTTAATTAGCAGGTTCAGTTGTGTTTGATCAGGGTTGATGCTGAACTTTGCAGGACGATCTCCAGGATTGGATAATCAACTGAGGAGCAGGAGTCCAGGAGCAGGAGTCTAGGATAATCAACTGAGAAATTAAAGAAGTCTCATTTGTGACTGGACTTTCAGAACAGGGATTTCCATCCATCATGTGACCTTCCATACTGCAGATTTATTTCTGAAGGATCTGCAAGAGCTTTTAGACAAAAACAGGATCACAAATATGTACACTCAAGTTCAGCAAACTTCCCTGCGAGTTGCAGTACAGCGACATATGGGCCCTCTCCGGGGATCCAGGATAAACTGTGCTGCAATGCATCCAACTCAGACCTGCTAACTGAAACATGCACGTTAACAGCAGGGGAGACGGGTGGCGTAAGTATGAAAGAGAGCAAGCCAGAGAGAAAAGAACGCCAGTGAGTCTAAGCGCCGCAGTGCTAGGTGTCATGTTGTTTACATTCGCTCGGACACGGTTCTGCGTGTTCTCACCACTTATCTCTCTGAGTCAACAACAAGATGGAGCAGTCCCACGTCCCACAGTATTTCACTTCAACTGTCTAATTGTTTAAAATTGCCATTCTACTTCTCCAAACATGTATATTAATCTCTTTGAAAGGGTTTTGAGAGACAAGCTTTAAAATTTACTCGGCTAAATGGACTAGACCTCTTGAATGCCCATTACAACCAAATTCCACCAGTGAGGTTATGAAACCGAGTGACGCTAGTTTCTCAAATATTTGTGTCCGCAATCTATTTTTAGCTTCATTTCACTGGCATTGACTGCAAATGGATATCAGAATACAATAATGATCTGTCTGTTTGGTTTTGCAGAAAGGAATGCGTTTCAATATGCCAGGATATAAACATTTTTCAGAATTTGAGCCAGTTGAGCATTTATGTAAGCAGGAACAAATTTGCTTCACGAACACTCTGTGTAGAGATTTGGTGTTCTCTGCTTGTCCGACACTTCAGACACACTGAAACTGCATTCGTACTCCAATTATTTTGTATTCCCGTTTTCCACACCATGTTCCAACATGAGCTCACTGCACTATTTGTGAGGAGGACTGGAGAAGGCCAATATTCCTGGCCCTCTCAGCCACCAATTGGGCCAGAGAGATCTGACCCACGTTGCTGTGTGGGAGGTTGCCATAGCAACTGTTTATAACAAGATGGCAATTGCTGTCAATGATATTTCTAAGGACACCCTGCTAGAACCTCCCAAACCCAGCTCAGGAAGTGTATATGTACGCATTTTAACCAGAGAGGATTTGAATTTACACCCTGTTAACAAGCAGGATAAGACTCTCCAACAGAGCGGATTAATGCGGCGAGTGCGTGAGAGCGACAGAGACTCGCACCGTCTGGCTCCCGCATGGAAACATGTCAACGCCATCCGTTACCACAGCGACTCCATCTCCTGTTCTCGCCGCGGTTTGAACTGTGCCAAACCGGTGGAAGGCATTTACCCTTTTATTTTGCCTATTTTTTTATTTAAATATGTATTTATTCCGTTATCACGAGGCACCACAAAACAACACATGTTGGTAATCTAGGCTGTAAATTATGTGTGGTGGAAAATCCCTTTTCTGCATTTTTTCACCCAAATAGCTGTGTGAAGAACGTAAGCGATCTTCCAGTGGCGTAAATTGCAAGTTCTCTGAGGGTTGCTCAAGAGCTCTGTATCTGTGAGGAGCAGATCTAAATGGCTTTGCCTTTTCAAATCACTCCGCTTGGACACTTCAGTGGTTTTGGATTAGACTTCAACTTCCCTAATGCAAAACCATTTAAATACTAGCACATGCCGACGCAGACTATTTACACCGTCACTGGCAGCTGAAGAAATTCCAAGCGTTTTTTCAAAGAAAATTTCCTCTCTGGAAATGAATGCCTTTTTGACAGTAATTGTGAGATCCAAGTACAGGAGTACACAGACAGAATGCTCCCTAGACAGCAGTAACTGGGTGCAAAAACAAAGCAATTAGCTGTAGGCTCCAGTTGGCGAAGCGTTGCTAGTTGCACCGTGACTTGCATGATGCAGAATGGAGCAGAGAGGAGTGCTGTGATCATGGCAGTAATGTCCAGTCAGCCTACACAGATAAGAATCTTTGTCCTGCTCAGGATTTCCTAGTTTTAAGAGGCAGATACTTAAATGATCCCATAAAATCAAAACTGGAGTGTATTTGAGGCCATCCACATGGAGCCCAAATTACCAAAGCATATAACAGAAAGCTTATGATTACTGTATATGCATGTAAAAAAATCATTTTGGTTAGTCTGCTATTTCATAGTTATTTCATAGACATACCCAACACAAGTTCATACATGCATTTATAGCAGTATTAAATAAAACATCACTGAAAATAAAACTGGTGTAGAAGCATTTTTTACTCAGTATTTGCTAGTAAATTTCAAAGTGACAAAGAAACGGTAAATAATACATTAAATTAAACAATACATTTTGAAGTAGAAAATCTGAAATAGTATTTTCTTGTAAAACTTACTCCAAAAATCTGTTTTTTACAAGTTTTTTTTTTTTTTTTTTTTTTTTTACAGTGTAGTGATGTAAGCTAGTGCTAACTGCTGAGTGCAACAGAAATAAAAGAGTGCTAATATAAAGGAAAACCGGAAATGCTTTGATTATCTAGAGCAAAATATATTTTAAGCTGTTACAAACTGGACTCTATACAGGGGACTGAATCTTACACAAAACTAGGCTGTAAATCTAAACCAAAGGCCAATTATGTCCCACTCTGGTATCCTGTTTCAATCATGTGCCATGGTTTGGATGGTTGGCTCCAGCAAGTTCGTTCACACCAAGAACGATAACTACAACAATAACTATATTAGCAACAGATGATAACGTTGTTTATTGTTTATTATAAGCGCGCACTGCAGTTGTGTCATTCGTCGCTTTAATGTCGGTTGATTGGATGTCATGTGTTTTTATCGATCATCAACTGGAAACATTAATTCTGAAAGTAATGTTGTTTCTCTGTGTTGTTATCGTTATATATGTGTAATTAGAATGATTATTAAAACTTGATAGATCTTGCCCCCCATTGACTACCATAGTAGGGAAAAAAAATACTATATGAAAGTCAATTGGGGGCGAGATCTGCTTGGTTACTAACATTCTTCCAAATATCTTACTTTGTTTACAGCAGAACAAAGAAATTAATACAGGTTTGGAACAACTTGAGGGGGAGTAAATGATGACAGAATTTTCATTTTTGGGTGAACTATTATCCCGATTCTATAATTTACGGGGAGCCAATAAAGAGATACCAACACAGGTGTTATATGTTCCCTTTTCCTTGTATTAGTTTAAAGTCTTGCTGCAGCATTTTGCACATACTGAAGGCGTGCAACCAAGGATTCACTTATGCCTAAATATAAGGCATTACAATAGTCCAATTGAAATAAAAGCATACATAACAGTCTTCAAATCTTTGGTTGAAAGAATATGTTTCAGTTTAGAAAAGATTCTTAACTGAAAAAATCTGACAAATGTCATTAATTCAGGCCGTAACTACACATGATGACCAAAACATCAATTTATATTCTTGAGCCAACGCAGCAAAGATTTAAAATGTGGAAATACATCAAACTGGTAATCAAATTATTTAACAGGGTCTTTTTAAAATTAATTGGCTGAGGTTACACTGACTGTTTCCAGCGCATTGTGTCCTTAATTAATTGAGGAAGTCATCACTTTTAAAATGTACAAGGAAGATTGTGAGCTTATCTTAGTAATTTTGTGAAGAGCAAAGAACAGAAACACCTCTCAAAACACAAAAACAGGAAAATGGAGGGATTACCAGTCTAACAATCAGGGAAAGAGAGGTGAAGAAAAGTGTGAACTAAGTGATTGAGTGAATGAATCAGCCGAGAACAAACTAGATGAGATCAGGCTTGATTTCTGAATACAGGTCAATTTGTTCCTGTTTCTTTGCATTTGAATGAAGTGAATGAAGCAACTTGCCTCTGTGACTCTTTTGCAATCAACTCACAAATTCCCTCACAAATAACATCAGCCTTGATGAAAGTGCGAGACGTGATGAAAGCTTGCTCGGTTTAGATGCAGAAAGTCATGCACTCCAAAATAAGATGTCACATTCATACAGCTATTTCTTCTTTTGCGTTAAAGACCATTTCCAATCACGGTCAACTCACTCAAATCTAAATCAGCATGTTGTTGGCCAAATGCTGTTACTTAGGTTTTTCTCAACCCCGGCCATGACCCTCGGGACGCTTTGGGTGAACCTGTATCATAAGACCCCTGGCAGCTAGCCTGACCACAGGAAGTAAAAAGCACAACAGCCTTCAGCCACTCTAGGAATGTGGGCCAACCTCAAGAGACAAAGGGAATATTGTATTCCTGAAAGGCCTAATAGAGAGGGAAATGAAACTATGCCAGAAATCTCCCTCTCTCTCTTTCCCAAGCTCTAATTCGTTCTTGCTTTCTGGCCATTCCTCTGCTCCCTGCACAATATGTTTGGGTCAAGAGTGGGTATGGCAGGGAACCTCAGCCAGAAGGGAAACAGCTGCTCCGGTGTTTGCAAGCACCATTAGACTGATACGAGGACAGGAAATGGAATTTATACCGGCCAGATGCAACTGTGCTTTATTAGGGCTGAGCCAGGCATCTTAATACTCTGCCTGTGACCTTCATGGGGAATAAATTTTCAGGGCTGTGGTATCAGTGATACTGTCGTCAGCACCGGTTTACAGTCTTACAGTGCAGGCATCGGCTTGCTATCGGGCCAACGGCGTGACCGTGCGTCCTCCATATCTCCAGGACTTCTAGGGTCTAATTCCAGAGGAAAGGAAGGAGAAATGTGCATCAGGAAAGAGAAACAATGGTTAATGTTTAGACAAAACATGTCCCACAAATTTATCTTCCATTCTTTTTGAAAATAAGGCAACATTTTAACTTGATATTCATGAGAGATATTTACTGGAATATTCCTAAAACAAATGTGTGATTTCTTTAGATTTTCTCTTTATTTTATCAAAAGTATGACAATATCACTGACTACCTGGCGACAGACCATAACTCATATATATTAAAATAACATACATACTTTTTTCTCTGACAGAAGAAAAATACATTTATTTATCATTAAAAACACTATGAGATATTTGTAAATAATAATAATCAGGAAATATTCATCTCAAAATATTATTTTATATTATTTCCCTGATATTATTAAAGGGTTAGTTCACCCAAAAATGAAAATTCTGTCATTAATTACTCACCCTTATGTCGTTCCACACCTGTAAGACCTTCATTCATCTTCGGAACACTGCTTCATGAAGCTTCGAAGCTTTACGAATCTTTTGTTTCAAATCAGTAGTTCGGAACGTGTATCAAACTGCCAAAGTCACGTGATTTCAGTAAATGAGGCTTCGTTACGTCATAAGTATTTCAAAATTTCAATAGTTCACGTGACTTCGGCAGTTTGATACACGCTCCGAACCACTGATTCGAAACAAAAGATTCGTAAAGCTTCGAAGCTTCATGAAGCAGTGTTTTGAAATCGCCCATCACTAGATATTACTAGACACAAAAAGTATTCTCGTCGCTTCATAACATTAAGGTTGAACCACTGTAGCCACATGAACTGTTTTTAATACGTCTTTAGTAGCTTTCTGGGCATTTGAAAGTGTTAATTGTCTTGCTGGCAATGCAGGCCTCACTGAGCCATCGGATTTTATCACAAATATCTTAATTTGTGTTCCGAAGATGAACGAAGGTCTTACGGGTGTGAAACGACATGAGGGTGAGTACTTAAAAAAATATTATATTATATAATAAATATTATTAAGATATTTTATCTTGAAAATCCTTTTCATATTTCATCTTTTCATGAGTTCAACAATGTAACTCACTGACTGTTGAGTGAGTTCTATTATATATATATATATATATATATATATATATATATACATACACTATATTGCCAAAAGTTTTGGGACGCCTGCCTTTATGTGCACATGAACTTTAATGACATCCCATTCTTAATCCGTAGGGTTTAATATAGAGTTGGCCCACCCTTTACAGCTATAACAGCTTCAACTTTTCTGGGAAGGCTTTCCACAAGGTTTAGGAGTGTGCTTATGAATTTTTGACCATTCTTCTAGAAGCGCATTTGTGAGGTCATGCAGTGATGTTGGCAAGGCCTGGCTCGCAGTCTCCGCTCTAATTCATCCCAAAGGTGTTCTATCGGGTTGAGGTCAGGACTCTGTGCAGGCCAGTCAAGATCCTCCACACCAAACTCGCTCATCCATGTCTTTATGGACCTTGCTTTGTGCACTGGTGCGCAGTCATGTTGGAACAGGAAGGGGCCATCCCCAAACTGTTCCCACAAAGTTGGGAGCATGAAATTGTCCAAAATGTCTTGGTATGCTGAAGCATTAACAGTTCCTTTCACTGGAACTAAGGGGCCAAGCCCAACCCCTGAAAAACAACCCCACACCATAATCCCCCCTCCACCAAACTTTACACTTGGTACAATGCAGTCAGGCAAGTACCGTTCTCCTGGCAACCGCCAAACCCAGACTCGTCCATCGGATTGCCAGACAGAGAAGCGTGATTCGTCACTCCAGAGAACACGTCTCCACTGCTCTAGAGTCCAGTGGCGGTGTGCTTTACACCACTGCATCTGACGCTTTGCATTGCACTTGGTGATGTAAGGCTTGGATGCAGCTGCTCAGCCATGGAAACCCATTCCATGAAGCTCTCTATGCACTGTTGTTGAGGTAATCTGAAGGCCACATGAAGTTTGGAGGTCTGTAGCTATTGACTCTGCAGAAAGTTGGTGACTTCTGCGCACCTCGCTCTGTGATTTTAGGTGGCCTACCACTTCGTGGCTGAGTTGCTGTTGTTCCCAATTGCTTCCACTTTTTATAATACCACTAACAGTTGACCGTGGAATATTTAGTAGTGAGGAAATTTCACAAATGGACTTATTGCACAGGTGGCAACCTATCACGGTACCACAATTCACTGAGCTCCTGAGAGCGACCCATTCTTTCACAAATGTTTGTAGAAGCAGTCTGCATGCCTAGGTGCTTGATTTTATACACCTGTGGCCATGGAAGTGATTGGAACACCTGAATTCAATGATTTGGAGGGGTGTCCCTATACTTTTGGCAATATAGTGTATGTATGTATATATATATATATATATATATATATATATATATATACACACACACACACACACAATTTTAGGAAATTGTTTTCATATTTTCTGTCATATACATGATATGCCAACCCTATCACACAAATTGTAAAAAGAATTTATTTTAGGATTTTTAGATAAATCCCTCACTTTATGTAGGTCAGATTATCAGCTAGCAACACCAGAATCCAAAATAGCGCCTGCATACAATATATGTGTGATATTTAAAATATGATTATTTTGTCAAAACCATATTAACACCATACAATTTTCCATCTGACTGTGGTGACAGTTCAACAGATGGGGATGAAAATCTGTCTGAGAGCTTGTAGTCTCAATTCATTCGTTCACTGAAGTGAATAGATTTATAAATATTTTACATTATTTTTGTATCTGACACAGGGATAAGCACAAAATAAAACACCTATTCTGTGAGAAAATGGAAGAAACAGGAGGTTGCACCCAAAGATAAGTGAATACCTCTGAATAGGTTAAACTGATTCAAAATAATTCCTTATGCACGTAATCTGTATTTTGTCATTTTTTTGTAGGCTGTTTTGTTGCCGTACTCAAGAATCAGTGTCGAGTCAGTGTGACTTGGGCTTTTGAAAGCATTTCTATTTACTGAAATCTCACAAAAGACAAATGTAAGGTTTTAAGCACCAGTAACTACAGTACAAAAGCACCGCTGGCGACACTGAACATTCAGCTCAGAGCCGTGGAAAAGTTAAAATGAGTGTTTTTATGCTGCCGTTAAGCTGTAAAGCTCGAACAGAGGGACGAGAGGAAACAACTCCAGACTGTCTGTCACAACTGTCATAAATCAGATTCCCAGCATGCATTCAAACACAGACAAAAAGAAGAAAACATTCATACGCTTGCTTCCAATATAAAGTACATTTCCACAGGCACATTTTAACAGTTCTCCACAAAATTTCCACTGTTTGAGAAGATAAAATCTTCAAACCAAAGAACTGCTTGGGTTGCAAATACTTCAAACCAGAGACTGTCTGATATTGAATTAGAAGGAGAGACAGATTGTGGGAGGGAGGACGAACAGAACTTAATAAAAACAAAGCTTCAGTCTAATAACGTCTCTAACATTAGGCATAAGCCTTTTTTTTTTTTTTTTTGCTTTATCAAATTAAATTAGTAACAAATTAATGACTCGTGTTAAAGAAATGATCCGTAAGCCTCTGAACGTGTGGCACGAATGACAGCACAATAATTTGATCGCAGTGTGTCAGAGTCACTCAGCATATCTATGGGAGACGCTTCTTCACCACCAAAACAAGCACCTCGGACTCACTCTCTCTCTCTCTCTCTCTCTCTCTCTCCTGTCAGCCGTGACAGCGCGTGCAGCCACACTAAATGGAAATGTATAATTACGGCGGCCTCAAATGCTAATTAAAACTTTGCCTAATAATAATTTTCAATAATTACACATCCCAAATGGATTCTGGGAGAGACGAACGTCTTGTCAATTATGGTGGCGTACTTTCTGCCTCTGAGAGAAATGAGCCATCCACACATAAGAATAACGAAAACTCATCGCAAACCACATACAAACCTTGAACGAATAACTAGATGGGAAATTATTTCTCATAAAAAAGACAGGGGCATAAAGACAGAGGAATTATAAATATATCATCATTAGCTAATATCATTAGATTGTAAATCATCAACACGAGCAAAGAAAGCACGCAAAGTACTGAGAGCGAAATACGACGTGACGCAACACAATCACAACGCACAGCCAATCAGAAGAGTTCTCTCTGTTTGCGCTCTTTCTCGTGCTTGCATCGCACTGCAGCTAAAAAGCATAAAAATTCAAGAACACATACTTCGTATTTTCATGAACTCCATGTCCGTGTCGTGATGTCATTTGATATCCAAATCGAAACTTGCACAATTGCTTTCTTCTTGTCCATATTTGATGATTAATTTGCATGTCCTCATCAGGACACGTCCACATCAACAAATGTGTGAGCATATGAGGGGACGTAGCAGAAATTGACGCATTTCCGTTGTAATTAATTTTAATATATAACGTTGTATAGCTATATATATTTAGTCAGCACTGCTGCATTGGGCAGTCTACCAGCAGAGCTGCTGTAATGTTGTAAAAAAAAAAAAAAAAAAATGCCATTTTGATAACTCTTTGTCTTCTACAGGAAAAGTCTTATGAGTTTGAACACCTTGAGGATGAGAAGACAATGACAGAATGTTTATTTCATTTTATTTCAGATTTTTGCCACAGCATTTTAGACATAACGTTTTTAACCAACTCAAAAACAATACAAATAATTTTTCTGTATATTTGCACTTGGCTTTAAAATCTTAAAGGGTTAGTTCACCCAAAAATGAAAATTCTGTCATTAATTACTCACCCTCATGTCATTCCACACCCGTAAGACTTTCGTTCATCTTAGGAACACAAATTAAGATAATTTTAATGAAATTCGAGAGGTATATGACTCCTCCATAGACAGCAAGACAACAACAACTTTCAAGGTCCAGAAAAGTACTAAATACATTGTTAAAACAGTCGACGTGACTGCAGTGGTTCGACCTTAATTTTATGAAGAGACGAGAATACTTTTTGTGTGCAAAAACAAAACAAAAATAACGACTTATTCAACAATCTCTTCTCTTCCATCATTATTCAGGTGACGCAGTAAGCACAGTGAAGGCTTCCGTGTTTACATCTGAACGCCGGCTCAGTATTGGCCAAACGTGAGCAGCACGACACATGCGTGTGATGCTGACGCAGGAGCCGGCCAATAATGAGTCAGCGTTCTGACGTAGAAGCTGGAAGCGCTGGATGTAAACAATGTATGAGAATATATTGTTGAATAAAGTCTTTTTTTTTTTTTGCTCACAAAAAGTATTCTTGTCGCTTCATAACATTAAGGTTGAACCACTGCAGTCACGTCGACGGTTTTAACAATGTCTTTAGTACCTTTCTGGACCTTGAAAGTGGTGATTATATTGCTGTCTATGTACGAGTCATATACCTTTTTGGGTGAACTAACTCTTTAAGGTGAATGTGTCCATAACCAATAGTAAACAAGACTTTTAAAAAGTCAAGGTGATCCATTGTTTTTTCCAAACAATTTCGTCTATCCATTTTAATGTGCAAGTCATGCATGTTGGTTTTCTCGATGAAATTAAAATACTGTAATGCGTTCAGTACTGCACTGCAAAAAATGCTGTTCTTACTTAGAATTTTTGTCTTGTTTCCAGTCCAAATATCTAAAAATTCTTAGATCAAGAAGCATTTTCTAGACAAGTAAAAATTATTTTCTTGTTTTCAGGAAAAATAAGTCAAAATTAAGTGAGTTTTTACTTAAAACAAGCAAAATAATCTGCCAATGGGGTAAGCAAAATAATCTTAATCCAAACTGAAAACAAGATTATATATCTTATTTTTGGTTTGAAATAAGATTATTTTGCTTGTTTTAAGGAAAAACTCACTTAATTTTTGACTTATTTTTCCTGAAAACAAGAAAATAAGTTTTACTTGTCAAGAAAATGCTTCTTGATTTAAGAACTTTAAGATATTTTGACTAGAAACAAGACAAAAACTCTAAGTAAGAACATTTTTTGCAGTGTGCTTGGTTGTTTTAGTGACCTGGAGCTGTCAATTTATTGCTCAGCCAATGGTGTGAACCTGGGACGGAAAAAGGGGTGTGTTTGTGAAACCTGCTTGAAAACAGTCATGTTTTATAAAGTAATTTGATGCCGCTAGTGGACTGAAATGACTCCATTCAGCAAATGCTGTTACATACCCTAATGTCTCTTTCTCTCTCAGCATTCCTCTTTCTACACAGAGCTCTAATTAATCCCGAGCAGATAATGTGGTGTGCGGCCTTTGTAATTATCACATAAAACTCTTCATTCTCCAATAGCCCGAATTTCATCTCAAATTTAAAAATTGGACCATAATCACAGATGCATATCACCTCTTCATCTTAATTGATAATTACTGCTGTGTT